>JAKWJA010002497.1:20379645-20748217 GCA_027704765.1 Solanum habrochaites
AAACATAAAAGTAGGGGGTCAGTACAACCACAAGTACTGAGTAGGTATCATCGGTCAACTCAAAATAGAAAATAGTATATATCAAGTAACATCATAAAATCAACTAATATCCTTAGCATGCAGCATTTACAATTACCATAATCCTTGGTTACAACACCAAGCACATTAATGAGGACTCACGCCTCCTCATCATAATCATTTGGGAAACATGTTCTTTAGATTGAGTATATTAGTATCTTTCAAGATTCATTATATTATTTACTCTCGTGTCGGTACGTGACACTCCGCTCCTCATTCGATCCTGGTACCGGAACGTGGCACCCGATCCATATACTATCCTGGTGTCGGAACGTGACACTCCGATCCTCATATTCTATCCTGGTACCAGAACGTGGCACCCGATCCATATACTATCCTGGTGTCGGAACGTGACACTCCGATCCTCATATTCTATCCTGGTACCGGAACGTGGCACCCGATCCCCTAATCTCACTACTTTCGTTCATTAAGCCTTCTTTTATACCAAGGCATCATCATTAACAAAGTAGATTAGGGTTTCTTCAAGATTTAAGATTCAATAGCTTCATCATGCTTATTTTATCACAAACATATATATATATATAAGAGCAATCATGCATGCACACAATTAAGCATATAGAAGACTTAATAATACTACCCAACACATATCATTCGCTATTAAGAGTTTACTACGAATAGTGTAAAAACCATAACCTACCTTCACCGAAGAATTGCGATCAATAAGCTATCTTCCCAAAGCTGCGTTCTCCCTTCTCCCTTGATCGATTCTCTCTCTCTCTCTCTTGCTGTTCTTTTCTTTTTCTTATTCAAAACCCTCTTTCTTTACCCTAATTATCATATAATTAAGTTTTAAAAGATGGCACTAATAATTCACTAAATAACTTAAGGTTACCTCTTTTAACCCTCAAGTAATTAGACTTATTAACATTAACCTATTACTTTATAATTAAAGCAGGAAATAGTCCAAAACGCCCCTTAAATTAATTAATCAGGATTCCGACCCCGCCTGGGACTACGCAGCCCGTGACGGGCAGTCGTGCCTGCGACGGTCCGTCGCAAGGGTCAGAGAGTGAATTTGCACTGGACTCTTGTGACGGTCTGTCACACCTGTGACGGTCCGTCCTGCCATTTCGTTACGAAGTTCAGAGAGTCGATTTTCAGTACCCAATTTCAGATTTTTCCAAGTGTTTTGAAACGACACCTCCACGACGGTCCGTCGTGGCATCCGTCACTTCTGCCAGTTTTTCCAGAATAAAATCTGTTGCTCAAAACGACTAAACAGGTCGTTACAATAGATACCAATTTACCCATCGTTCGTCCTCGAACGATCATGAGAAGAAAACCAAGAGTGAAAGGAAGTACCTGAGTCTGTAAACAGATGTGGGTATCTTTCTTGTATATCTGCCTCCTTCTCCCAAGTAGCTTCTTCAACCGGTCGATTCTTCCATTGCACCTTGATGGATGCAATTTCCCTTGACCTCAACTTGCGAACTTCTCTATCTAAAATAGCAACAGGCTCCTCCTCATAAGACAAATTCTCATCAAGCAAAACTGAATCCCAACGGACAATGTAGTTTCCATCCCCATGGTATCTTTTCAACATCGACACATGGAATACCGGATGTACTCCAGACAGCCCTGGAGGCAAGGCTAACTCATAAGCCACCTCCCCTACTCGCTTAAGTACTTCAAATGGACCAATGTACCTTGGGCTTAGCTTGCCTCTTTTACCAAACCGCATCACCCCTTTCATTGGCGAAACTTTCAACAAGACTTGTTCACCCTCCATGAACTCTAAGTCTCTAACCTTTCGATCTGCATATTCTTTTTGTCTACTTTGCGCCGCTAGAAGCTTTTCTTGAATGGACTTCACTTTCTCCATCGAATCTCTCAAAAGATCAGTACCCCAAGGCCTAACCTCGAATGCATCAAACCAACCAATGGGAGACCTACATCTCCTACCATACAATGCTTCAAATGGGGCCATATCAATGCTTGAGTGATAGCTATTATTGTATGAAAACTCCGCTAAGGGTAAGAAGCTATCCCAACGGCCACCGAATTCTATCACACATGCACGAAGCATATCCTCCAACACTTGAATCGTTCGCTCAGACTGACCATCGGTCTGAGGATGGAACGCGGTACTAAGGTCCAACCTAGTACCCAATTCTGCATCCAATGTTTTCCAAAACTTAGAAGTAAACTGCGTACCTCTATCTGATATGATGGATAGTGGAACCCCATGCAACCGAACAATCTCTGAGATGTAAAGTTTGGCTAACTTCTCTGCATTGTAAGTCACCTTGACCGGAATGAAATGAGCAAACTCAGTTAACCTATCAACAATCACCCAAATAGAGTCATACTTACCCATTGTCTTTGGAAGACCAACCACGAAATCCATTGCAATTCTCTCCCATTTCCATTCCGGAATGGGCATTCTCTGAAGTGTTCCTCTGGGCCTCTGGTGTTCATACTTTACTTGTTGACAATTTGGACATTTGGCAATAAAATCCACAATATCACGCTTCATTCTTCTCCACCAAAAGTGTTGCTTTAGGTCACGGTACATCTTGGTTGCACCCGGATGTATCGAATACCTTGAACTATGAGCCTCTGTCAGAATAGTGTTGATCAAATCATCGACGCGGGGTACACATACCCTTCCCTTAATCCTCAAAACACCTTCCTCATCGATTGTCGCTTCTTTAGCCTCTCCTTGCAACACCTTATCTCGGATCCGGATCAATTTTTCATCATTAAACTGCTTTCCCTTAATCTTGTCAAGGTAGGAAGATCTTGCCTCCACACAAGCTAGAAATCCTCCCTTCTCATTTACTTCTAATCTCATAAGGTCGTTAGCCAGAATCTGAACTTCTCTAGCCAATGGGCGCCTAGAAGCTTGCAAGTGAGCTAGACTACCCATGCTTCCCGCCTTTCTACTTAAAGCATCCGCTACAACATTCGCCTTCCCCGGATGATACAAAATAGTGATGTCGTAGTCCTTCAGTAGTTCCATCCATCTCCTCTGTCTCAAATTCAAATCTCTCTGAGTGAAGACATACTGTAGACTACGATGATCCGTATAGACCTCACACTTAACCCCATATAAATAGTGTCTCCATTGCTTTAGTGCAAACACTACCGCGGCCAATTCAAAATCATGAGTTGGATAGTTACGTTCATGCATTTTTAATTGTCTTGAGGCATAAGCAATCACATTCTTCTCTTGCATTAGTACTGCACCCAAACCCGAATAAGATGCATCACAATACACAATGAAATTCTTGCCTTCCACTGGTAAGGTGAGAATTGGTGCAGTAGTCAACAGAGTATTGAGTTTCTGAAAGCTTTCCTCACACTCATCCGACCATACAAATGGAACATTTTGCTTAGTAAAGTTCGTCAGTTGGGAAGCAATAGAAGAGAATCCCTTGACAAATCGGCGGTAGTAGCTAGCTAACCCAACAAAGCTCCTTATTTCTGACACATTAGTAGGTCTTACCCAATTCTTCACTACTTCGATCTTAGAAGGATCCACCATCACTCCATCCTTAGAAACCACGTGCCCCAAGAAGGACACTGCATCTAGCCAAAACTCACACTTAGAGAACTTGGCATAAAGCTTTTTCTCCCTCAACATTTCCAATACCATTCTCAAATGCTCCTCATGTTCCTTCTTACTCTTGGAGTATATCAGTATATCATCAATAAATACGATCACAAAGAGATCTAAATATGGCTTAAAAATCCCGTTCATCAAACTCATGAACGCAGCAGGTGCATTCGTAAGACCAAAAGACATCACTAAAAATTCGTAATGCCCATACCTGGTTCTAAAAGTAGTCTTTGGCACATTCGTTGCTCGTATTTTCAATTGATGATAACCGGATCTCAAGTCAATCTTAGAGAAGACACAAGCACCTTGTAACTGATCGAACAACTCATCAATGCGAGGAAGAGGATACTTGTTCTTTATAGTCACCTTGTTCAACTGCCGGTAGTCTATGCACATCCGAAAACTCCCATCCTTCTTCTTCACAAACAAAACCGGAGCACCCCAAGGAGATGCACTTGGTCTAATGAAGCCTTTGCTCAACAACTCTTGAAGTTGGGCTTTTAATTCTCTTAACTCCGCGGGGGCCATTCTATAAGGGGGTATAGAAATGGGGCGAGTACCCGGTTCAAGATCAATACAGAAGTCAATATCCCTATCTGGTGGCATACCTGGAAGATCTGCAGGGAACACATCAAGAAACTCACGGACCACCGAAACCGACTCAATCGAAGGTACTTGGGTAGTGTCATCCTTGAGATGTGCCAGGAAAGCTAAACACCCTTTACTAACCATTTTCTTAGCACGAAGAAAGGAGATTATACGCACCGGATTAGAAGTGTAGTCACCCTCCCACACTAACGGATCTGTTCCAGGCTTGGCTAACGTCACCGTTTTAGCATTACAATCCAAGATCGCAAATTGCGGAGAAAGCCAAGTCATACCCAGAATTACATCAAAATCAACCATCTCTAAGATAACCAAATCTACATAAGTGTTGCTCCCCACAAAGTTCACCAAACAAGACCTATATACCTTTTCAACTACCACAGACTCACCCACCGGAGTAGAAACACGAACAGGCATATCAAGTAATTCATAATGTAGATTTAGACCATTAGCAAAGGAGGAAGATACATAAGAAAATGTGGATCCAGGATCAAACAATACAGATGCCATGCAATCACAAACCAGAAGATTACCTGTGATGACAGCATCAGATGTCTCCGCCTCCGATCTCCCAGGGAAAGCATAACAATGGGCCCTTTCGTTTGTTTGTCCGTTGCCCCTACCATGTTGTGATGTAGTGGCTCCAGTTTGCCCATCACCCCGGCCATTTTGGTGACCACCATTACCTCGACCACCTCGTCCTCCGGAATAACGGCCTCTGCCATGACCACCTCTACCTCTAGATGTTGGGGGTCTATCACTCTGTTTCGGACAATACCTCTTGATATGCCCAGTCTCCCCACACCCATAACACTCTCTAGATTCACGCATAGGTCTCTCAGAGAAATGTTGACCGGTCTGAGGTGGACCCCCAACTACAGTCTATAGTGAAGACTGAATGGGTCGAACTGAGTAACCTCCGGAACCCTGTCCTCTAGAGTAAGAACCATTAAACTCACCTCCTTTTCGAAACCTCTTTGATGTCGACGCCGTGGTGAATTCATCTGGCTTCACTCCTTCCACCTCTACTACGAAATCTACCACTTCTTGGAAGGATTTTGCCGTAGCCGCTACCTGTAAGGCTGAAATTCGCAACTCTGATCTCAACCCCTTCACAAAACGGCGAACCGCTCTTGTGGACTGAAACATAGTTGGGTGGCATATCTGGATAGTGCACGAAACTTAGCCTCATATGCATTGACCGACATCCTACCTTGCTCTAGGCTCAAGAACTCATCCCTTTTCCTATCCCTCAAAGTACGGGGGATATACTTTTCCATAAACAAACTAGAGAATGAGGCCCAAGTCATAGGTGGTGCCTCTGTTGGTTGACATTCAACATGTGACCGCCACCACATTTTGGCGTTCCCTTGAAACTGAAACTCACGAACTCAACACCAAACCGTTCTACTATACCCATCTTGTGTAGTAGCTCATGACAGTCAACCAGAAAATCGTAAGCATCCTCCGATTCTGCACCCTTGAAGACTGGAGGTTTCAATTTCAAGAACTTACTAAAAAGTTCATGCTGATCATTCGTCATTATAGACCCAGTAGTCAGACGTGGAAACGTGCCTATGTCCAGTGAGGCGTCCATACGAGGAGCCATAGTGGCTGCATGTTGTACCTCTGAAACCGGAGGTGTTGGTGCAGAAAACACTGGAGGTGCCTGACCCTGATCAGACAACCCACTAAGATAAGCGAGAACCTGATTGATCATCTCTGGGGTAGGTTGGGGTGGCATTTCCTCATTCTGTACTTGTTCATACTCCCCATCCTCCCCTTCTCTTACTACTTCCTCAGTCGGTGGAGGAGTCACCGCCCTAGCACCAGATGGGCTAAGTGCTCGTCCTCTCCCTCTAGAGGACGTCCTCCCACGACCTCTACCGCGGCCTCTTGCCACTGTTGCACTTCGAGCTACAGCCCTAGTGGCTGGCTCAGATGCATCTTGTCTTGCTGATGTTGATGTTGGCGTAGTCGTTGCTCTAGTTCTAACCATCTGCAAAATAGAGTGAAGATGGTCAGATACCAATTTGTATCACCTAGATACCAATTGGATCCAAGTAATAGCACGAAAGAAAGAAAGAAAGAATGGAATTTTCCTAAAGTCTTATAGCCTCTCAAAGAAAAGTAAAGGCGTCCCCCTACCGTTCTTTAAGACTCTACTAGACCTGTTCTTGTGTGATGAGACCAACGAACCTAATGCTCTGATACCAAGTTTGTCACGACCCAAAACCGAGCCGCGACTGGCACCCACATTTACCCTCCTATGTGAGCAAACCAACCAATCTAAACCTTATCATGTCAATTTAATATCAACATAAAGCAATGCCAAAAGACTTAAACTCATAAATAAAAGACAATTCAATAACTTCTAAAATTCAACATCTATTAATTCCCCAAAATCTGGAAGTCATCACCACAAGAACATCTATGATCAAATTACTAAACTAAGAGTATTCTAAGAAGCTAAAACAAATAAAAGCTAGTCTATGCCGAAACTTCAAGGCATCAAGACATGAGGAAGGAGATCCAGTCAAAGCTAGAAGCATTAGCTCACCCTGAAGATCCGGTGTGACGAAGACTAGCTAGAATTACTGTTGAGTCGAGGATGACGGCACGTTTGCTGCACTTCACAAATAAACAAAAGGAAAACATAAAAGTAGGGGGTCAGTACAACCACAAGTACTGAGTAGGTATCATCGGTCAACTCAAAATAGAAAACAATATATATCAAGTAACATCATAAAATCAACTAATATCCTTAGCATGCAGCATTTACAATTACCATAATCCTTGGTTACAACACCAAGCACATCAATGAGGACTCACGCCTCCTCATCATACTCATTTGGGAAACATGTTCTTTAGATTGAGTATATTAGTATCTTTCAAGATACATTATATTATTTACTCTCGTGTTGGTACGTGACACTCCGCTCCTCATTCTATCCTGGTACCGGAACGTGGCACCCGATCCATATACTATCCTGGTGTCGGAACATGACACTCCGATCCTCATATTCTATCCGGGTACCGGAACGTGGCACCCGATCCATATACTATCCTTGTGTCGGAACGTGACACTCCGATCCTCATATTCTATCCTGGTACCGGAACGTGGCACCCGATCCATATACTATCCTGGTGTCGGAACGTGACACTCCGATCCTCATATTCTATCCTGGTGTCGGAACGTGACACTCCGATCCTCATATTCTATCCTGGTACCGGAACGTGGCACCCGATCCCCTAATCTCACTACTTTTGTTCATTAAGCCTTCTTTTATACCAAGGCATCATCATTAACAAAGTAGATTAGGGTTTCTTCAAGATTTAAGATTCAATAGCTTCATCATGCTTACTTTATCACAAACATATATATATATAAGAGCAATCATGCATGCACATAATTAAGCATATAGAAGACTTAATAATACTACCCAACACATATCATTCGCTATTAAGAGTTTACTACGAATAGTGTAAAAACCATAACCTACCTTCACCGAAGAATTGCGATCAATAAGCTATCTTCCCAAAGCTGCGTTCTCCCTTCTCCCTTGATCGATTCTCTCTCTCTCTCTCTCTCTTGCTGTTCTTTTTCTTTTTCTTATTCAAAACCCTCTTTATTTACCCTAATTATCATATAATTAAGTTTTAAAAGATGGCACTAATAATTCACTAAATAACTTAAGGTTACCTCTTTTAACCCTCAAGTAATTAGACTTATTAACATTAACCCATTACTTTATAATTAAAGCAGGAAATAGTCCAAAACGCCCCTTAAATTAATTAATCAGGATTCCGACCCCGCCTGGGACTACGCAGCCCGTGACGGGCCGTCGTGCCTGCGACGGTCCGTCCTGCTGTCCGTCGCAAGGGTCAGAGAGTGAATTTGCACTGGACTCTTGTGACGGTCCGTCCTGCCATTTCGTTACGAAGTTCAGAGAGTCGATTTTCAGTACCCAATTTCAGATTTTTCCAAGTGTTTTGAAACGACACCTCCACGACGGTCCGTCGTGCCCGTGACGGTCCGTCGTGGCATCCGTCACTTCTGCCAGTTTTTCCAGAATAGAATCTGTTGCTCAAAACGACTAAACAGGTCGTTACAATACTAATGATGAGATCAGAAATCATCTATTGAGCTATGATGTCCTCATTTCTTTATTTTCTTCATGTCCAATAATTTATGATGGGTTTAACCTGCCTAACCTTTTCTTATGTTAATATTGTTCTCATTGAGTTTCGATACATGCCTTTAATTTCATTCTATTCTACTGTCATGCATGCTAGAAATGATGTTAATGTAGGTGTTTAAGTCATGGTCGAGAATGATACCGAGGTTACTCCATTCCCCCTTTTCTCGTTGTTTTGGAGCTTGTTTTTGTTGCTGCTTGGGGATAATCCGTTCGTGCTTTTTTTAGTTTGATAATAGATATTTATAGATTTACTGCCTGCTTGTTCGAGTTAATATACAAGTTAATATTCTTATCTTATATTGCATATTCGTACCTCGCTAATATTTAAGTCATTATATTCTTTAAATACTTCAAGCATGTATTTTAGTTGACATTGGCTACTCTGTGCTATGTATAGCATTTTTTATAAGGTCAAGGTTTGGTAATTAGTCACATGTTGTAGGGATTTGGTTTTGGTTTGTTTCATGATTGTTTGTTCCTCTGTTTAATTCTTATGGGAAACCAACAGTGGGCGCAAATCGTTTACTCACTAGTTGGTGTCTAATGTACTGAATGTTAGTGTCAATTGTAATGGAATGTTAGTTTGATAATGTGAGGAGTAAATGGTCATCCATTAGTTTGCCAGCATGCTAGATTTTCTCCTGATTATATGTTTTCTTGGTCAATGAAGTATGCTTATTTTCCTTAGGATGATATCAATTTATGCGTTTGTTGCTAATAATAGTTTTGTTTTTTTTATCTGAACTAACTCTTACAATATTAACATCTTTGTGTGGCATGTGAAATTTGTCCGGGTCCTTATCGATCATACCCTCGCGTAAGCCTTAGAATAATTTAAGCATTAGCCTAGACGACTTAATACCAAGGCGTATCAAGTCCATTAGTTGAAACCGCAAAAATCATGTCCAAGGTCTCCGACCTCATGAAAAATCATTTTGCTTGACATTTGAATTATGTACATGCGGAAACCAAATATGGGGTTGGTAAACTTAACTAGGCCTGGCAAGGGGACGGGGTAGGGGACTAGAGGACGGGACGAAGAGGGAAGGGACGGGACGAGGGACGGGGAGAGGGGATTTGGATCGAGACCGAAATTGGGGGCCTCGGGATTGGGGGGACAAGAATAGGTCCCATCCCATCCCACTATATATACGGGATGGGATGGGATTTGGGGGGACGAGACGGGACGGGACGGGGGATTTTTTTTGTTTTTAAATACTAATATATTTGTATTGAAATTATACTTCTTTAGCTAATTAATTTTAAATTTAATTTTTGATTTCAAATATCAAAATAAATTTTCAAATTTAAAGTTTCAATTTTCAAATTTCGAGATTCATGTTTCAAGTTTCAACTTTAAAGTTTTAAATTTCAAATTTGAGAAGTTTAAATTTGTAATTTAAATATTTTAAAGTAATGTAAATTGTAAAGTTTAAATTAAGTATTTTAAAGTTAGTTTAGTACTTTAGTATATATTTAATTGTATATATTAAAATTAAAATGCAAAACAATAATTGTATAAAAAAACTTGAACAAAAGTTAAAACCTTCAAATTTATTCAATAGAACTTAGAAGTTACAATTAACAAATGTTAGTGGCGTAACTAATCTACGCAACCACCTTCAAGGAAGGGTTTCTGTCTCAATAAGTTCTCATACGTAAAACTAATATTTGTTACAGATATTAGATGAGTAACTAATTTTACGCAACCACCTTCTAGGAAGGGTTCTGTTTCAATTAGTTCTCGAATGTAATCTAAAAATATTTGTTTTCTCCTTTAAAATTTAATTCTAATTGTCGCATCATATCGATTGTGATATCCTCAGGTGTTGGAAAACTTGCTAGAAATTCTTGTGCCTCTAATTCATCATCACTGCATTCAATTTGTGTTTTGATCCAACTTGCTTGTTTTTTACTTAACTTTGGCAAATTGTTATTCCTCCTTTCGGCATTGGACCAGTCTCTAAATTAAACTGTTGTTTCCAAACTGTCTTCCGCTAATGAATGTCTATGATCACCAATTTGAAACCTTGCCGCACTAAAATAAGCCTCCGATACAACTGATGAAACTTGAATAGCTAGAACATCACGAACAATTTTGCTCAAAGTTAAACCGATTGTTGAAGCTTGTGGTTTGTTGTAACTTGTAATTTTAAACTCCAACCAATACTTGATAACAAATATTAGATATTAATTATATATATTGATATAATATGAAAATTTCAGATTGAAAATTGAAATATATGGATTTTAATAATATGAGAATTAAAATAGAATAGAAATTAAGATTGACACTTGAGAGTTGAGAGGATATAGAAAAATAGATGAGAGAAATGAGAATAGATGATTTTGTAAGAAATAGTAGGGGATAGGTGTATTTATAATATTAAAAATGGGTTAAAGTGTAACTATTATAACTTGAGGGATTAAAATTTTTTTTTAAAGTAGGGGGTGGTAGGGGGTGTTTGGGAACACAAAAAGTGGCAAAAATCCGTTGGGGGGGGGGGGCACTAGCAACCATTTCCCCAAAGGATTAAAACGGTAACTTCTTGAAAAAAATTTTAAAAAAAGAAGAGGGGATCCCGCGAACTGGCTGGTTAAACCGGGTCAGGTCGACGGGAAGCAGGGGTGAACCAGCCCCTGACTGGTCCCCTCATCCCCCACCCCCTAAACCCCCTAAACATAAGAGGATGGGCCGGGAGGGACGCGGGGCGGGGCGGGATAGCCTAGTCCCCCTGCCACCCCTAAACTTAATTGGGTTTTGTTTTGTAGGTATGAAATGCTTTCCAAGATTCGACATGGTCATAGAAGCACCACCTCTACTCAAAATGTTGTACAACGACCTTGACGGAGATCATAGAAGAACCCTCAACAAGTATGTAGGTGCCCTGACCGATTTGATTAACATGAATGGTTAACCTGATCTAATTGAAGTCCTCACACCTTATTGGTACAACGAGAAAATGGTGTTCCAATTCGGAACTGTGGAAATCACCCCGGCAATCGAGGAACTTCAGGACTACATTGACACAGTGGTTATAGGGTTAGAAAGAAGAGTGAGAAAACAAGAGGACATTTTGATCCCTAACAAACCCTCTATCTAAGAAATCACAGACTGGTTCTGGTTAGGAGAGATTACGCTTACTTGGCCTAAGAATCTAGGGTCTCATTTAGGGACCTCTACGTTAGATTCGGGCGTGCAAGCTTCTATGCAAATAATAACAAAGAGTTTAGAGTAACCAACCTACAAGGAATGGAAATCCGACCTTTGGCATTTGCTGCTATTAGGAACAATGGTCTTTCCACACGGACCAAGCTTGAGTATTCACACTCGAGTGATAATGGTTGTTCTCACTTTGTTCAACGGGTTTAAGAATCAAGGACAAATTAAGTATTATACCGTTGCTCCGGTCATACTGTCAGACATGTATCGTGCCTTAGGGAAATGCAAAAAGGGACATTGCTACTTCTAAGGATGCAACCTTCTCCTACACTTTTGAGTCATGTAGCAAAAGGACATGGGAATCAGGAATTACATACCTTGGATAATCAGAACACTCTTAGGGATTTGAATGATATGTTGCTTTGCGCAAATCTAGAGAATCGAAGGACTAGAGAAAGATGAGCTCAGATTTTTTTCTTACCTAAGAGAAGAAAATATCCAATGGAGGCTTCATCGCTTCATCTCAAGGGAGGTCATCGTAGGGGGTCGTAGACAAATTTTGCTTCCACTACCCGATATTCGGAGAATCCATCCTTATGAACCATTCTGAGTCCTATGACAATTTGGGAGAAGGGAAGTCATGCCTCGAGAGGCGTACTATGGCGCCTATGTGTATGACATTGGGGATGACAAAGTGGATAACGCTATAGAAATACTAAGGGAATGGAAAGGAGCCATGGGAATGAAGAAAGACACCATTGCTCCAGATCGGTTTGATGCCGGGTATGATGGAACTTATAATGCTTGGCTGAAGAAGAACATACAAAATATGTCCTCTCTAGTCCCGAACAATTGGAGAAGTGTGGAAGACAAAGAGGCCAAAGTTGTGATCGAGTTAAGAGAGGTAAAGTGGAAATCCCAAGAAATGTATGCCAAGTTTATTGAAAATCAAGATGCTCTTGAGAGGACGACTCAGGAATTGGAAAGGCTAAGATGCGGTTTTGATGAATTTTACTCATGGGTTAAAGAGAAGATAGAGGGGACGCAATACGAGGATTGGGAAGAAAAAATCCAGAGCGAGGGTTACCTGCTGATACTACGATGCATGTTTCAACATTACAAGACTCAAAAAAGTAGTGGAGAAGTAGGCCATCAGGGACAGCATAGTGGACTTTGCTCCTGCATGGGTTTTTCTATATGTATTTCTGTCATTTCCGTACGTTTAAATTGGTTCAATTCCACACATACATCGTTCAAATGCGCTAGGCCTACCCTTGGCACAAAAAGGGTCCCATGTATGTTTAGGAAGCGATATATGTGTTTTTGACTGTTTATGTGATATGTTGATTTTGGTGAGGACATTGCGAACCCACTCCATGACACAAATTTACAGAAATATACAAGTCACTACTACAAAGTCCAACCAATTTTTCTAGAGTCTTGAGTTTCCCAAACAAAAGAAAAACCCTATTACCAAATCCTAAAACACTAATCTACCCTTTTAGGAAAGGTGAGATCACATCAATCGACTAAAGAAAGAATATCCAGACTAAACCAACCGAAGAGGATATGATCAACATAAAGAAGCAGCGCGGAAAACGCCTATATGATCTACTGTTTCATCATGAGAACCCCGAGTTAGAGAGAATTGATGAGAGTTATGAGGAAGCGGTCACCCCCAAACCTTCTCTTGAAGGATGTCTGGCAGAAGGTGACCACAAAGTCACTCTCGAAGCATGCCCACAAGAATACCGAACAGGGATGGAAGCCATTTCACGCGCCCTCAATTTTTAACACTATTGGTCTAGGTGTATGTTGAGGACCGTCTAAATAGAGTCTTCCCAAGTGGGATCAGGGGAACTTTGCAAGACTTGTGACGGTCATTTCAACTAGAAAGGGCACACGATAGGGGAGTGCATAAAGTTTAAGAATTCAGTCCACCGTTTGCTCGATATGGACAACAGTATTGCAAACAGTTGGGATGACGATGTCATCATCGCATGTGATGAACCACGCCTTGACATACCAGTCACTGAGAAGACTAGATTCTATAGTTTCTCATTCACACCTTTCAAGGAAACAATGTTGGAGTTCTATTCAGAATTGGTTTGAAACGAAGTCTTCACTCCTTTTTATAAGGACGTGGATGTGTTTTATTCCCTTTGGTTCGAAGCTCGAATATGGTGTCCCCATCACAATGCTGAAGACCATAGCATTGAAAAGTGTCTTACATTTTGCCATGACATAGAATACCTCATCACCATAGGAAAGATTCAAGTCGAGTCTGTTCCCTGTGGCTGATGATACAACAAGAAGAAGAACTATGTAGGGCTTGAATTCTCCTTGTGAGATATGTAGGAAGTCTTTCAACCCCCGACCCATATCTTTTAAAATATTCATCCTCCCATTTTCATGCTACAAGTAAATGTGAGCCTTAGATCAACGGATACCAAAGAGATACAGCAACAGGACCTTATCTCAACGAGATTTTAAACTTTCTGAGATAGTGTCAAAACAAGCAAACTCATGCTTGTTCAAAAATTAGTTTCCCTTAACTCGTGGGTTAAAATGTCCTCCGACAAAACATCTTTGTGTGTTTATATGCTCTTTATGTGATATCCTGCATAACGTATTCTGAACTCAAATTAACAAATTTGCCTTTGAGTTGTTTCCTCCCCAGGTACTTATAAACTGGTTTATGTCGATTAAACTGGCTAATCACCCATACTTCACTATATCCGAAGGGCTTTCAGATTCGTTCCCAACCAAAGTTCAGACAAGGGAAAAACAGTAATGGGGGACAACAACGAAGAAATCAGTCTTACTGATGTTGTGGTGGCTCAACCCACCATAGCGGATCAGAACGAACCAATTATGTAGTAAATGTAGCAGATTGCTGAGATGAGAATGGAAATGCAAAGGAGACAGGATCTGCCTCCACCAGGTTTTACCGCCAATGCTGCTACTGATGGAAGGCCTCCTCTATACTTTCCCTATTCAAACATGGATCCAGCTCATATTCCGCCATCTACTCCTGCTCAAAATCTCTTAGTAATAGATTTGACTACACAAAATCCTCAATACGCCTCCCCCTCTTACCAAATCCTGCCCCCATTCTCAAAACAACAATTCCCAAATACCTCCTCCTCCTCAAAATGCCCATCACCAAACCGCTCCACCACCACAAATCTAGAATCAAAACCAAAATGCATTCCGCCCCCAAACGTCTCACCACCACCAAACCAAAATATTAATCCCCATACCTATCCGCAAAACTACCAAACTATCCAGAATGCCTTAAGTCCCTATGTAGTTCCACTTCTACCCAAAACACCCACCTTTCAAATTCCCATTCCAAATGAGCATGACATGAATAGTTCTGATCTCGACCATTATGAGGAGCATGAAAATGAGTCGAAGGCGAAAGAAAAGGCTGAAAAGATATACATAAAGGAGCATATCCAAAAAGTAATGAAGGAACTTTAATGCATTCCTGACATCGCCAATTTGAACTACGAGGACTTATGCATACATCTAAATGACCTCCCTGAAGGGTTCAAGATGACAAAGTTTTACACTTTTGGAGGAACAGGGAATCCTTTAGCACACCTAAGAGCTTACTATGAACAAACTGTAGGAGTTGGGACGGATGAAACTGTGCTGATGCAGCTTTATAGTCGAAGATTGAGCGGGGAAGCTTTGGAATGGTTTACATTTCACGAGACCAGACAGTGGTATAGCTGGAATTCTTCGGCTAAGTATTTCATCTAACGGTTTTCCTATAATGTAGAGATCGTCCCCGATCGTTATTCCTTTGAAAATATGAAACAAAAATCTAATGAAAGCTACAGAGAGTTTTTGTACAAGTGGCACAAGGAGGCAGTCAGAGTACGACCTCCTATGTCCGAAAAAGAGATAGTTGAAGTGTTTGTGCGGGTGCAAGATCCCAAATACTATGATAGAATCATATTGCTCGATGGAGCAAAATTTGCTGAGATAGTTAACGTTGTTAAGATTATCAAAGATGGATTGAAAATTGGGAATATCGCCTATGTTGTTGCATCGCCCAAATCATCGAGTTTGTTGAGGAAGAAAAGAGAAGACATTTCTGTTGTCTCTTATGAGACGATGAAGACCCCTAGAAGACCATCATCCTACCAAGGTCATCCTCGACCTTCTTAGAATTCTTACCATGCTTGATATACGCAATCTGGTTATCAAAATACTACTCCTCCCATCTACCAAAATTTCCCCCCTCCAAATTACAAAAATCCATCTTTCCTTTATAAAAATTCTCCCCCACTTTACTAATAAACTCCATCGCTCATTTACCAAAATTCCTCTCCTAATTGTGTCAATGTCCAGTCAAACTACAGAGCACCTCCTCAAGTATACCAAGCTCTAGTATACCAAAATACCCCCACAAACTACCAATATCCATCACCAAATTACCAAACAAATCCTTATCCAAGAAATCAAACTCCCCATCAAAATACCAAAATTATTAATAGATGCCTCCTCCCCAACAAGGAAACTATCATACCCCTCGACCCAAATTCAAGAAGAAACCCTCCAGAAACTTTACCGCGCTCGCAAAGAGCCAAACAAAGTTGTACGAGTGACTAGCTGCAACTGGATACTTTCACCCGATGGGGCCCAAATCGGTGGATACTAGTTCCAAGATTCAAGATCTGATTGACTAAGAAGTGGTTTCTCTTCAAACAGTCACGCCCAATGTCAACATCTATCCTTTACCGAATCATGGAGGCATCAATGTCAACATGATAGAGATGGATGATGACTGGTGCATGACTAAGGTGTTAACTCCGATTGTTCATGATAAGTTAGAATGGGTTGTGGCCTCGTTGAGCGTTAAGAGAAAAAGGAGTTCATGATTCTGACACTCTCAAAGGTTGTTGCCTTGGTCTATTAGAAACTGCTACTAGGCCGAAGATTGTGATTGAAACCGCTGCCGCTCATGGTATGACCCGATCCGTTATACTCCCGAAGAGTTGAATCTTGAAGGGCAGAAGATGAACCAAAGAAAAAGGGAGATAAGTGAGGGTGAGGCTGAAGAATTCTGGAGGAAGATGCAGCCCAAAGAATATTCAATCGTTAAGCATCTAGAGAAAACCCCGGCTTAGATTTTTCTGTGGGCCATGTTGATGAGCTCCGAGCTGCATAGGCAGACCTTGATGAAGTCTCTCGATGACACGTATTTGCCCGTGGGCACAAGCAGCGGTAATGTAGCAGCTATGATCCACCAAGTTATTTGAGGGCATCGGATTAGCTTCTATGACGAAGAGTTTCTCTTTGAAGGGAGGTCACATTGTTATGCATGTCACTGTCATATACTGTGAAAGGGTCATAAATCGTGTCCTGATGGATGACGGGTCTGGTCTCAACATTTGCCCATTGTCGACTCTAAGGCAATTAAGGTTTGACTTGGGAAAACTGGAACAAAACCAAGTCAATGTAAGAGCTTTTGACGGGGTACAAAGAGACACATTGGGAGTAGTGAATTTGGTCATCCAAATGGGTCCTGCAGAGTACAGTGCACATTTTCAAGTCTTCGACATTAACACTAGCTATAATCTTTTTCTAGGAAGAACTTTCATCCACATGGATGGGATTGTTTCTTGTACTTTTCACTAGATGATGAAGCACGTTTGGAAGGACCAAGAACTTGTTATTCATGGCGAAGGGAGTCACTCTGGCAGGCAACCGCTAATTATTGATGAAATCTCGTGAGGCACCATTTTCTACACGGTGGAGCTAGAAAATATCACCGGCGAGGATTTGGCCACACAACCTCCTATGCCTTTGTGTACAAGATTATCGCCAGTGTGATTCTGCAGAATGGGTTCGAGCCAAGTTTTTGATTGGAAAGGAATTCCCAAGGAAATAGTGAGCCTATTCAAGTTCCCGTCAAAGGAACGGAATATGGTTTGGGGTACATCCCTACAGATGATAAGGTGAACGTCCCTACAGATGATGAGGTGAAGATGAAGAAGAATGGTGATCAAGCATTGGCTAGGCCAATCCCTCACCTGTACCAAACAATTCCTGTCAGTGAGTACACCAATCGTGATGACCCCGGGGAATGAATTTATAACCTTTTTGAAAAGATCGATGTTGTCATGGGAACGAGGTCGATCTAGATGGTATTCGTGATGTTGAGCCTGGAGAACAGCTGCAGAACTGGACTTCTACACCAATCTTGATTCCCCGATCATCTTGGTAGAAGTACATTGTTTATGGATATTTTGAGAATTGGTGGTAGTCTGGAAGAGGATCGAGACCCACCATTTTGCTTTTACTTTAATTGCTTGAATTTTTAAAATTCCCCTAGTGATGTTCAAAAATGCAACATGGACCTTTTCCATGACCAAAATTTGCGTTGTTTCCCAATTTGAATGAAAGCCTTTTTTTAATTGAAAACTTATCCATTTACTTGTTTGCTATATTTTACATTCCTAACTTTGCTTGTTTATGATTTCAGTATTATTAATTTTAAACATGAAAATATCATGTCATGTCACGAGCCGAACGGAACAAATGAGGCAGGTGATGACGAGGGTGAAGAATACACAGAGGAAAATGAGTTGCCGGAATATGTTGTTGAGGAATTTTTGGCAGTTTGAAAATCAGCATAAGCCAACTTTTGAAGAAACAAAAACTGTGAACTTGGGAGACCAAGAGTGTGTTAATGAGGTCAAAATCAGTGTCCACTTGAATGAAGCTCAAAGAAAGAATATGATTCATTTTCTTACTGAATACATTGATGTGTTCGTTTGGGAAGTCAGCGACATGCGAGGGCTAAGTACCGATGTGGTGTCTCACAAGTTATCGATCAATCTTTGGTTCAGTCCAGTGAAACATAAGTCTCGAAAGTTCAAGCCTGAGTTAAGTTTGAAGATTAAAAAAGAGATCACCAAACAAATTAAGTCTCGATTGGTGGAAGTAACGCAATACCTAACTTGGTTGGCCAATGTTGTCCCGGTCGCCAAAAATGATGGGAAGATTAAAACTTGTGTCGATTACAGACCTCTCAACAAAGCCATCCCTAAAGATAATTTTATGTTGTCGAACATTCACATTCTAATCGGTAACTGTGCTAAATATGAAATTTAGTCATTTGTAGATTGTTATGAAGGTTATCATCAGATCCTGATGGATGAAGAAGATGCAGAAAAGATAGGTTTTATTATGCCTTAGGGTGTCTATCATTACAGGGTGATGTCATTTGTTCTAAAAAAAATGTTGGTATTACTTATATGAGGGCTATGACGATCATATTTCATGACATGATTCATAAGGAGATCAAGGTGTATGTAGATGATGTCAGAATCAAGTCCCACAGAGTTCGGACCACTTGACGCATTTAAAGAAGTGCTTTAATCGTTTGCGTCATTACTAAATGTGCTTTTGGGGTGCCAGCCGGCAAGTTGTTACGATTTATAGTCAACAAAAGTTGTATTGAGCTCGAACCTTCCAAGATTAAGGCAATTCAAGAGTTACCTCCTCCGAAGATGAAGAAGGAAGTGATGAGTTTCTTAGGGAAGGTTAAACTACATCAACCTATTCATAGCCCAATCCATGTCGTGTGTGAGCCCATCTTCAAATTATTGAAGAAAGATGCTTTGAAAAAGTGAACTGAAGAATGTCAAACCGCTTTAGATGTCATCAAGAATTATTTGGCTAATCCATCGGTATTGGTTCCTCCGCGAGAAGGGAGTCCATTGTTATTTTATTTGTCTGTCTCAGATAATGCATTTGGATGCCTCCTTGGGAAACATGATGAGACAGGTCATAAAGAGAGAGTTATTTATTACATAAGCAAGAAGTCCACTCCTTATGAGTCTCCTTATACTCTTTTGGAAAGAGTATGTTGTGCTTTGACTTGGATTTCCCAAAAATTGAGGCATTATTTGTCTTCCTATACTACATATCTCATTTTTAGAATGGACCCATTGAAATATATTTTTGAGAAGGCTATGCCGACCGAAAAGTTGGCTAAATGGCAAATGTTTTGATTCAGAAGGAGATAAAAACACAAGCCTTGGCTGATCATCTTGCAGAAAACCTTATTGATGAAAAGTATGAACTGCTCAAGACTTATTTTCACGATTAAGAAGTATCGTTTGTGGGTGAAGATATTTATGAATTATATCCTGTATGGATATTATTCTTTTATGGAGTGGAAACTCAACAAGGAAAAGGAATTGGAGCAGTCTTAGTGTCAGAATCCGTTCAACACTATCCTATGGCAGCTACGCTCCAGTTTAATTGCACGAACAACATGGCTGAATATGAAGATTATATCCTCGGTTGGAAAATGGACATTGACATGAACGTCCATGGTTATGGGTTATTGGAGATTCAGATTTTTTGATTCATCAGGTTCAAGGGGAATAGGCCGTGAAGAACCTAAAGATCACGCCATACGTGCAATATATACAGAAGTTGTGCAGCAGATTCCGTAAGATTGAGTCAAGACATAGTCCCAGAACACAGAATGAGTTGGTTGATGCTCTTGCCACCATCTCTTCAATGATTAAACATCCAGATACTGATTATATTAAACCTATGTACATAGAGTTGAAAGAACACCCGGTCCATTGTTCATATGTTGAACCGGAACCATATGGTTTTCCATGGTATTTTGATATCAATAAGTATCTGGAGTCTGGGATTTATCCTGAGAATGGAAAATTTAACCAGAAGAAGTCGTTACGCCGTATGGCCCTAACTTCTTTTTAAGCAGAGAAATCCTTTACTAGAGGACTCCAGATTTAGGTCTTCTTAGGTGTATTTATGCTTCCAAAGTTGCGAAGCTTATTGAACAAGTACACGCTGGATTTGCGATATGCACATGAATGGGCTCACCTTGGCAAGGAAATTCTTTCGAGTCAGTTATTTCTGGATGACTATGGAACATGATTATTGAAAGTTTATGCAAAAATTTCGTATATGTCAGGTGCATGGTAATTTGATCTGAGATTACAAGTGCCGCCTTACAAACTCAATTTTCATTGATCCGATAGAGCCAACCGAGTTCTAATGGACATAGATTTATTTTGGTTTCCATTGACTACTTCACCAAGTGCGTGGAAGCATTTTCGTACAAGTCGGTGACAAAGTGGCTAATTTTGTTCACAATAATCTGATATGCAGGTTTAGAGTACCAGAATCCATCATTACTGATAACGGTGCGAATCTCAACACTCACTTGATAAGAGATATATGTGAGAAGTTTATGATCACTCACAGAAACTCAACCGCCTATCATCCTCAAATGAATTGGATGCCAACAAGAACATAAAGAAGATTTTGAGAAAAAACATTGATAATTATCGAGGTTGGCACAAGATTTTGCCATATGCTTTGTTAGAATATCGATCGACTGTCAGAACGTCGATTAGAGCCAGTCCATACTTGCTAGTATATGGAACAGAAGAAGTCATACCTGCTAAAGTTGAGATACCGTCCTTGAGAATCATACAAGAAGCCGAGTTGAGTAATGCTGAATAGATCAGCAAGTGGATTGAACAATTAACATTAATTGATAAGAAAAGAATGGTTTTCGTTTGTTATGGACAACTATACCAACAGAGAATGATTTGTGCTTTACACAAAAGAGCAAGATCCAGAATTTTTGAAATTGGTAAATTGGTCCTTAAACAAATTTTTTATCATTTGGATGAGTACAAAGAAAAATTTGCACCGAATTGGCAAGGACCTTACATGTTTCGCAAAGTATTATCAGGAGGTTTTTTTGTCCTATCGGAGATGGATGGAACCGCATGGCCGAAGCCGATCAACTCAGATGCTTTCAAGAGATACTATGTGTGAAGATTCAGTTTGCTTTTTTTTCATTTACTTGTAATCGTTCTATTTACTTTGTTTAAAATTTTACTCCTTTTGTAATGAACTATGTCTGACCTGAATTCTCAAGAATGAGATACGTAGCGGTCTGTGTCGGCCTTTAACACCCCATTTAACCCTTTATATTTCTATGTGTTTGAACTACGTTCAACTTGAATGCTCAAGAATGAGATACGTAGGCGGCCTATGTCGGCCTCAGTCGGTTTTCTTTGTAAATTCCTTATTGTTGTTAACCTTTGAGGGGAACTAAGTTTGACGTGATTCCTGCCTCAACAGGATACGTAGGCGCCACAAGGGTTTGGTCGTATCTCTCAAAAGATTTCCATTCCTTTTACGATAGAAACTGGGACAGAATTTTTTGAGAAGGACTCAAAAATTCTCGAGAAAAAGATTTTTCCTCAACAAGTCAAGACTAAATTTATTTTGAGAATTTGCAACAAGGACATAATTTTTGAGAGGATCTCAAAATTCCGTGATTCACTCACCGGCGGTTAAAAATAAGCCAAGACCGTTAACTGGGACAAAAATACTGAGGATGGCCTCATAATTTAAATAGGGGTTTACCGACAGTCTAGAGAAACTTTTAATACCCTCCAGCGAATAATCAGATAGACATCCAAGAATGAGAATCAAAGAGTTTCGTCAAGCCTGACGTGACATGATACTTGGCAGTAACTTTTTTTTCAAAATAGTCCTTTTCAAAAATATTTTTCATAAATTTTTTCCTTTATGTTTCATTTTTTTTTGGCCGAAAATATTGTCTTATCTATCAAGAGTAAGGAGATCAGAGAAATTAACCGGAGATAATAGGACAAGGAAAAAACAAATAAAGTAATCAACACATATTAATTCTTTACAAAACTAAGATTTTTTTGTGGACGCAGGTTTGAGGGTTTGCTCTGAAATCAGCAAATTCCTCCGATCGATGAATTTGAAAAAGTCAAGGGGGCGAAGAGCTTTCCCAAAACTTACAATTTTTCTGTGGATGTGGGAATTATTTCATATTTCTTATATCAAAGACTTGGGGACGTGAACAACATTGTTTCATCCTATTCCCAATAGCGCGAATTCTATAGCAAAGATACAACTATGTTAAAGAATAAATCAAATGAAAACCCCAAAAAGACATTTTACGGTTTTCACCAAGGACATCATCTGCATCATGTTATCAGGCATGATAGTATTACTACCCGTAGGGTCATTATATTTGTATCGTCAACTAAGATGATACACTACCCATAGGGTTATTTTATTTGTATAGTCAATTAAGGCGATATCACTATTTAGAAGGCACCCAGAAGATCACTATGTCGCTCGATTGAAGCACTATCTTCATTTGGTACCAAGGATGGCCTCGAGAGGAAAATCATGCATCAAGTGTTGATATTCATGCATCGCGGAAAATCATACATAAGGAGTTAATATTCATACATCGCGGAAAGTCATCCATCACATGTTGATATTCATGCATTGAGAGAAAATATCATGCATCGCAGAAAATCATGCATCGAGAGAAGATATTCATGCATTGCAAGAAGTCATGCGTCGCGAAAAATCATACATTATGGAAAATGTCAGGAATCGCGGAAAGATAATTATGCATTGCGGAGAAGAAGTCATGCATTGTGGAGGCTACGTCATGCATTGCAAAAGAAAAAATTCATGCATCGCGGAAACATCATGCATAGCGGAAAAGAATTCATGCATCGTGAAAGAAGGGAGAAAGAAATTGTGTATCCCATCAACATCAACTACATCTTTTATTTGGCAAAAGCAGACACCAAAAGAATCATCAAAGACAACAACAAGAGAAATATTAGCATTGCAGCAACTTTTATTTATTTTGACATCAAATAAAGAGTACATCGAAGATTATATTGCAAACATAAGACATAAGATTTATTTGCGTTACGTCAAACCAATCGAGTTGATGTTAAATACTGAAGGAGAGCAATTGTCAACACGGTAAAAGACACTATCTCCCATTTGAATTGCATTTTTATGCTGATGAGTTTTATTTCAGTCTTTGTCGAGAGCATCCGAAGGTATGAATTCTCCAAAAAAAAAATCATTGGCGTGGAAGACATCAAAAAAAACATGCAACACAACGTGGAACTTTTTCTTAGCAGCGAACTGGGATATAGTTCAAAGAGGAGTGTCAAACTCTTAGGACGCGAGCAGAAGAGTGACTTCCACCATAATCAAACCACACCCCTATTAAAAGCCATGGGGTTTTTCTTTAGTTTCCTCGATTTCAGTTTTGCATCTGGAAGTTTTGGTATCTGCCGGAGGAGTTTCCAATCTGAATGGCAATACACCAAGATCGTTGAAAATTATGTCCATATAAGTTCTTAATTATGGGTGTGAAGTTCACCACATTCATGGCTAGGAGGTTAGAAGCCTCCTTTTCATACTCGATTCATTTGTCACTTGTCCAAAACCAAAGGTTATCTAGCATAGAAGATTTTCTCTTTAGTTCATTTGAGTCGAACTACAAACAGTCTGATTCCCAAGGTTTAAGGATATGTAGGCGGGCTCAATATTGAAAACTTGACTGTATTCCAACATTCTCTTTTAAATCCTATTCCTGATCATTTCAATCCCTTCATAATTTTGTATCGAGATGGCTTTGAATTCTTTTAAAATTGTGCGTTAAATAAAGCGTATCGAACTACAGGTGGCTTGAATTCTTATATAGGCTGAGATGTGTAGGAACCCATTTCTGAGGTTCGGTCACAATTCTTGAGTCCGTACCAAATCCCTTCCCCAAAGATGAATATGTGGTCGGTCAAAATTGGCTTAGTCAAATTCATTTTCCTCGAATTTCTTACATCAATCCGAGTCAAACAAGGGACAATTGTTGATACCCAATTTTCACCCTCCCCGATAGAAATTATTTAACAGGCTTCTTAATTCCGAATGATTTGAAACAATTGATTTTATAAAGTTTAAAATGTTGAAACTATTTTGAGTGTGTGTGTGTGTGTGTGTATGTTTCCCATAACTATGTATAGGATTAGTATATTTTATTATTATTCAAAAATCATCTCGAAAGATTTAAGCTTTGGTCAAATGAACCACTAATTTATTTCAGTTTAAGTGGTAGTTATGATTTCGAGTTAATTTGCTTGTAATTAAATTAATTAAGTCAATTATTTATCTTGTTAAAAAAACTTGTTAATTAATTTTAGGGCAACTTTCACATATAGCAAATAAAAAATTCATATTTGTATGCTATTACAAAGTTTGCATAATTGCGCTCCATAGCAAACATAGAAACTGCATAATTCGCTATACATATACAGTTGAAGAAAATTGTATAAAACGAAGTGTATAAAACAAGAAAGAGAAAGACACTTGGGCAGAGAACTGTATAAAAACGAAGTGTATAAAATGAATTGTATTATTTTAAGTGTATAAAACGATTATATACAATTTGAATTTGTATAAATGAGAAAGTGAAAAAGACAAAAGAGACTCGACAACGAATACACAATTGAATCGAATTGTATAAAATGAGAAAGAGAGAAATTAGATACAATTTGAAAATTGTATAAAATGAGAAAGAGAGAAAGGCAAAAGAAACTGGGCAAGGGAGTATTTTTATTGTATAATTATAAGTGTATAAGACAAAAATATATGTACTTAAATGTGTATATACAATTTTCTCACGATTTATACAAACACAAATGCAATTTATACATTTCGCTTCTGTTTGTATACGTGAGAAAGTCCAGGGTGGCGAGTGAGATTTGGGAGAGTGACCAGCGAGATCTGGAAGACGGGAGAGAGGGGAACAAAAAAAATGTATTTATACAATTTTCTCTGCTTTATACAATTACAAACAATTTTTATACACGTGTGTTTGTACAAAAAGTTAGGAAGCGAGCGAGAGATTGGAGGAGAGTGGCGAGCGAGATATTTGGGAGAGAGGCGCCTGGAAATTTTTTGCAAACGTTTGTTATGGATAAAAATTAAATCAAATCCTAACTACTCCATTTATTTTAGGTTATTAGTTTACTATTATATACAATTTTCCCTTAATTTTAACTAATAGGCCATCTTTCATCATAATCTTTAACTCATTAAAACCCAAAATTGGGCCTCTTTTTCAGCCCAATTGTTTTTAGCCAGCAAGAATTCCCCTTTTATTTATTTAACCCATTTTTTATTCCTAAATATTCAAAATCCCATCCCACAACCTTTAACCCCTAAAAGAACCAAAGATTACCCAGCCAAATACTTTAATACAATCCTGTTAGACCCGTAAACTACTTGATCTAACTACGTGCAGACATATCAAGGACTTGGGCATTGGTCTTGACATGAATGGTGGCAAAACAGTGCAACACAGGTTTAAGTTGCTTGGGTGTTGGCAAGGCAACTTGAACATGCAAGGCTTACGTGCGGGCTAGAGTCATCGGCAAGGCAGCGTATTGGCTTGACAAGGCAAAGTTGTGAAGACTTGACGATGGCAAGAACAAAGGCATTTCACGTGAATTGCTGAAATAAAAATTAAGTGTTGGAGGGCAGCTAAAATATTCTAAGTATTGGAAGCTGGTTGAAATATTCTAAGTGTTGGAATGTAGCCTGAAATATTTTAAGTATTAGAATATTAATATTTCGTGTTGATAAGGATGTAATTTGAATTAGATTCTATCTATTAAAAATATAGCTATTGGAAACTTAGTTTAAATCCTGTGATGACAAGTGTCAGACAGGTGTCATTTGTAACTTCCGCATGTAACTGCTATGTGCAGAAATTTTATAAGGGTGAAAATTTTGTTTAAGGATATAGAGTGTGTTTCTGGCCTTAAAAAAATTCGTGAAGCCTTCCCTTTGTATTAATTATAAGATTAATATCTGTCTGTTGTTTAACTTTGGTGTTGAAGTATTTCTATACTTATTCAAATTTGTGGGAGTAAGATAGGCTGAGTGTTTCAGGCATTTGCAAGACTTCCTAGGGTGGTGTTCAGTAAAAATAAATCGACCCTCTTTCGATTGGTATCATAGAACGGTTGAACGATGGTGAAAAACTCAAAACTATGGGAACTGGCATGAAAAATCGAAGTATTCGTTGGGCTGTGGCTACGTTGTGTCGAAATCGTGTTGAATCATCTAAGGTTAAAATTCAAGAACCTAAAGCCTTTAGTGGTGCAAGAAGTGGTAAAGAACTGGAAAACTTCATTTGGGACATGGAACAATATTTTACTGCTGCAAGGGTGCCTGACGCTGACAAGTTAAACATTACCACAATGTACTTGACGGTTGATGCTAATCTTTGGTGGAGAACTCAAAATGCAGATGATGTAAGTGCTGGTCGTCTTGGAATTGATATGTGGCATAAGTTAATAAAACAAATGCGCAATCAATTTCTTCCTAGCAACTCCTCTTGGCTTGCATAGGATAAGTTGAAAAGGCTAAGGCACAGGTTCGGTGAGGGAATACACTAAAGAATTCACCTCTGTGATGTTAGACATTCAAAACATGTCTGATAAGGATAAGTTACACAACTTCATTTCGGGTATGCAAGGTTGGGCTCAAAACGAACTTTGGAGGCAGAATGTTAAAGCTCTGCCTGGAGCAATTACTACTGCAAATTCGTTGGTTAATTTTTGGACAACTCATCCTTTGACGGATGTTCCCTAGACTTCAAAAACTAAGAAAAAGAATGATAAGAAAGGGGAATGGAAAAACGATAGTCGTAATGACTGCACAATGACAAAGGAAAGGCACAAATGAGAGGATGGAAAAGAAAAACCAAAGAACAAAGATTGTAATTCTAAGGGCTGTTGGACTTGTGGCGGTCCTCATTTGGCCAAGTCTTGTCCAAACTGGGAAAAAGTAAACGCTTTGCTTGCTGGAAATATGAATCAAAGGGAGGAAGATGAGGAAATCGTGGCTGCAATGGAAAATCCAATGGGATTGTCCTTAAACTATATTACGTGGGTTAATAATGTTGGAGAAATGTCTAGTACTTCGAATCCTCATGCTTTCCTAATTCATATAGAAATGACAGTGAAAGAACAACGTGTGATGGCAATGGTTGATACAGGAGCCACTCATATGTTTGTAGATGTGAAAATTGCTACAAAATTGGGGCTGAAGTTGTCTAAAAGCCCTTCCTACGTCAAAACAGTCAATGCTAAGGCACAAGCCATTGTGGGTATGGCTTATGGTGTGTCTATGTCGACTGAAAATTGGGTGGGAAAACATAATTTAATGGTGATGCCGCTTGGTGAATTTGAGATCATAATTGGGATTGATTTTCTAAGGAAATTCCAGTTTGTTCCGTTTCCTCACTGAGATGGAGTGATGGTCATGAATGGAAGCAATGCTGGATTTCTTAAAGGATTTCATTCATTTGGGAACATTAATAAAGTTGCAAAGAAGAAAGACAAGGGAATGTTCTTGTCTGCTATGTCAATCGACAAAGGGATGAAGAAGGGTGATGACGTTATACTTGTTGCCTTGGTTGAAGTGAAACCTGATGTTAAGAAGGAAGTGCCTGATTGTGTTGCTGAATTGCTTAAACAGTATGCTGATGTTATGCCGCCTGAATTACCGAAGAATTTACCACCAAGGAGGGATATCAATTATAAAATTGAGTTGCTGCCTGGTACGATTGATCCTTCATAGGCTCCTTATCGTATGGCTCCTAAGGAATTGGCTGAATGCATAAACAACTGAATGAGTTGTTGGATGCTGGATTGATTCAGCCATCTAAGGCTCCATATGGTGGCCCTGTTTTATTTCAAAAGAAACAGGATGGGACTATGCGAATGTGTGTAGAATACAGGGCACTGAACAAGGCAACTGTAAAGAATAAGTATATAGTTCCATTGGTGCAGGATTTGATGGACAGGTTGAGTAAGGCATGCTGGTTCACAAAACATGATCTTAGGGAAGGCTATTGGCAGGTTAGGATAGCAGAAGGTGATGAACCAAAAACAACATGTGTAACTAGATATGGTTCATATGAATTCCTTGTAATGCCATTTGGGCTAACTAATGCTCCGGCAACATTTTGCAACTTAATGACTAATGTACTATTTGACTATCTTGATGACTTTGTTGTTGTCTATCTAGATGATATTGTCATTTATAGTCGAACATTGGAGGAACATGTTAATCACTTAAGTTTGATTTTTTCTCAGTTGAGAAAATACACACTTTATGTTAAGATGGAAAAGTGTGAGTTTACTCAGCTAGAGATAAAATTTTTGGGGCATCTTGTTAGTAAAAACCAAGTTCGAATAGATCCTAAGAAAGTGCAAGCCATTGTTGATTGGCAGGCACCTCGTCATGTGAAGGATTTGAGGTCGTTTCTTGGATTAGCTAACTATTACAGAAAATTCATTGCTGGTTACTCAAAAAGGGCAGCGTCTTTGACAAACTTGTTGAAGAAGGATACAAAGTGGGTTTGGTCTTAACGATGTGATGAAGCATTTCAGAATTTTAAGGAAGCTTTGCATCTGAACCAATACTCAAATTACCTGATTTTGAGTTACCATTTGAAGTGCACACTGATGCGTCAAACAAAGCAATTGGTGGCGTATTAGTGCAGGAAGGTCATCTTGTGGCCTTTGAAAGTAGGAAATTGAATGATTTTGAACAGAGATACTCAACACATGAAAAAGAGATGGTTGCGGTGGTACACTGTCTGCAGGTTTGGAGAGTTTATCTCCTAGGTACTCGAATTGTAGTAAGAACAGATAATGTAGAAAATATATTTTTCAAGACACAGACAAAGTTGAGTCCTATACAAGCACGGTGGCAAGAATTCCTGGCAGAATACGATTTCGTGTGGGAACATAAGCTAGGAAAACACAACCAGGTTGCTGATGCGTTGAGTAGAAAAGAAGTATTTGTTGCAGTATATTCAATTTCAAAACTCGAAACTGATTTCTATGATAGAATTAGGTTGTGTGCTGCAAATGATTCGTTGTATATTAAATTGATGGGTCAAGTGCAAGATGACACATTGAGATGGTATTGGATCGAGGATGATCTGCTCTATTATAAAGGGGGGAGGTCGTTGTACCAAATCAGGGTGGATTGTGCAAAGACTTAATGAAAGAGGTGCATGATTCTGCTTGGACTGCACATCCAGGTGTTGAAAGGATGTTAGCCTTACTGTCTCGTATTTATTTTTTGTAAAAAATGGAAGACAATATAGAGGCATATGTCAAGACTTGTCATGATGTTTGTCAAGTTGACAAGATTGAACGTAAGAAGGAAGAAGGTTTGTTGCAACCTTTTCCTGTTCCTGAAAGGCTGTGGCTATTAGTAAGCATGGATTTCATTTATAGATTTTCTAAGGTAGATGGCAAAACATCTATCATGGTGGTAGTTGACAGGTTTTCAAAATACTCTATTTTTGTTGCTGCACCTGAACTGTGTTCATCTGAAGTTGCCGTGGATTTGTTCTACAAATATGTGGTTAAGTATTTTGGTGTTCCGGCTGACATCGTGAGTGATAGAGACATACAAGGTTCACTGCTAGATTTTGGACAGCTTTGTTCAATATGATGGGAACTGAGTTAAAATTTTCTACTGCGAATCATCCACAAACAGATGGACAGACGAAAAGAATTAATCACTTGTTGGAAGAATACTTGAGGCACTATGTTACAGCAAGTCAACGAAATTGGGTGACATTGTTAGACATTGCGTAGTTCTGCTATAATCTGCACAAGTCCTCTGCAACAGAAATGAGCCCTTTTGAAAATGTTTTAGGCAAACAGCCTATGACGCCACTAGATGTTGCTAAATCTAAAAATCAGGGAAAATGTCCAGCAGCATACAGGGTTGCAAGGGACAAACTTGAAATGTTATCTGAAGTACAAGATAGCTTGTGCAAGGCTCAGCGGCGCATGAAGAAGTATGCTGATCAACATCATCGCTTAGTTGAGTTCAATGTGGGTGACAAAGTGTTACTGAAACTTACTCCACAAATCTGGAAACAGATTGTATGTAAGAATAGACATCGGGGTTTGATTCTTAGATATGATGGTCCATTCGAAGTGGTGAAACAAGTGGGCGAAGTTGCTTATAGATTAAAACTACCAGAAAGGTTGAAAATACATCCCAATTTCCATGTGAGTTTCTTGAAACCTTACTTTGCAGATGAAAATGATCCAGACAGAAACATGTCAAATAGGGCTCCTCCATCAGAACCTACACAATATGACGCTGAAATTGAGAAGATCCTTGATCACCGTGTTTTCGGCACAAGTAAAAAGAATACTAAGACAGAATTCTTGGTTCACTGGAAAGGCAATAGTGCAACTGATGCAGTTTGGGAGAAGGCAAAAGACTTATAGCAGTTTGATGCTCAAATTGAGGACTATATTAAAACAGTCTCGATGAGGACATAGAGTTCAAGTGATGCGGGTGGTCTGTTAGACCTGTAAACTACTTGATCTAACTACGTGCAGACATGTCAAGGACTTGGGCATTAGTCTTGACATGAATGGGGGCAAAACAGTGTAACACAGGTTCATGGTGCTTGGGTGTTGGCAAGGCAACTTGAACATGCAAGGCTTACGTGCGGGCTAGAGTCATAGGCAAGGCAGCGTGTTGGCTTGACAAGGCAAAGCTGTGAAGACTTGATGATGGAAAGAACAAAGGCCTTTCACGTGAATATCTGAAATAAAAATAAGTGTTGGAGGGCAGCTAAAATATTCTAAGTATTGGAAGCTGGCTAAAATATTTTAAGTGTTGGAATGTAGCCTAAAATATTCAAAATGTTAGAATATTAATATTTTGTGTGGATAAGGATGTAATTTGAATTAGATTCTATCTCTTAGAAATATAGTTATTGGAAACTTAGTTTGAATCCTGTGATGACAAGTGTCGGACAGGTGGCATTTGTAACTACCGCATGTAACTGCCATGTGCAGAAATTTTATAGGGGTGGAAATTTTGTTTAAGGCTATACAGTGTGTTTCTGGCCTTAGACAAATTCGTGAAGCCTTCCCTTTGTATTAATTATAAGATTAATAAAGGTTGGGATGAGTTTCTATACATTATATCTGTTGTTTAACTTTGCTGTTAAAGTATTTCTGTACTTAGTCAAATTTGTGGGAGTAAGATAGGCTGAGTGTTGCAGGCGTTTGCAAGACTGGGGTGGTATTCAGTAAAAATAAATCGACCCTCTTTAAAATCCCCTAACCAGACCCAGCCGAAAAAAACCCAGAACATCCCCTCCAGTGATTGAACGCCTATGTCGTTTTCTTCTTCACGTCGTACTATCGCAGCGAAAAGCAATGTCTCTTTTGCCTTTTAAGCAGTGCAAAGTAGTCCATGGCTCCGTCCTTGTGACTCCGAGGTCGTGCCACGTCGAGTGGTAGGTACAGTGGGAGTCAATCCTGCCGTCTATCCCCTTTCCCCTCTCAAAATGACTCTGAAATTCAGGAAAAAGTTTTCCTACCCCAAAAGGTGAAAGAAATTTTGAGTTTGAATTTGGGATTTGTGGTTACTCTCCAACTCTACCCATGTTCTATCCGTTCCCCAAACCTAATTTATATCCTATATAAACTTCCTTACCCTTACTGTTAATAGGTGGGCACATTTTTTTCTTTGGAAATTTTTTTTGGTTAAAGGATTTTAGAGTAAAGAAATTTAGAAGGAATTTCTTGAGTATAAAAATTCTAAAACTATGTGTCGAATAGTTTAAAATATAGAGGTAATACGTTTTTGAAAGGAAAAGAAGAGTTGGTTTCCGTCGGAGTGTCGCTCTTCCATTTTGTTTCCTGCTCCTCTAAGTCTCACTTCCCTGCACCCTTAAAGGAAACAACCATTTCGTTTCAAACATATATTACTCTTATTGTATTGCTTGTTTGACTATCGATTGTATGAAGCCATTCACTTGTTAAAATTTGGAGTGTCGTTTTTCTTTTCTTCTTGATCCTTCGTTGGCTGCAAACCAGTGATAGATTCTGTTTGTGTGTCCATGTTGTTGGCTTTTCATTCTCTCTGAAGGTTTATCGTTGTCCTTTGGTCCCAAATTCTCGTTTCCTCATTGTTATAGTTCCCTTGTTTCGTTGATATCCTTACCAACATACAGTGAAAGTTATGACTCGTGAAACTTGAAATCATCTTCTATAAACGATTTAAACTTCTATAATCTGACATATAGTTTGTTCTTTACTCCTATTATTCATAAATTAAATGTTGTCACCTGTGGGTTGCGTACTGCCTCACTTATTTTCTTTTAGAAGATCGGTTGCATATTCTTTGTTTCGCCATAAGGATGAGCTAGGTAAATCAAAGTTGAGGGGACATCCGTTTTGTGTCGTTTGTGTTGCTCCTTTTTCTTTACTGTTTCCTTGTATTTTAGCGATCATTTTTGTTTAGTTCTCAAAGTATTCCACCTGTTTTACTTGTTTGAAGTATAGTTGTGGCTCTTGTGCGTGTTGTTTTTTCGTGGGTGTTAGGCATAATTTTCAAAAGACAGATCGATATGGAATGTCATCGCACATATCGTTCATTAGATAAAGCAACTCCCTTTGTCAATTTTTGGTCTCTGTTCTCTTGAAATAATTTGCAGACACTTCGCTTTCAAAAATGGGGCCAGGAATCAGATTGTTCCTTGAACTTAATCCCAATGGAATAAATTAGAAAGGTGTCTTGTAACCTATAAAAGATTTTTATTTCGGAGAATTCAAGGTATGTTATTTCATTATAATTGCGTTTAATAAAGTTATAAACATTTTACAGATATGACATTAATGTTATTACTTTTCAAACTAATCTAGGAAGGAATTCTATCGGGACTCTTCAACTGATGAAAATACAGTGAAAAGACAATGGGAGATTAAGGCATCACTATGATATAGAGATTTTATTTCCAGAATAAAAAAGAGCAGAACTAATCCCAGATATGTAACTGATATTATTGATTGGATTAGGCTTTGGCAAGTTCCTGAAAACGTTACAAAGTTAGAAACAATTAAATTAATCATTGTGGAGGAAAAGAAGTTGTTTTCGAAACTCATACAAGTGGATCTATATCCATTAGGTAGAATCAAAAGAAAATTGTAAGTATATACGCAATATATATTCTTCGATAAAATACATTTTTCTTATCTTCTAGTCATTACTAAAAGTCTATAGTACAGAAATAGTAGAAGTGCCTTTTTTTGTTCAATTATGTTTTGGGATTGTTATTGCAGTGCATCTGTTTTGGGTGCAAGATACAATTGTTGTTGATGATACTTTTGATTTTTAAACTATTAATTGTATTTTTTCTTATTGTAAATTTTGACATAAGGCGAACAAAATCAAATAGATAAATTTGCTAGAACTGTAGGTTGACTGGAAAAACATAAAAATGAAAGCCCAACATTATAATAGTTGGTTAGAGAAAATAAAAAGTTACAGGAAAATATGGATAGATTTGAATTTTACATGTAAAAGCTTTGCCTCAATGTGTACAAAGATGTGAACGCTATAAAGATGACATAAGAAAATGGAGATATATTCTGTCTGGATATTTGGCTAATGCTAGCACGTAATATAGTAAAATTAAGAGGGTGTAGGATGTATGAAGACTTTATTCATACATTTGTGATATAAGAGATTGTTTTCGATAAATTTTCGTCTTAAAGAAAAATATCGAGCACATTAGTATAGGTACATATTAATTGTTCAAAAAAAATTCACCAGTACTACCTCTACAAGCTTATAACAGTTAGTTGCCTTGGAATATATTTTTTATCGTAAGAGCCGTAATGGGTTTTGCTTACAGAAGAAGGGAGCTTAATATTTCAAATTGTCCTATCACATTGAATGCAATAGATTGAATATGAATAAATTCTTATAATGGAACTTGGTTTTTGAATTTATTATGAATCTTTTTCTTTGTTACCAAGTACTATTTCTGGATAGCTTTTGGCCCCGTGTCACCAATTTTTGAATCTGAATATTTCATAAGAACGTTATGAAAGATATCTAAATTCTTACAAATGTTGGCTACACCATCTTTAGAGGCACAATTTGAATTGTTAGCATCATCTCATCCTCAATTGTGGGTTCCTCACTGAAATCAAATAGACTTCTTGTTCTTATTGAAATACTTTACCGAATTATATCATATTGTTCATAACATATGGGCTATTTTTTGGGTAGGCCATTGAAAAGGGTCGTGACCCAAAACCAAGTGAGCTCCATTTGCACGTCCACACCCATGGTCATGATGGAAAAGATTTTGTTGATGAGTGAGCACGAGTTGTTCATGTAAGTCAAATTTATAAAATTATGGACTTTTGACATTCATATTCTGTTCATTTGGTGAAACTGAATGTTAGTATTCTTTATTATAATTTAATGTCTCTACTTATTGCAGGAAAGATATGAAGAAATATTACGTGAGAAAACTGAGTCTGAATCTGATATTGATCAACGTGATGCATATTATAAAGGTGCAGGTGGAGAAAAGAAGAGAAGAGTATATTGTCTTGGATATCAAATAAAAAGTTACTACGGATCACATCTTTGTATCTCTTTGCGATTTGATGTTTCATCATCAGTACCACCATCTGTTTCTCAATCTGCACCAATGGAAAATATGGATGAGTTCGTGAAGAAATTGATTCCTACATGGATTGATCACATGATTCCTATGTTTACTGATCACATGATTCCTATATTACTTGAGTGCATACGAGGTATAACTTCTTTACCATCACACCAATCAGCTGATACAACTATTGGTGCTGCATCATCAGCAACACATACGGTTCTTAATAAGATTGTTTCAGATGATGACTATATTTCTTCTCCCTAGCATTAATTTTTTAGGTCTATTTTTTTTAAGGGAAAATAAATTATGCACTAACAATTACGATTTCTAAACATTAGTAACTGCTAGATGCTTGATACTTGGTGTAGATGTTTTCGACTTAATATTAGATGAATATATATTTTGGTGCATACGTTATATATGAATTAACATTTAGTTATATGTATATTTTCTATTATTAGGATGTGAAATAGTTTACATTTTCTATATATTTTAAATAAATAAATAAAATGAATAGAAAGAATCATATGACACTACAGCAGATTTTGGAAATATTTGAAGAATTAAAATTGGTGACGGATTGCGACAAATAATAATTTATTGCCAAAAGTTGGTGATGAATTAGCGACAAATTATTTCATTGTAAAATTATAGGACAACGAATTCATTTATGTAATTTGAAACGAAATATAAATGTCTAGTCACAAAACTTTCCATCGATACCATTTTACTAAGGAAATCATATGTCGCTAGACCGTCCTTAATCTTGCTATGGAATCAATTTTCCATCGCTTAGAGGTTAGGTAAGAGAAAAATTATAATGGTCAATATTTCATATCTAATCCGTCACAAATACAGTTTAGCGACAGAGAATATTTTATGTGTAAGGAACCCAAAATGAAAAGGTACAAATGGAGTCTAACATGTGTGTCATGAGCTTAGAAGGTCTTAAAATGACTATTATTAGTGTTTAGAGGCAGGTAGTACATGAATTTTTGAAGAGTTTGGAGGTCAAACGTTCAAGAACGTCCAAGACGTTCGAAAGTTAGCCTTGAGAACGTGTTTGTGTGCCTTAGTATGTTTCATGAGGTTTTATATAGGGTTTGGGGCTTAAATTGATAGGAAAGGTTCTTAAAATCTAGACAGACGTATTTGCACTGGAAACGTACGGGCATGACTCCCCAAGGACCACCCAAGGGGTATTGAGGAGGACTGAAAATGTGGACAGTACACTGCCTTGGAAGTGTCAAAGGACGGCAGGCATCGACGCTCCGTCAACAAGACGACACCTCGTCGATGAGAGGCATCACCCCATACTTGGAATGGGAGATCAAGGGTCCATTTTTCAAGGTCTTAGTCACACACAACGGACCTGCAGGGTGGAGCCGTTGTTCCATCGATGGTCCGTAAACTGCAGGCGTCGATGGGATCCTGCAGTTCCCTGCAACTCGCTGCTAATTAAAGTGTGAATGGGAAATTCACCTCATATCCAAATAAATGCATGCGCGGTTAAATTTTTTTGGTTTTAGGTATTTTATGAGTATTTAAAAAATAAGAGACCGATTTAGACATTAGACTCCAAGATCAAAACCTCTCCCTCTCCAAAACTCTCTCAAGAACACCATAGAGAAGAAGAGAAAATGGACGCTTCTCTTAGGACGAAATTCACCAAGGATTCAATCTAGGATTAAGGCTCTAATATGAGCTATGTGATTCTTATTCACCCATGTATTCTTGGTGTCTCCTAGTTATTCATCAATTGTGAATCCAAAGAACCCCAATCTAGAGATAATTGTGATTGCATTGTGGGTATGGCTTGATTGTGATCCCTAATAAGTGGGTAGCAGTTAGTTATATTCGTATGATGATTATGTGATGTTTTCATGAGATTTTCATAGTCGATGATAATAATTGATTTTGAAGGTGATCATGGTGATTATAGGCCATAAGAGGCAAGATGAAGGTTCTAAGTTGATCTTCTTACTTCAATTGTATTGCATGCTAATTGACCATGGTTGAATCACCTAGATATGAATTGAACTAGGCCTAGTTGATCTAGGATGTTCTTGACTTGTAAAGTTGTAATTGAATGTATGTGATCATGTATGCCTAGACTTACCCCCCAATGATCAAATTGAATGAACTAACTTGTAATTGAACAGGGATCATGATGAATTAAGGGAAGTAATCGATTGTAGGGATTGTATGCCATTTATACTATAACTTTGGGGGTGAAGTCATTATGAAGGGATTACGATGATGTTTTCTTTCTCTTCTACACTTAGACATGAACATGATAAGAGAATAAATTTCTCACACATATATGGATGCTAGGTTGACCTAAAAAGATGATTACAATAGCTTGAAGTTGTATTGAATAATCCTCTTCTTGTTTGGTTGACTTGGTAAGGTAAGACCAAAGTGTGTTAGCTTGATATGCTAGGTCTCATGATAGCTTGAGATGATGAATCTCATGATATCTTAGGATGGAGGAAGTAAGATCTCTCATGTTTAGCTTGGTTATGTGTTGCTACGATGCTTTATTATGATAGCTTGGGAATAGTGGTTCTCATGATAGCTTGGGATGGATTAGTAAAGCTCTCCTAAGATTATCTTGAAGTAGCAGGAATAGAGTGCCTTCATGATAGCTTGACTTGGTTAGGCCTAACCCATTTCATGATAGCTTTAGGGGAAAGGCCTATACTTTCCTAATGTTAGCTTGACTTTTATACAAGGTGCATTTCATAATAGCTTGACTTGCATGCAAGGTGCATTCGTGATAGCTTGTCTTGCATACAAGGTGCATTACATGAATTAGCTTGACATTAATTTCTCACAATAGCTTAGGGTTGAGGATTCATGCTCCCCTTTGATTAGCTTGCATCTATATGATTGGTTGCATGATGGTTAGGATGCGTGGTTCCTTCCTTAGTTAGCTAGGATTGGTTTAGAGAAGTACTTTGTGTGGATGATAGTATGGGATGCTATCCATACATGGCAAAAGTATGACTTGAAGCTACCTATGACATGACCCCTATGATATGTATGTTTACCTTGAATAGTAACTATAGTTCCTTTCCATGACATGATTGACTTAATATGATAGTTCCTTATCAATATGAAATCTACTAGAAACTCCTAAGCTAAAATGAAAGGGATTAGCGTGACTTCAAGACATGCTTAGTATGTGAGGTAGAATGAGATGTTTCACATGCATTGCACAAGTGTTCTTTGAGGTGGCCTAGGGGCATAGTGCTCATATGTTATGATTAATATAGGGCTTCATTATGATAGTGGGTTATGATCTAGAATGACCAAAGAGAGGTATTTAGCTTTGGTAGTAGTATGGGCTGCTACTTGGAAGTGGCTTATGAAATAGTTCATTTCAGTAAGAAGGACAATGAGCTACGTATGATCTCTGATACGCTTTATCATGTGCTTTATTATGCTTATGATATTCATGTTATGCTTATGTCTTTATCTCTTGTGATTATGTCTGTTGTTGACTAACCCTTTTGAGATATCTTATGTTTTGATATGTTGGTTTCCATACTTGGTACATTTTGTACTAACACATATATTGCCTACATTCTAATCCAAGTAGGGTCTTAAAAAAGATTGAGTTGCTTTCAAGGTTAGAGTTTCCAAGGATTACCAAGAAGTGAAGATTGGTGAATCCTCATAGCATCCGAGGACATCACTCCTACGTTGTGTTTTATGTTCTTTTTTATGTTAGACTTTTATGGGCTGTGACCCAAGACTATTGTACTCATAATGCATAGATGGTTTTTGAGGCATATGTTAGAAATTATATGAAATGATTCAGCATTATGTTTTGAAAGAAAAGTTTTAATTCCGCACTAATTTTCGTACATACGCAATGAATGATGTCTAAGGGCTTCTACAAGACCTCCAAGAGGTCAAGTACGCCATGTGGAGACTCAAGAGTGCTCTAACTTCTAGGATATACTTGTTGGTCATAACAATATGAGTATCATTAGACTTTTTGTTCGTGACTAATTTATTAAGTGATATTAAAATAGTATTATTAAGCTTTGTTATTCGTAACAATTTTACTAAGTGATATTAAATTAACATATAAATTAAGTATAGTGCCATTACGCTATTTGTTCATAAATAATTTATTAAGTGACATTGAAATAGAATATCTCTACTGGATGAGTATCATTAAGGTTTATTGTTAATAAATAACTTAGTAAGTGACACTAAAATAGTATATAAATGTTTCAATTAAGCTTTGTGTTCACAACTAAATTATTAAGTTATACTAAAATAGTATATCTCTACGTAACGGGTATCATCAAAGTTTGTTGTTGATAATTAACTTAACAAGTGATACTTAAATAGTACATAAATATTTTACAAGTATCATTAACCTCTTTTTTCCGTAACTAATTTATTAAGTAATACTAAAATAGTATATAAATATTTTTTGGATCTCATTAAACTTTCTTTACACAAGTGATACCAAAATAGTATACAAAATATTGTACGAGTATCATTAAACTTTTTCTTCAACAACTAATTTCTTAAGTGATACTTTAATAATTCTCTACTGTATCAGTATCATTTAGCTTTTGTCACGACCCGAATTCACAAGTCGTGATGACGCCTATGCTCTCAATCAATAGATAAGTCAACCCATCACATTTTTACCAATTTTAACTAACTAATAAGGTAAAAGGGTAAATAACGAGAAAACAAATATTCAACGCTAAGTTTTTTTTTTTATAAATATGACATGTGAAAAGCTAGAATACCACCCAAAATTTGTTGTCATAAGTACAAGAGCCTCCTAATATGAAGCAAGTCTGAAAATAAATGACAAATGCTAACATAAGGAATATTCTATCTCATACTAAAATGACAGAATAAATAAAAGGTAGAGGGAGATGTGGGCCATGGAAAAACAAAGAAGCTCACCAAAACTCCAAGATACTCCAAGCGTGGACTCAAATGCTCCATGAGATGTGCTCGTACTTGGAATCGAATATGCACCACAAAGAGTGCAAAAAGTGTATTATGAGTACGAAACCACGTGTACCTAGTATATCTCATAGACCGACAACGAAGAAGTAGTGACAGTATTTTATGCAAGAAAATCAGTTCTTTACTTACTAGTCAAGTTGCATCAAATAGAGGAAATCAAATACCAACTATTTTCCAAACATAGATATAACACATAATCATCAAGAATGAAGGATGTTATGGGATGCAATGCAATATGACACAATGAAATGATATGCGTCAAATTCCAAGTACTCTCTTAATTGTATAGACATGATTTTCCTTAGAAATACATCGAGAGATTATGACACGTGGGAAATCGTGAGGTCCATATACCGACACAGACCATCTCCATGTTAACGCACTATCATAAAATCAAATAATTCCTACACGGACGGTCTCCACATGCCCAAATTATAATCATAACTTCTCACCATCCCCGCAATGAAGTAATCCACGTGCCCAACTTATATTCAATATCATGTCAATGCATGTGCACAATATTGTTTCAATAAAAGGGACGATGATGCATCTAAATAAATTAAATATCAGCATAATACATAACCACCTCAATTGTTGCAAATAATCGGGTTTAAATAAGAAACATAGTCACACAAGGAATTCAATTCAATTTAAATAAGAAACGTAGTCACACAAGGAATTCAATTCAATAATACATCATCTAATGCCCATATTCTTTGGCTTTCTCGGATTACAATTCGTCTACTATAGTAAAAAAATTCCTTTATAACACCGGTACTCAAACCAATGTCGTCACACCCACATCTTTCACCGTAATCCATGGTCTATTTCATTTTTAATCTTTCAATCAGAAAACATCCTTCAAAGAGCTTAAATTCTTAGCATACCTTGAATGTCGAACCTGTGCCACGACTCCTCAAGCTTTTTCCTTCCCATTTCGCATAGTTTCGGAACGTCCCCATCTAACAATTATGTAATATTCGTAAGTAAGCGAGTTCATAGACACTCATATTACTAAACTTCTAAGCAAAACCTAAAACTTATCAAATTGCTATAATACATGCTCCTAATCTTGGTATAATTTATATGTCGAGAATCATATTTTGCTAAATGTGAAGCGTAGGATAAAGCCTCAATCCCTCCAAGTATCTTAAATTCAATGTTAATCATATAATATACACCTTATGATTTATTACTTATCTCAATATATATTAAAAATAGGTCTACAATATGAAAAATAATTAACAATAATTGAATTGAACCTCTAGTTACGAAACCAGTGGCGGCTACAATCAAGAATGAAAGGATTTCCCTTTTATCACTGTGTTCGCATTTAATTACTCATACATGTATACATTATCAACTTAAACTTCTAACTAACATGTTTTCCATAAAAAAAAAAATAGATCACTGAGCAAGTGCCCCTCAAAAATTTTCTAACCACGAACTTACAGGACCTATAAGTCACTGCTAACAATGAATCAATTGCTTTAAAAGAAATAACCCACCAATCAAATGCTAACTATCAACATAATGAATCATTAATCAGAATTAAATGCTCCCTTAGGTTAATACAATTAAATTAAATATAAATTACCGTTCTTTTAAGGAAAAACTACATAATATGGCAAACTTCAAAATACATTTAAATAATATAGCTATAGTTTAATTTTTTTATGTTATATGACTATAACTATACAATAAATAGCAAATTTAATTGTATATCAATAATCAATTTTTTATATTTAATATAAATAAATAATAAATAGGAAAATTATTATTAAACTCATAATTAATTATGTATTCATACCTTCTCTTTCATCAATATCCTTATATTACTGATTTTTTTTGTATTTTCCCCTCAATTCCTATCAATTCAAGATCCTTTTGTATGATTGTATGAAGTGATTTTTGTGGTTCAATTCTATATACTTATATTTATACTTATATTTGTGGTTCAATCAAAGGTCAAATGTTTATATTTAATAATACTTATATACATAGATAATTGTATTGTAATGCTAATAAAATGGTGATTTGTGAATACAAATATATTTGGATACATAAATAATTTATCCAATTTGATTAGGCAATACAAGTATAGTTGGATATATCAATGCTATATTTTTATAAATATATACCTAAGTTAATGTCAAGCCTCAAGTATTATTGAAAACTTCACAAAAAATAGATCGACATTTTGTTGGTTTTTTAAATTTTTTATATAGTCGAATACTTATATACTTTGATGCATACACATTCTATTGTTTTTCCATTTTCTTATTTAGCAACAGTGTATTCATATTATAGTATATTGGTGTATTCATTTTTTTTGTTAACAATAGTGAATCCATTTTTCAAATTATTGTATTCATATTCTAAACTTGTATTACTTTACCTTGTTTGATGTATTAATACATTAAATTTTTATAAATACTTGTATCCTTGATATCTTAATATTTTAAGTTTTATAAATAGAAACATCAATTTGAATTCATAGTATTCATATGCTAATTGTACAAGTAATACATTTTCCTTATTTATTTATTGTACTTACAACTGTATTAGTGTATAAATAAATAAAAAATAAAAACATATGCAAAAATACAACGAGAAAAGACATGAATAAACTTTTATACTCAAAATTTTATGAATACCTTTATGATTAGTATTTAGTGAATATATTGTATTTAGAAATATAAATTCAACCTTTTGTATTATGTGAATCAATCATATTTGCATACAATATTTAATTATCATTTGGCAATTTCATAATGGAAATTTCAGTTATTTAGGAACATAATAAATTGTTGGTACTTCAAAGTTATGGTAACATATCATACCTTATTTAGTGCATTGTATAAATAATAATAATAATAATAACAACAACAATAAAATAACATAAAATTTAATACAAACATGCTGCTAGAAATTGACATAAGGTATAGTCATTTTTAGTAAATAACATATTTATAGCTATTGAACTTCAATAAGCCTATAAATGTAGTCATTTTTGTAAGTTTCCCTTCTTTTAAAAAGGATTTGAACAGATCCAAATTCTTTTCTCCCTTGATATTAACATTCAACATAATAATATAATAAAAAATCCAAATCACACTGACAACATATTTAATGGAGAATTGAAAAGAATAAGAATTGTTTGTTTCACCTGAAGTCTATAGTTTCTTTTCCCCATACACGTTCTGCCAGAATATGTTACTAATGTTATGCTAATCACCCCTTTTAACTTAATTCAATACATGGGCCAAGTGGTTATAGCGTATAAAATGACGTATGTACTTGGCCCATTAACGATCAACTAGTAATTATTTTCTAAATATTCGTCAATTAAGTACTCATAATTATCAAATAGTTTAAAATTTTCATTAAATAATTTATGGGAAGAATCAAAATAGTCCTAGTTCACAAAATGACCTAGCAGGTCGTTATATCACCTACCACTAAAACAAACGTTCGTCCTTAAATAATAAAATAATATAACACACCTGAACGCTAAAAAAATAAGGATATTTACTTCTCATGTATGACTCGGTCTCCTATGTATAGACTTTTCCAATGGACGACGCTTCCGTTGAACCTTTACTGAAGCAATCTCTTTCGACCTCAACTTTCGAATTTGCCTATCCAAAATAGTTACCGACTCCTTCTCAAAAATCAATGCCTGATCAAGTGACACAGATCCCATTGAATCACATTAGCATCAACATAATGATATTTCTTCAGCATTGAAATATGAAATACAGGATGAACACCCAACAAATCACGTGGCGAAGACAATTCATATGACACCTCACCAATACAGTCAACAATATCAATAACACCAATATTCTTTGGTCTCAAATTGCCCTTCTTTCCAAATCTTATCACACCCTTCATGGGTGAAACCTTCAATAGAACCCATTTTCCAACCATGAACTCCAAATCACCAACCTTTCGATGTGCATAACTCCTTTGCCTACTCTAATCCATGGGAAGTCTATCTTGGATCAACTTGACCTTGTCCAGGGGCTCCTTGAACAAATTTGTACCCTACGATCTAACCTCCAATGTATCAAACCAAAATAGTGGACATCTCCGACCATACAAATCCTCAAATGGTGTCATCTTCAATTCTCGAATGGTACGTATTATTGTAAGTAAACTCCGTTAATGGAAAGACTAATCCCAGTGACCAAAAATGTTTATTATACAGTCCCACAACATGTTCTCAAGAACCTGAATAGTCCATTTAGATTGACTGTCAGTCCGAGGTTCAAAGGTTGTGCTAAGATCAACCCGAGTGACCAACTCCTTATGCATAGATCGCTATAAAGGAGATGTAAATTAGATTCCACAATATGAAATAATAGAAATGTGAACCCCATGCAATCGAACTATCTCTCGAATATAGATCTTGGCTAACTTATCTGAATTATAGGTAGTCTAAACTGGTACGAAGTGTGCAAACTTAGTAAGTCGATCCACAATGAACCATATAGCATCAAACTTACCCAAGGTACATGGAAATCCTACCAGAAAGTTCATTGCAATGTTCTCCCACTTCTACTCAGGTATGGGCTTTCTCTGAGTCATACCTCTAGACTTTTGGTGTTCATACTACACTTGCTAACAATTCAAATATCGAGATACAAAATCGACTATATCCCTCTTCGTACGACACCACCACTAATGTTGTTTCAAGTCACGATACATCTTAGGAGCTCCCAGATGAATAAAGTACCTAAAACTATGTGCCTCCTCCTTGGTCAGTCTAGTCAATTCATTGATCCGCTGAACACAAATGCAACAGTTTAACCTCCAAACTCCCTCACTATCTAAAATTGCATCCTTGACTTTTCCTTTTAACACCTTGTCTGTAATCTTAAATAAATCACCACCATCAAAATGTTGAGCCTGAATCTACTCCAACAAGGATGACCTAGCCTCCATATAAGTCATACAAGATTCTGAAATATCAAGTCTCACAAAGCTATTGGCCAAGGATTTAACATCCCTAGAAAAGGATGTTCGCCAACCAGTAACATGTGTAGACTAACCATACTTACTGCCTTTCGGCTCAAGGCATCTTCTACTACATTTGCCTTACCCGAATGATACATAATAGTCATGTCATAGTCTTTGAGCAACTTCGACCATCTCCACTACCTCAAATTGATATCCCTCTATTTGAATATATATTGTAGACTACGATGATCCGTGAACACCTCACAATGCACATCATAAAGATAATGCCTCAAAAATCTCAATGCAAACACAAGATCCACCAACTCTAAATCATGAATAGGATAATTCTTCTAATAAACCTTCATCTGCCTCAAAGTATAAGCTATCATCATCATGTTTTGCATCAATATGCAACAAAGACCAAATCGAGAAGCATCACAATATACAACAAAACCCTCTCCCTCCACATGTATGGTCAAAATCAAAGTAGTAGTCAATAAATTTGTGAGCTTTTGATAACTGACCTCACACTCATTAGACAACTCAAAAACCACTTCTTTCTAGGTCAATCTACTTAATGGGCATGCAACGGACGAGAACTCATTAAAACCCATCCATAATAACCTACAAGGACTAAAAAACTCTGAATCTCAATAAATAAAGCAAGTCTGACTCAATCGATAACTGTCTCAATCTTCTTTGGATCCACCATAATACCCTCCTTTGACACTACATGTCCCAAGAAAGAACTAAGCCAAAACTCACACTTGACATCTTTGCATAATGCTTCTTTTTCTTTAGAATCCCAAGCACATCCTCAAATGATTCTCATGTTCCTTCTTACTGTGGGAGTATATCAATATATCATGTATAAAGGCAATAACAAGTTAATCTAAGTACGGCCTTAGCACTCCATTCACCAAGTCCATAAAAGTTGTTGGGAATTAGTCAATACGAAATACATCACCAAAAACTCCTAATGGCTATAACGTGTTCAAAAAGTTGTCTTAGGGAGATCCTCCCACCTAAATTTTTGCTTATGATAGTTGGACCTCAAGTCAATCTTTGAGAAAATGTAAGCACCTTGCAGCTGATCAAAAAATCATCAATACGAGGTATCGATACCTATTTTTTATGGTTACTTTGTTCAACAGCCTATAGTCAATACACATACACATTGATCCGTATTTCTTCTTCAAAAATAGCACCGGAGCACCCAATGAGAAATACCCGGTCTAATAAAACCATTGCTCAACGAATCCTGCAACTGCTCATTTAACTCTTTCAGTTCAGTCAGACTTTGTCTAATAAAACCCTTGCTCAACAAATACGGCCACCGCTCTTTTAACTCTTTCTGTTCAACCAGTTTCATACTATAAGGAGGAATATGAATAGTCTAAGTGTATGTCTCTACGCAAATACAAAAGTAAATATCATGATCAGGTGGAAGGCTTGGCAAATTTGTCAAAAATACCTCCGATAATTCACTCACCACTTGAATAGACTCAAGCATAGGAGTCTCGACACTGGTATCTCGAATGTGCACCAAGTAAGCCAAACATCCTCTCTCTTACAAGTGACGAGCCTTAAGAAATGATATCACCCTTTTAGGATGGTGACTAAGAGAACCTCTCCAAGCTACTATAGGAATTCTAGGCATATCTAATGTAACTATCTTTACATGACAATTTAAAACTGCATGATAAGGAAATCACCAATCCATAGCAAGAATCACAGCAAAATGTACCATATCTAAGACCTTTAAATATGCATGAATGTCATATCACATCAAGGTAACTGTACATAATCAATACACTAGATCTACCACAATAGATCCTCAACAAAAATAGAAATATATATCGGTGAATCAAGAGATCACATGATATATCCAGAATCAAAGAAAAATATGTGGACACATAAGAATACGTAGATCCTGGATCAAATAAAAAACAAGTTGGTCAATGAAAAACAAGAATAATACCTATGATAACTGCATCTGAAGTCTCAACCTCTAGCCTATCGGGAAAAGAATAATAATGAGAATGAACACCCTCAGATATTAAACCTCCACGACCACCACGTAGACCAGAAAGAGACCCACCTCTACCTGAAGAAGAACCACCTCTGCCACTCTATATTTTCCCCTAGTTGGAGGTTGTGCAGTCATGAAAGTTGAACCCTTAGAACTATGATGTAAGCCCCCACTTCTGGTCCTAGGGAAATCTCTCACAAAGTATCCCAAATCAGCACACTCAAAATAACTCCTACGAGACGTCGGCTGATCAGAGGAACCTGAATAACCAGAATGTCCTTCACGGCCTACAAGTCTAAAAGATGAAACCTGTGAAGTATGTAGAGAACTCGATGAACTATGCCTCAGATGTTGGTGTAGCAGCATTAATAGGTCTTCTAGACTAATAGTGATAACCTCTTCATAAGTAACCTCAACTACTAGGTGGAGCACCACCACAATCAACTTAATAACGGGCCTTCTTTCCTTCACGTCGAATCATCTCCAACTCCTTAGCAATATCAACCACCTTTTGGAATGGAACACCAACAGCAGTAATGTGAAAAACTCCCAGAGGAATCGAAATAATAAACCCCTTAACAAACCTTCTCACTCTGTCAACCTATATGTGAAGTATCATTGAAGCATCTCTATCCAAAGCATGGAATTTACCCTCAAAATCTGTGACTAACATACCATCTTGCTGCAAGCCCTCAAACTCATCCCTCTTACTCTCTCTCCACTGTTTTGAACAAACTTGGCTAGAAATACCTGAGTAAACATAGTCCATGATAGTGGAGGGGATCCAGTTTGCCTACTACTAATATAATCCCTCCACCACTACTTGGCAGAGCCAATCATATGAAACAATGTGTAGTCAACTCCATGAGACTCCACTTATCCAAGATTATGTAACCTTTCATGACAACTAATTGTAAATTCATATACATCTTCAGTTAAGTCACCAGTATGGAGGATCACTGGTTTGAACCTCTCAAACATCTTTTGTTCATCAATGGTCATTAATGGCCATTTTTCCAAGTGTGATGCAATACCTAAAAATTCCATTCTATCTAAACAAGGACCTATAACATTAGTTGCTCAGTCCTGGGATTCTGAGAATTTAGAGCAACCATCAGATCTAGAGTCTCACCTACAACACGGTTCATTGAGGCATCAGAGGGGACATGCAAAATTCCCGCCTGAGCCATCACGTCTAGTAGTCCTATCATACGAGCTAAGGTATCATTAGTCCTATCCTGACTTTGGGTAGGTTTTGGTACTTGGCCTTCCGCAGGTGCTGCAATACGGCCCATACCCCAGACTCGCCCGTTGCCTCTACCTCAGATAGTGCTCCCAGAAGCAGGCGCAGGAATAGGCTCTTTATAACCACTTGCAAATGTATTAGTCCTCATCTAAGAGAGAATAAGGCATCAAGATTAGAATTTCACCAAGGTTAAGTGTGCCCTATAATGAATGAACCAATAGAATTTTCTTAAATATCCTGTAGCCTTTCAAATATAGGCATGGACGTCATCATACCGATTCACAAGACTCTAATAGAAATTAATCTTTTACTCATGAAACCGATGAACCTAGAGATCTGATACCAAATTGTCACGGCCTAAATTCACAAGTTCTGATGGTACCTATGTTTCCAACCAATAAGTAAGTCAACCCAACACATTTTTACCAATTTTAACCAACTAATATGGTAAAAAGGTAAACAACGAGAAAAAAAATCTCCAACGCTAAGTTATTTATAAATACGACATGTGGAAAGCTAGAATACCTTCCAAAAGTTAGTGTCATAAGTACAAGATCCTCTAAATATGATGGAAGTGTGAAACTAATTAAAAATCCTAACATAAGAAATATTTTTTTGTATACTAAAATAATATAATAAATAAAAGGTAGAAGGAGATATGGGCCTCCGAATAGTCAAGCACTTCACCACAACTCCAAGATACTCCTAGCTTGGACTCAAAATGCTCCGCGAGATGTGCTCGTACTCGAAATTGAATTTGCACCACAAAGAGTGCAACAAGTGTAATATGAGTATGAAATCATGTGTACCTAGACCGATAACGAGAAGTAGTGAAATGAGTTTATGTAAGAAAAATTGTTTTTAACTTATACAAGCCCAAATTACATTTACTAGTCAAGTTGCATCAAATAGAGGAAATTAAATACCAACTATTTTCCAAACACCAATAAAACATATAATCATCAAGAATGAAATATGTCATGTGATGCAATGCAATATGACACCATGAATTTATATTCCTCAAATGCTTAGTACTCTCTCAACCGTATAAACATTATACTTCTCTAAATTACATTTAGAGTTGATGACCCATGGGGAACACCAAGGTTTATATGTCGATAAGGATGACCTCCATGTGTTGGTGTTGGCAATCTCAACGTACTATTATAAAATCAAATAATTCCTGCATGGACGGTATCCACGTTCCGAAATTATAATCATAACATATCATCATCCCCAACACGGACGATCTCTACGTGCCCAACTTATACTCAATCTTACGTTATGCATGTGCACAATGTTATTCCAATAAAGGGGATGATGATGCATCTAAATAAATCAAATATCAGCATAATACATAACAGTCTCAACTATTAAAAATATACGGGTTTAAATAATGAATACAATCACTCAAGGGATTCAATTAAACAATACATCAACTAATGCCCATATGCTTTGGCAGTCACAGATTATAATCTGACTACTATAGTAGTAAACTTTCCCTTTATTACATTGGTACTCGTATCAGTTCCCGTCACACCATCGATACGAAACCCTCATCTTTCACCCTTACCCATGGTCTATTTAATTTTTAATATTTTAATTAAAAAACATCCTTCCAAGAAGTGAAAGTCCTAACATACCTCGAATGTGGAACCCGTGCCACGAATCCTCAGGATTTTTCCTTCCCGTTTTGGAATGTTTTGGAACATTCCCAATCAACAAAATATGCAATATTCGTAAGGAAGTGATTTCATAGACACTCATATTACTACACTTCTAGGTTGAACCAAAAGCTCGTCTAATTGAAATAATTCATGCTCCTAATCTTGGCATAATTTCTATGTCAATAATTATATTTTGCTAAATTTCAAACATAGGGTCAAGCCTCAATCCCTACAAATATCCTAAATTCAATATTAATAATATAATATACACTTTATGATTAATTACTTATATCAATATACATTAAAACTAGGTTTATAATATGAAAAATAATTAAAAATAATTGAATTGAACATTTGTTACGAAACAAATGGCAGGTACAATCAAGAATGACGGGATTTCCCTTTTATTATCGTGTACCTATACCATTGTAATCCACCATATTAATTACTCATAAAAGTATACATTATCATCTAAATTTTACAACTAATGTGTTTTCCATTAAATATAATAGAACACCACCCAATTGCACATCCAAAATTTTCTATCAAACCACAAATTTACGGAACCTATAAGATACACTACCAACATGATTCAATTGTTTCTTAAAAAAACCCACCGATTGAATTCTCAGTATCAACATGATGAATCATTAATGGACATGAAATTCTCCCTTAGGTTTGTACAGTTAAATAAAAATAAATAAATTACCGTTCTTTTAAAAAGGACTTGAATAGATCCAAATCGTTTTCTCACTTGATATTAACATTTAATATAATAATATAATAAATAATCCAATTTACTTTGACAACATTATTAGTGGAGAATTGAAAAGAATGGGAATTGTTTGTTTCACCTGAAGTCTATGGTTTCTTTTCCGCCTACACGTTTCGCCAAAATATGTAACCTGAAGTCTATGGTTTCTTTTCCGCCTACACGTTTTGCCAAAATATGTTACTAGTGTCATGCTAATCACCCCTTAACTTAATTCAATACATGGACCAAGTGGTAAGAGGGTATTAAATCAATTATGTACTCGGTCTATTATCGATCAACTATTAATTATTTTCTAAATATTGATCAATTAAATTCTCGTAATTATCTAATAGTTCAAAATTTTCATTTAATATTTTACGGAAAGAGTAAAAATAGTCCTAGTTCTCAAATGAATCTTGTGGGTCGTTACATCACCTACCACTTAAGCAACAGTTTTCCCTCCAAAGGGATAAAGAATAGAATACACATGGACACTCATAAAGATGAGGATATTTACTCCTTATGTATGACTTGGTCTCCTATGTAGGCTCCTTCATCGGATGATGCTTCAAGTGAACCTTTACTGAAGTAATCTCCTTCGACCTCAACTTCCAAATTTGCCTATCCAAATTGGTTACCTGCTCCTTCTCAAAAGTCAATGTCAAACTAAGTAACATTTAATCCATTGAATCACATGAGCACCACCCTCCATGATACTTCTTCAACATTGAAATATGAAATAATAGATGAACACCCGACAAACCAGGTGGCAAAACCAGTTCATACGCCACCTTTCAAATTCGCTCAACAATCTTGAAAGCACCAATATACCTTGGGCTCAACTTGCCCTTCTTTCCAAGCCTCATCATACCCTTCAAGGGTAAAGCCTTCAATAGAACCCACTCTCCAACCGTGAACTCCAAATTATGAACCTTCCTATATGCATAACACATATGCATACTCTGAACCATGAGAAGTCTATCTTGGATCAACTTGACCTTGTCCAGGGACTCCCTCAACAATTTGTACCCCATGGTATAACCACAAACGCATCAAACCAACCAACTGGAGATTGACATCTCCTACCATAAAAAGCCTCAAATGGTTCCATCTCAATGCTCAAATGGTAATTGTTATTGTTGGAAAACTCCGCTAACGGAAAGAACTGATCCCAATGACCAGCAAAGTCGATCACACATGCCCGCAGCATGTCCTCAAGGACATGAATAATCCATTTAGACTGACCATCGGTCTAAGTGTTAAAGGTTGTGCTATGATCCACCTGAAATCCTAACCCCTTTTGCATAGACCACAAAAAAAGAGAAGTTAATTGAGTCCCACAGTCTGAAATAATAGAAATGGGAACTCCATGAAATCAAACTTTATCTCGAATATAGATCTTGTTTAACCTCTTCAAAATATAGGTAGTCTGAACATGTATGAGGTGTGAGGACATAGATAGTCGATCCACGATGACCCGTATAGCATCAAACTTACCCAAGGTATGTGAAAACCCTACCACAAAGTGCATAGCAATTCACTCCCACTTCCGCTCAGGTATGGGCATCCTCTGAGTCACACCTCCAGTGTTTTAGTGTTCATACTTCACTTGTTGACAATTCAAACACCAAGATCCATAATCCACTATATCCATCTTCATACGACACATCCAATAATGCCTTTTCAATTCACAATACATCTTTTTGACCCCCGGATGAATAGAGTACTTCAAACAATATGCCTCCTCTATGATCATCCTAGTTAATTCACCGTTCCGAGAAGTACAAATGCAACACTTTTATCCTCAAAACTGTCATGACCCGAGGGCACACGCTATAATATATGGACCTCTCTGATCTCAACATAGCGTACTTGACCTCTCAGAGGTCTTGTACAAGCCCTTTGACATCATTCATTGAATACATGTATGAAAAGTAGTGCAGAATAAAAACATTTCACACAAAATAGTAATACATAAAAATATCTCTTTTATAGAAAATTGTAAGGAAAGACTAAGTCTCAAGTCTCCATCTTTCACACACGAATATCTTGCGCAAAACCCGTACATCAACATATAAAAATATCTAAGTCTAATAATACTTTCAACAAAGAAAACTAAAAATAATGATGTCCTCGAATCTATTGAGGACATACCCCACTTTGCTTGAATGAATACTAATCCAAGCTTTCACTTCAAAGACTCCTCTCAAATTCCACCTACACCTTTAGAGATAGATAAAAAATATGGAGTTAGTACATTCGAATGTACTAATTATGGTTTAATGCAATAAAATCATGCAAAAAAGACATTTGTATAAGACATGCTCTTTTTGACTAAAACTTCATAAGACAAGTATAAGAGATCACATTATGTCAACATAAGCACATATAATCACATTCCACAATATAACATCAATATCACTTAAATTCACATAACCATGAGACCCTCCTACCAAAGGTGATTTTAAGGTTCACTTCAGTGAGTTATGAAGTGACCGCCCATACAATCCCTTCACACACACCAAAGTGATCCTTTAGATTACCTAAGATAAGATTATTCCCATTTCATACATTTAAAATCCTACCTAGAATAATTTAAGACTCACCTATGTAAGATATGAAGAGTGTCACGACCCAAAACGGGCCGCGACTGGCACCCACACTTATCCTACTATGTGAGCGAACCAACCCATCCAATTCCCAATGTTTCAACCATAAATCACAAAATATAATGCGGAAGACTTAAAACTCATTAATGAAAATCGATTAAATAACTTATAAAAACTCAATACTATTTATTCCCAAAACCTGGAAGTCATCACCACAAGAACATCTATCCTCAAATTACTAATCTAAGAGTATCTAAGAAGCTAAAATAAGTAAAAAGCTAGTCCATGCCGGAATCTCAAGGCATCAAGACATGACGAGGAAGATCCTGTCCAAGCTAGAAGCAATAGCTCACCCTGAAATCTATCTTGATGAAGACTGGCTAGAGTTGCGGCTGAGTTGAAGGCGATGGCACGTTTGCTGCACTCCACAAATGAAAAAGAGAGAACATACAAGTAGGGGGTCAGTACAAAACACAAGTACTGAGTAGGTATCATCGGCCAACTCAAAATAGAAAACAATATATATCAAATAATATCATAAATCAACTACAATACTCAACATGTAGCAACAACAAGTTCTATAATCATTAATAAGCACCGCCAAGTTCACCTATGAGGACTCAAGACTCAATGCCATACCCATTTGGGAATTAGGTTCATTAGATTGAGTATATTAACGTCTTTCAAGATTCATTATGTTTATTTCTCTCGTGTCGGTACGTGACACTCCGCTCCATATACTATGTGTCGGTTCGTGACACCCGATCCCCTAATTCTACGTGTCGGTTCATGACACCCGATCCACTAATACTACGTGTCGGTTCGTGACACCCGATCCACTAATACTACGTGTCGGTTCGTGACACCCGATCCACTAATACTACGTGTCGGTTCGTGACACCCGTTCCACTACTCTCATCACTTTAGTTCATCAAGCCTTCTTTTATACCAAGGCATCATCAATCTCATTAACAAGGCAGATTAGGATTTTTCAAGATTTAGGATTCAATAGCTTCATCATGCTTATTTTATCACAATTTTGTAATCACATCCATACAAGCATACAATTAAGCATATAGAAGGGTTTGCAATACTACCCAATACATATCATTCGCAATTAAGAGTTTACTACGAATAGCATAAACCATAACCTACCTCCACCGAAGATTTCGTGATCAAGCAAGCAAATCCTCAAAATCATTGCTATCCTCTTCGTTTTCCTCTTCTCTCGATCGTTCTCCCTCTCTTGTTCTTTCTATTTTTCTTATTCCGAAACCCTCTTTCTTTTACCCTAATTAACATATAATTAAGTATAAAAGATGACAAAAGTAACCCACTAATTAATTTAAGGTTATCTCCTTTAACCCTCAAGAAATTGGATTATTAATATTCAACCACTAACTTTATAATTATAAACAGGAATAGTCCAAAACGCCCCTTAAAACATTTAACAGAAATCCGACCCATCCTGGGATTACGCAGTCTATGACGGGCCATCGTGCCTGCGACGGTCCGTCCTGCTGCTTCCGTCACAAGGTTCAGAGGCTAGATTTTTACCAAGGGTCTGTGACGGCCCGTCATGCCTGAGACGATCCGTCCTGCCACCCCGTCGTGACGTTCAGAGAGTCGATCTCAGTACCCAAATTTCTAAATTCTAAGTGTTTTGGAACGAGACCCCCACGACGGTCCGTCGTGCCCATGACAGTTCGTCGTGGGATCCATCGACTCAGCCAGTTTTTCAAGAAATAAAATCTGCTGCTCAAAACGACTAAACATGTCGTTACAATAGATACCAATTTACCCATCGTTCGTCCTCGAACGATCATAAGAAGAAAAACAAGGGCAAAAGGGAGTACCTGAATCTGTAATCAGATGTGGGTATCTTTCTTGCATATCAGCCTCTTTTTCCCAAGTGGACTCTTCAACTGGTCGATTCTTCCATTGAACTTTGATGGATGCAATCTCCCTTGATCTCAACTTGCGAATTTCTCTATCTAGAATGGCAACAGGCTCCTCCTCATAAGTCAAATTTTCATCAAGCAGAACTGAATCCCAACGAATGATGTAGTTTCCATCCCCATGGTATCTTTTCAGCATAGACACATGAAATACCGGATGCAGTCCTGACAGCCCTGGAGGCAAGGCTAATTCATAAGCCACCTCCCCTACTCGCTTAAGTACTTTAAATGGTCCAATATACCTCGGTATTAGCTTACCTCTTTTACCAAACCGCATCACACCCTTCATGGGTGAAACCTTCAGCAAAAATTGCTCACCCTCCATGAACTCCAAGTCCCTAACCTTTCGATCTGCATACTCCTTTTGCCTACTTTGAGCCGCTAAAAGCTTTTCTTGAATGGATTTCACCTTCTCTAATGAATCCCTCAAAAGGTCAGTACCCCAAGGTCTAACCTCGAATGCATCAAACCAACCAATGGGAGACCTAACTCTCCTCCCATACAATGCTTCGAAAGGAGCCATATCAATACTTGAGTGATAGCTATTATTGTATGAAAACTCTGCTAAGGGTAAGAAGTTATCCCAATGACCACCAAATTCTATCACACATGCACGAAGCATATCTTCCAACACCTGAATTGTTCGCTAAGACTGCCCATCGGTCTGAGGGTGAAATGCAGTACTAAGGTCCCACCTAGTACCTAATTCAGCATGCAATGTTCTCCAAAACTTAGAAGTAAACTGTGTACCTCTATCTGATATGATGGACAGTGGAACTCCATGCAATCGAACAATCTCTGAGATATAAAGTTTGGCTAACTTCTCTGCGGTGTAAGTCACCTTGACCGGAATGAAGTGAGCAGACTTAGTTAATCTTTCCACAATATCCCAAATAGAATCAAACTTGCCCAATGTCTTTGGAAGACCAACCACGAAGTCCATTGCAATTCTCTCCCACTTCCATTCAGGAATGGGCATTCTCTGAAGTGTTCCTCCGGGCCTCTGGTGTTCATACTTTACTTGCTGACAATTTGGACATTTGGCAACAAAATCAACAATGTTGCGCTTCATTCTACTCCACCAAAAGTGTTGCTTTAGGTTACGGTACATCTTGGTTGCACCAGGATGTATAGAATATCCGGAACTATGAGCCTCTGTAAGAATAGTGTGGACAAAATCATCGACACGGGGAACACACACCATTCCCTTAATTCTCAAAACGCCTTCCTCATCCATTATTGCTTCTTTAGCCTCTCCTCGCAACACCTTATCTCGGATCCGAATCAGTTTCTCATCAGTAAACTGCTTTCCCTTAATTTTGTCAAGAAAGGAAGATCTTGCCTCCACACTGGCCAAAACCCCCCCCACCTTCTCATTTACTTCCAACCTCATAAGGTCATTAGCCAGAGTCTGAACCTCTCTAGCCAATGGGTGTCTCGAGGCTTGCAAGTGAGCTAAACTACCCATGCTCTCTGCTTTTCTACTTAAGGCGTCTGCCACAACATTAACTTTTCCTGGGTGATACAAGATGGTAATATTGTAGTCCTTCAGTAGTTCCATCCATCTCCTCTGTCTCAAATTCAAATCTTTCTGAGTAAAGACATACTGTAGGCTACGATGATCGTATAGACTTCACACTTAACCCCATATAGATAGTGTCTCCATTGCTTTAATGCAAACACCACCGCAGCCAACTCTAAATCGTGGGTCAGATAATTACGTTCATGCACCTTTAATTGCCTCGAAGCATAAGCAATTACATTTTTCTCTTGCATTAGCACGGCACCGACTCTAAATCGTGGGTCAGATAATTACGTTCATGCACCTTTAATTGCCTCGAAGCATAAGCAATTACATTTTTCTCTTGCATTAGCACGGCACCCAAACCAGAATAAGATGCATCACAATAAACAATGAAGTTCTTACCCTCCACTGGCAAGGTAAGGATAGGTGCGGTAGTCAGCAAGGTCTTGAGTTTCTGAAAGCTTTCCTCACATTCATCCGACCATACAAATGGAACATTCTGCTTAGTCAAGTTCGTCAATTCGGAAGCAATAGAAGAGAATCCCTTGACAAATCGACGGTAGTAACTGGCTAAACCAACAAAGCTTCTTATTTCTTACACATTAGTAGGTCTTACCCAATTCTTCACTACTTCGATCTTAGAAGGATCCACCATCACTCCATCCTTAGAAACCACGTTCCTCAAGAAGGACACTGAATCTAGCCAAAACTCACACTTGGAGAATTTGGCATAAAGCTTTTTCTCCCTCAACATTTCCAACACAATTCTCAAATGCTCCTCATGTTCCTTCTTACTCTTAGAGTATATCAGTATATCATCAATAAATACGATCACAAAGAGATCCAGATATGGCTTAAAAATCCCGTTCATCAAGCACATGAAAGCAGCAGGGGCATTCGTTAGTCCAAAGGACATTACCAAGAATTCATAATGCCCATACCTGGTTCGAAAGGCAGTCTTTGGCACATCTGCTGCCCGTATTTTCAATTGATGATAACCAGACCTCAAGTCGATCTTAGAGAAGACACAAGCACCTTGTAACTGATCGAACAAATCATCAATGCGAGGAAGAGGATACCTGTTCTTAACAGTTACTTTATTTAGTTGCCGGTAATCTATGCACATCCGAAGACTCCCATCTTTCTTCTTCACAAACTAAACAGGAGCACCCCAAGGGGATGCACTCGGTCTAATAAAGCCTTTCCCTAACAATTCTTGAAGTTGGGCTTTTAACTCCCTTAACTCAGCGGGAGCCATTCTATAAGGGGGTATAGAAATGGGGCGAGTACCCAGTTCAAGATCGATGCAGAAGTCAATATCTCTATCCGGTGGCATACCATGAAGGTCTGCAGGAAACACATCTAAAAACTCGCGGACTATCGAAACTGACTCAATTGAAGCTACTTGGGTAGTATCATCCCGGAGGTATGCCAAGAGAGCTAAACAACCCTTACTAACCATTCTCTTAGCATGAAGAAAGGAGACGCTACAAACCGGATTGGAAGTGTAGTCACCTTCCCACACTAACGGATCTGTCCCAGGCTTGGCCAACGTTACAGTTTTAGCATTACAATCTAAGATTGTAAAATTTGGAGAAAGCCAAGTCATACAAAAAATTACATCGAAATCAACCATTTCTAAGATAACCAAGTCTACATGAGTATTGCTCCCCACAAAAGTCACCAGACAAGACCTATATACCTTTTCAACTATCACAGACTCACCCACCGGAGTAGAAACACGAATAGGCATGTCAAGCAATTCACAATGTAAATTAAGACCATTAGAAAATGCGGAAGATACATATGAAAATATAGAGCCAGGGTCAAATAATACAGAAGCCATACAATCACAAATCAAAAGATTACCTGTGATAACAGCATCTGATGCCTCCGCTTCAGACCGCCCAGGGAAAGCGTAACAATGGGCCCTATCACCTGTCTGCCCGTTGCCCCTACCATGTTGTGCTGTAGTGGCTCCAGTTTTCCCGTTACCCCGGCCGTTTTGGTGACCACCATTACCTCGGCCACCGCGTTCTCCAGAATAACGAACTCTACCATGACCACCTCTACCTCTAGCTATTGGGGGTCTATAACTCTGTTTTGGACAATTCCTCCTAATATGTCCAGTCTCCCCACATCCATAACACTCCCTGGAGTCAAGCATAGGTCTCTCAGAGAAGTGTTGACCAGTCTGAGGTGGACCCCCAACTACAGTCTGTAGTTAAGACTGAATTGGTCGGACTGAGTAACCTCCTGAACCCTGTCCTCTAGAGTAAGAACCATTAAACTCACCTCCCTTTCAAAACCTTTTTGATGTCGATGCCATGGTGAAGTCATCTGGCTTCACTCCTTCCACTTCTATCACGAAGTCTACCACTTCTTGAAAGAATTTTGCCGTAGCCGCTACCTGTAAGGATGAAATCCGCAATTCTGACCTTAACCCCTTCACAAAACGGCAAACCCGCTCTTGTGGACTGAAACATAGTTGGGTGGCATACCTGGATAATGCGTGAAACTTAGCCTCATATGCAGTAACCGACATCCTACCTTGCTCTAGGCTCAAGAACTCATCTCTTTTCCTATCCTTCAAAGTTCGGGGAATATACTTCTCCATAAACAAGCTAGAGAATGATGCCCAAGTCATAGGTGGTGCCTCTGTTGGTTGACACTCAACATGTGACCGCCACCACATTTTGGCGTTCCCTTGAAACTGATAAGTCACAAACTCAACACCAAACCGTTCTACTATACCCATCTTGTATAGTAGCTCATGACAGTCAACCAGAAAATTGTAGGCATCCTCAGATTCAGCACCCTTGAAGACTGGAGGTTTCAATTTCAAGAACTTACTGAAAAGTTCATGCTGATCATTTGTCATTATAGGCCCTGTTGTCAGACGAGGAAACATGCCTATTTCCAATGAGGCATCCATGCGGGGAGCCATAGTAGCTGCATGTTGTACCTCCGGAACCTGAGGTGCTGGTGCAGAAAACACTGGAGGTGTTTGACCTTGATCAGATAACCCAGTAAGATAAGAAAGAACCTGATTTAACATCTCTGGGGTAGGTTGGGGTGGTAGTTCCTCATTCTGCACTTGCTCAGTTTCCCCTTCTTCACCCTCTCTTACTACTTCCTCAGTCGGTGGAGGAGTCACCGCCCTAGTACCAGATGGGCTAGGTGCTCATCCTCTTCCTCTAGAGGACGTCCTCCCACGACCTCTTCCACGGCCTCTTGTCACTACTCCTCTTCGAGCTACAGCCCCAGTGGCTAGCTCAGACGCTTCTTGTCTTGCCGATGTTGGTGTTGGCGTAGTCGTTGTTGCTCTAGTTCTAATCATCTGCGAAATAGAGTGAAGATGGTCAGATACCAATTGGATCCAAGTAATAGCACGAAAGAAGAAAAGAAAGAATGGAGTTTTCCTAAAGTCTTATAGCCTCTCAAAGAAATGTAAAGGAGTCCCCCTACCGTTCCTTAAGACTCTACTAGACCTGTTCTTGTGTGACGAGACCAACGAACCTCATGCTCTGATACCAAGTTTGTCACGACCCAAAACGTGCCGCGACTGGCACCCACACTTATCCTACTATGTGAGCGAACCAACCCATCCAATTCCCAACGTTTCAACCATAAATAACAAAATATAATGCGGAAGACTTAAAACTCATTAATGAAAATTGATTAAATAACTTATAAAAACTCAATACTATTTATTCCCAAAACCTGGAAGTCATCACCACAAGAACATCTATCTTCAAATTACTAATCTAAGAGTATCTAAGAAGCTAAAATAAGTAAAAATCTAGTCCATGCCGGAATCTCAAGGCATCAAGACATGACGAGGAAGATCCAGTCCAAGCTAGAAGCAATAGCTCACCCTGAAATCTGGCTTGATGAAGACTAGCTAGAGTTGCGGCTGAGTTGAAGACGATGGCACGTTTGCTGCACTCCACAAATGACAAAGAGAGAACATACAAGTAGGGGTCAGTACAAAACACAAGTACTGAGTAGGTATCATCGGCCAACTCAAAATAGAAACAGTATATATCAAATAATATGATAAATCAACTACAATACTCAACATGTAGCAACAACAAGTTCTATAATCATTAATAAGCACCGCCAAGTTCACCCATGAGGACTCAAGCCTCAATGCCATACCCATTTGGGAATTAGGTTCATTAGATTGAGTATATTAACGTCTTTCAAGATTCATTATGTTTATTTCTTTCTTGTCGGTACGTGACACTCCGCTCCATACACTACGTGTCGGTTCGTGACACCCGATCCCCTAATTCTACGTGTCGGTTCGTGACACCCGATCCACTAATACTACGTGTCGGTTCGTGACACCCGATCCACTAATACTACGTGTCGGTTTGTGACACCCGATCCACTAATACTACGTGTCGGTTCGTGACACCCGTTCCACTACTCTCATCACTTTAGTTCATCAAGCCTTCTTTTATACCAAGGCATCATCAATCTCATTAACAAGGCAGATTAGGGTTTTTCAAGATTTAGGATTCAATAGCTTCATCATGCTTATTTTATCATAATTTTGTAATCACATTCATACAAGCATATAATTAAGCATATAGAAGGGTTTACAATACTACCCAATACATATCATTCGCTATTAAGAGTTTACTATGAATAGCATAAACCATAACCTACCTCCACCGAAGATTTCGTGATCAAACAAGCAAATCCTCAAAATCTTTGCTATCCTCTTCGTTTTCCTCTTCTCTCGATCGTTCACCCTCTCTTGTTTTTTCTATTTTTCTTATTCCAAAACCCTCTTTCTTTTACACTAATTAACATATAATTAAGTATAAAAGATGACAAAAGTAACCCACTAATTAATTTAAGGTTATCTCCTTTAACCCTCAAGAAATTGGATTATTAATATTCAACCACTAACTTTATAATTATAAACAGGAATAGTCCAAAATGCCCCTTAAAACATTTAACAGAAATCCGACCCAGCCTGGGATTACGCAGTCTGTGACGGGCCGTCGTGCCTGCGACGGTCCGTCGTGCTGATTCCGTCACAGGGTTCAGAGGCTAGATTTTTACCAAGGGTTTGGGGGATTCAAGCTTGGATTTGAGGTTGGTGATGGTTATGATTCTATGATTATGTGATATATACTTGTTCTCTCTTCATTGTGATACTTGTACATGTACAATTTTTTAAGTTGAAAGACACTATTGGTTGACAATTTATATTCGAACCTTCAAGCATAACTCAAAGTTATTTCCTAGCTAATAAATACAAGTTTCCCATTGATCTTTACCACCTGCACCCCCAAACAAGAAGTTATAGCCCCAATACCCATCATTGGCAGTATAATAATTTCTTTCTTAGTAACACCTTGAATTTTGAGATACAATCTTAAAACCAACTAACACTAGTTGTTTTTTTTGTCCGTCTACTTCTATTTCATGCAATAGTTTAATGAAATACAATTAAAGGAATTGGAAACCACCTCCTTGGATGCTTATTTTAGGGAATTATTTCGTAAAGAGAATTATCTTTCCACAAAAAAATGCTTTCAATAAAGAAAATGAGACCAATGTTGCATTTGAAGCTCAACATAAAAGAAATACTTAGGAATACGACTGGAACTCAATGCTACAATATAGTCATATTTTTAGAAATTAAGTTATATAACTATTTAAAACACCATGGAAACTTTATCAAAGAGTTCATCAAACACTCTAAAAACGTAGGATCAATACTTTTCAAGCTTTTATACATGCTAAACAAATTGTGTTTCCTTCTTTTATTTCATCTAAATGTTTTGTTTTTTTCTTCTACAATGTCTGTTTTTCTACTGATGTGGTTTCTTTTGTGGTTCCAAGGTCATTTGTCATTGGAAATTTTTTTTAATTAAAGAGAGTGTTTTAAGTAGATTGATTGTTCGATGCTTTGGTGTCTTTGTTGAGATTTTTTATAGCTAGACTAATGGATCTGTTGGAATCCGACTTTCTTATGAACAATCATCATTCATGAGCTTAAATTGAACCGTCCTATCATTCTCGGGCTATTAAAAAGTAAGGTAATATACATTTTGTACTTATATTAGGAAAGACGTCCCTCATCAGTTGAAACTGATATACGTTCATACTTATTTTATACTAATAATTCTAATCATAAAGAGGAATGTATACAATCGACTCAAGTTCAAATAACTGGACAATTCATCAAAATTTTCACAAAAAGTTACTAAAAACCATAATGTTTTGAGATAAGTATGTACCTCGTCTCAAAAGCTACAAAACAACTTTGTACTCGTTGCAATCTTATTAATTCTCTGAATGATGGGATCTTTAGTTAATTAATCATATTTTACAATGAAAAAAATTCTATCAAGGATTGACAAATGTTATGACGATGTGGGAACTTTGTATTTTTAAAATGATAAACCATGACTTGTGTTCACCTTTTAAAATCAAGGTAGAATTAGTGTTAAACATGCATAACTTGTGTTGTACGTGCATATCATGCATTATACGTGAATCTTGTGGTTCGCATGTTCATCTTCTATGTTGTATGTGCATCTTGTTGGTCAACAAGAAATTTTCTGTATTAATATTATTTTGATGAGAAATGTTTGATAAATAGAGCTTATGCCTCGTCCATTTTGATATTAAGAAATTATTATTATTATTATTATTATGACCTCAGAAAGTTTATTTTTACAATAGTGTTGAAAATTAAATTGCGAAAAAGTGCAAGTATCAATGTACTTTTAATATTAAGATTATTTTATAAAGAGAAACTATTTTTAAATATTTTTTATAAAAAATTTAATATAATATTAATTTTTATTAAATTTAAATGTACATATTTATATTTTTATCAATGTTATATATTTTTATGAGAGGTTTAAAATCTTTTATTGTAACACCTTGAATCTTGAGATATAATCTGTCACGATCCACAATTTGGTGATTGGAACCCACACTAATCTTCCGATGGAAGAACTAATACTACAACCCAAATAAACAACTTACCAAAGACTCAAACATTTAAAGATACGAAAGAGGGTTTAAATGATAATAAAAATGGAGTCCCCATAAACTCCAAAGGTTTATACAAATAACTATCCAAACTAGTGTAGAAGTCTTAACCCGTAGAACCCAAAAGTCGTTTTACCAAACTCTAAAATTCACAAGTCTAAGATATAGGGATACAATCACGAAAGCTAAAACATAACAATATCTAAAGAACTCGTATAAGTCCGAATGCAGTGGACTTAAACAAGAGAGATACATGGCAGCCTGAAATAATTGACTCACTCTTAAATCTAATCACGCTCAATAGTAATCTAATGGAGGTTTGTCAGTATTGGCCTAAGGATGTCCTGTACTCAACAAAAAAACAGCAAGTGAAATATCAATACACAACTACAGTGTACTGCTAGGATCACATGGCTATCCTAGTAACAACATATATCAGAATCACAACAAGATAAACATGACATGTACAAAATATGTATGTACATTGCTTATCTTTTGAGAGCAACATATGTATGTCTAATATCAATCATCAACAAATATGAAAGTAATCATTACAAGTAAATATACAACACAATTCAATGGTCCTCTCAGGAAACCCAATTCAATGGTCCTCTCATGGAACCTAATTCAATGCCCCTCTCATAGAACTCATACCCAAACTGTTAGTATATTTGAACGTGGTAGCTGCTCCTAATTAATATGTCAGAATGTGACAGCCGATCCAAGTTAGTATGTCAAAACGTGAAAATAGATTAAATATTTGCGCCAAAATGTGCCACTGAATCTAAGTTAGTGTGTTGAACGTGACACCCAATCCAACCATCGTACCACAATCACAATCACAATGTACATTCTCATAAATATATAATCACGTGCCAATTCATGGAAGACGATTGTTCATTCATACTTATTTACATTAGGTTTGTCAATACGCTTCATTCACATGCATCCATGCATTACAATGAAGCAATTACTTACATACATCACAAAACATGAAATTAGACTATTTCCTACCTCGAATCCAACCTTCAATCTCATAAGGAATTTAAATCGTCCCTTTCCAGATTCTTTCCACTTGTTCTAAGTCTACAAACTATTAATATACGTAAGGATCAATAATCAAATGTTTAATTAATCAGATTATAGAAAACCCAATAACCAAGACCCAAATTAGGATCCTAAGGTGCAGCTAGGGATTTTCCCCACCATCCAATTTAATCCAAAACCCTCCCCCAATAATACATGATCAAGATTCCACTTTCTACGGATCAAAAAATAAATTTGGAGAGTGAAAATCTTACCTTTAGCATCAAAAATCGTGGGAAAAAAATGAAGAAAACACATGGCGTCATCTCCCAGCTTTCAAGAATCAAACTGGCAGAAAATAATATTTTTAGGGTTTATTTCCGGCATAATTCGCAATTTTCCCGTTATGACGGCCCCCATCCCGCCACAACAGCCCTGCCCTGGCGGGAATAATCCTGCCCTTGAAGCTTGCACAAAAACAGTGAGTCAAATTAAGAGTTTCAAACTCCCATTCACAACACACCTTCAACCCATGACACTTAGAAACTATATTTCATGCTAAGCTTGGTTTGGGGAGTTCTACTCGCCCGAATTTGATTTCGTAAAGTTGTATGAGTTTCTTAACGTCTTAGATATTCACTCATGCAATCAAATCATTATTAGATCTCTCATTTTCTACTAGATCTTCCTAGACATCACAAACTTGGATTTTATCAAAATCTGGACTAGGCTAGGATTTCTCAAGTTAGTACCAAAAGTTTTCCGACCCAAAAAATTTTCTCCATTATCTTTACCATAACAACAATAACAAGTTTACTAGAGCCGTCAATATGGTCTCAGCCCGTTGGGACGGCCTGGCCTAACCGGGGATTTAATAAGGTTGGACTAAGATTTTTGGAGCCCATTTAACAAAAGGGCTTTTTAGCCCGGCCTGAATAAGCCTGTTGATTTGATGGGGTTGAGAAATATAGGTAGGGCCGGCCCGTGGGCCAATAATAATTAATTGAAAAATATAATGTAATATTAAATTTTAAAATTAAAGAGAGTCCAAATTCAAAATAATTAGGTAATCATTTTTATTTATATATTTATACTTTTACTTGAACTTTTTTTTAATAAATAGAGATAATTTCAGAGACCTCCCTCCAGGCTTCGCTCTATAACACTCAGCTTCCCTGTAGTTTACGATAGTACGTCTACCTCTCTTATTTTTATTTTCTTGTAACCATTTTTAAACCTATTTAAATAAATATAAATTAATTTAAATTTGACAAATTTTCCCTTATATATGAATGTTTAGATCTAATTTTCAATGATTTATCTTTATCGTTAGATGATGTTTTTTCTTCACTTGTGTAAATGTTTAACTAGAACAAAATCTTATCGTTCTTATCGAATTTCTTTCTTGAGAAGTTAAATTTGGTATTCTATTTGAAGAAATTGTTGCCAGAAAATGATGGCTTATTGTGGGGGAAAACATTACGTGAATTGGTTAAGGTGAAATAGAGATAAAGAGTTAATATTTGGTGAAAATGTGGGTCAGCTTAGTTGAAGACTTTGATCTTTGTTGGATTAAAAAAACAAGTCTTTGTGTTAATTTATTTTTAAAGTATTTGTCAAATGAGTTATTTTTTATATAATATTTATTAATAAGAAGAAATTTATATAAAAAAGAGTAAAATTGTCAAATCTATATTAATTTATATTTATTTTAAATAGGTTTAAAGAATGGTTACAAGTAAATGAAAATAAGGGAGGTAGACGTAATATCGTAAACCAAAGGGGAGGTGAGTGTTATAGAGCGAAACATGGAGGTCTCTGAAATTATCCCTAATAAATATTATAAAAATAATTTTATTTTAATTTGATTAACAAGTACTAACATTAACATTATGTAATATTTTTTTGTCGATATTTATGATAATATTTTAAATTATAATTTAAAACTTAATTTAATAATTATAAAAAATATATTTTTTTTAAAAAAGTGGGCTGGCCTGTCAAGCCTGTAGCCCACCTACTAGTGGGTTGGGCCGACCATTTTCTGGACCACGCCAAAAATGGGCTAGCCCGGCCTGACCCGTAAAATGTCGAAGCATGTATGGCTTAGCCCGGATGGGGTGGGCTAGCCCATATTGACAACTCTAAAGTTTACCCATCACTCGTCCACGGGTGACAAACTAGGAGAAAAAGAATAAAGCAAGGGTAGAGTATTATCTGAATCATTGAATAACTCGAATAACTCAGGGTACTTTTCCCACGTACCTTTTCTATCGACTCTGGGCTTCTAGAGGATTAACTTGGATACTTTTAGCCTTATCCTGATCATCTTTCACCAAATCAACTCCCAAAGGTTTTACATATTCAGCATGAAACCACTATATGTGTGATCTACACATCTTCCTATACAATGCCTTAATGAAGTCATCTCAATACTCAAGGGATAAATATTGTTGTATGTCAACTTTACTAACAAAATCGATTTCCAAAAACCAACACAGTTGATCGTACACATGTCTTCAACATGTTATAAAGAACTTTGACACAATCATTGGGGCGAAATCCTTTTACACTTAGACATGAAATTTTTTGAATTGATACTCGCTATGGTTAGAACTTAACTTCAACCAACAAAAACACACGCATAATATCCAAACAATCACAGTTCTTTTCAACATCTCTATTTCACCATATAAATTCCCATAAGCTTAAGTTATAAAAATTTGATATTTAGACATTGGATACTCATTGTAGTGATATGTCCAAGCATACAAACCCACTAACAACACTATAGAAATGATAGATTTAGTAATTGTGATTGTAGATTACCCTTAAAAATAGTAGAATTGGACCCAATGATCCCTACATTCAACCTCACATAATCGATACATGACTTCGATGATAAGATGAATATTAACATTCTCGGATAACCATAAATATGCATGGTAGCTTTTCTATAAATTTTCATAATCAAGGGTGTACATGTAGAAATATTAGAATACTTTAACAACTCCAAGACAACACCAAATATGGCATTTAATTAACAAAAATCGCGTGAATATTCCTACTCAACCAAGATAACATCACAGGATTGGTACCCTTGATCCACCACTTGGGATCCAACCATAAAAATGAAGATACACGTGATCATAGTTAGAGAATCATACTCACATCAATCATAAACACTCTGACCATTCACCGTATTATAATGCAACAGTTTTAAATGAAACTTTCTTTAGGTACTTTAAAAATCAAAAGTAATAAACTTTACTACTCACCCAGGTATAAGTCCTTTCAATTGCTTAGTACTTGATACAATTGATCATTTGTCACCTTACCAACTCATACCTTGATAAAATATATTACACCACTAATGTTGACTTACAATGAAAAATATATATTGTAAGTTCAAACGTATAACAAAATCTCCTTATCTATTAAAATTATCTTTTACCTTGAACATCTTTATAAATTCATGGATCTTCGCTTATCTTTAATCGTATCTCCATCGATCTGACGATATCTTTTGCCAAAAATTTACTAGTACTCGTTACAAAACACAAAAACAAAACCATAACATTTATGATCACCCTCGAGCTAATATATCAACACTCCTTTCTCAAGTCTTTTCCCATAGTTTTAACCAATTTGATGGATCTTTGACACTATTACCATAGACACAACAATGAATGAATTCACACATCTCTGAACCCAATTCTCTACCCCTATGAAGCTACCTATTTAGTTTTTGCAATTAAATACAATATTCTTGCTCTTGCCTTCGTCTAATGGTTGTCCTACATCCCACTATTTTTCTTTATTAAGATTCTAGCTCTTTTAAATTCGATTCGGGTGGTGTCCCATAATGTCTTAAAGCTTTTCATACAACCACATTACTCATCAATATTAGAAACCCACGACCTTCGATACTTGCAAGTCGTAGTCACTATACAAAATTTGCTTAAACAATAATCTTATTATATAGTTGCATCACAAACTCTTATTACCATTATGCTCAGTTAGACGACTATCATTATGAGGTCAACCTTTTCATTTAAACGACACCTCAAACTTAGGTATACTCATTAAATTCCTAACCCAATTTTTATATGCATTTTCTTACTAAAATTTTTTATTTCTTTTGCCCAAGTATACTCAGTGGAACTTTCTTTATTCATAATCTTGTCATTCATGTATCAATCCAATCCTTTATGGCTTAAGATAAATCATCAATCCTCTTACTACCATCTTTTTTCTTAATAAACAAGACATGTTCACCCCCACAAAGAAGCAATAGGATGAATGTAACCTTTATCAAGATGTTCCTAGATTTGAGTTGTAACATCTTTCAATTGGAGGAGCTATAAAGTAAAGAAGTATGGAAATGGGGCGAATATCTTGTTCCAAGTCAATGCAGAAATCTATTTCTTTAGCCAGAGACATACTAGGAAAATCAGTATGAAACACTTCCTTAAAATCAGACACTACATGAATAGACTCAATAGAGGGAGACTAAACCTCAACATCCCGAACATGAGACAAATAAGCCAAACAACCCCACCCTACCAGTTTCCTATCGATAATAGAGGATATAATCTTAAGTAGCTTAGGCTTGTACACCTATTCCCACTCTAATCTTTCCCTACCGGGGATCTCTTAAGTCACAAACTTAGCATTACAGTTAATTACTACATAATATGGGGACAACCAAGTCATTCCTAATATTATATCAAAGCCAATCATATCCCAAAATAACCAAATTATCCCAAGTGTGAAAACCCATAAACAAGAAAATCACAATAGGATAGAAACATGAGTAGGGACATCAAGTACATCACAAACAACACAAAATCTTAAGGTAATTGAACCAACACATAAGAATAAGTAGAACCCGGATCAAACAAAATAATAGCCATCTAGGCACAAATAACAACGACACTTGTGACCATTGCATCTGACACCTGAAACTCGATCGTACCCAAAAAAGCATAAAACTGATCCCTGTCATCTTGATGAGAAACCTCCTTACCTGGATGCACTATTCCTCTACCTGCATTACCATTTCCCCTGCCTCCATGGCCTTGCAGTTTTTCTCCAAATATGCCAAGGTTTCACAATTTTCACACACTTAATAACTTAACAAAGTAATAATTTCTTCTATTGTAGTAGTCGTATCATGACCCTCTTTGATATACACATATAGGAAATCATAGTAGAAATCTAACCTCATTTGTCGCAACATAATTTCATCATTTACTAAGCAATCCATACATGATATGACAACAATATTAAATGCATTTTCCAAGTAATGGTGTTCATTATCAAGTCGTCCCTTACAAAACTTATTGAATGTTGTCACTTATAATCTTTGATTCTGTGAATCTGACCTTATCACTTCACACATCAATCAGTTAGCTCTTTTAGACTGAAGCAAAGTGGAGTACTATATTTGGATAAAACACAAACTTTTGACTTAAAGGCTACAACAATTACATTATGTTGGTCTATATTCAGGAACTCATCTCTCCTCCTACCCTTAATGTTCAAGGCATATACTTCTCCATTAAATAAGTTATAAAATATTTCCCAAAGTCATGAGTAGTGCAATTAATAGTGACACTCGACGTAAGACCACCGCCACGATTTGGTGTCTCCCTTGAAATGATATGTAACAATTATCCATATTATGAAGCAACTCATGATAGTCAACAAGGAATCCTATGAATCTTAAGATTCAATACCCAAGAAAAATGAAGGTTTCAACCTTAAGAACATAATAAAAACCTCGTGTTTGTCTCTAGTACATATCGAGTCATGAAAACATACCTATTTTCAAGGACACATTTTCTATTGTTGTTGTTGTTGTTGTTTCCATCTTTATAACTCCATTACTAACCAAATGTGAAATAGAAGGATGAAATTCAGAAATCAATTTGTATCACCTAGATACCAATTGGATTCAATTCATAACACGAAAGAAGTAGAAAGAAATGATTTTTTTTCCTAAAGTCCTATTGTCTCTCGAAGAAAAGTACAAACGTGTTCGTACCATTCCGCAAGACTCTACTTGACTCGTTTTGGTACAATGATATCAATTGACGTACAACTCTAATACAAACTTTGTCATGATCCAGACCGTCGCGATTGGCACCCACACTAATCCTCCAATGAAAGAATCCTTATTACAACCCAACTAAACAACTTAACCAAAAAATCAGATATTTAAAGATACAAAAGTAGGTTAAATGACCATTAAAATGGAGTCCCCATAATCTCCAAGAGTTTGAACAAATAACTAACAAAACTAATGCGGATGTCTTAACCCTTAGAACCTTAAAATCATTGTACCAAAAATCTAAAAATTCACAAGTCTAAGATATATGGATACAATCTCGAAAGCTAAAACACAACAACGTCTAAAGACCTAGTATAAGTCTGAAAAGAGTGGAGTTACACAAAAGAGATCTAGGGCATCCTGAAATAATTGACTCACTCTTAAATCTAATCACGTGCAATAGTCATCTAATGGGGGTTTGTCAGTAGCGGTCTAAAGATGTCCTGTACTCAACAAAGAAAGAATAATTACAATATCAATACACAACTACAGTGTACTGCTAGGATCACGCGACTATCCTAGTAACAACATATATTAGAATCACAACAAGATAAACATGACATGTACAAAATATGTATGTACATTTGTTATCTTTTGAGAGCAACATACATACGTCTAATATCAATCATCATCAAATATGAAAGTAATAATTACAAGTAAATACATAACACAATTCAATGATCCACTCACAAAACCCAATTCAATGGTCCTCTCATGGAACCTAATTTAATGGCCCTCTCATGGAACTCATACAAAAACTGTTAGTGTATTTGAACGTGGTACCCTATCCTAATCAATATGTCAGAACGTGACACCCCATCCAATATATATGCAAGAATTAGGCAACCGATCCAAGTTAGTATGTCGGAACATGACATATGATCAATTAAATGCGCTGAAACGTGGCACTTGATCCAAGTTAGTATGTAAGAATGTGACACCCGCTCTAATCATCATACCACAATCACAACCACAATGTACATTATCATAAGCATACAATCAAGTGTTGATTCTTGAAGTACGATCATTCCTTCATACTTATTTAGATTAGGTTTTATCAATATTCTTCATTCACATACATGCATTACAATGAATCAATTATTAACATACATTACACAAAATATGAAATCATACTATCACCTGCCTTACATCCAAGCTTGAATCCCCTAAGACACCTGGATCTTTCCTTTTCAGATTCTTTCCGTTTGTTCTAGGTCTACAAATAGTTAATGTACACAAGGGTCATCTGGCACTACTCGTGTTTTATGTCCATCTATTTATGTTTCATACAATACTTTGTGCATATAACAAGATAACTGCCAATTTCCTCCTCTAACTTGACCATTTTCCACTACAAATGTAATGACCTCGGAGGTTATTTTTTGAATTTTGAACTATATGTTTTAGGTGACTTAATTAATTCATGGGTAATATTAGATAAATGACTTAAATTGATAGCTAATGGGCAAAAGTGATAATTTATTTAAGGTCCTATACTATACATCATATATTTAATAAAATAAGTGAGTAAAGTTTATCACTTGTAATACATAATCAACATATAAAATAAAATTAAGAGGAGCAGAAAGAAAACTAGCATGCGCGTGTGTTGAGAGAAGAACGAAAGTGCAGGTATGCTCAATTTTATAGATGAAAGAATTCTGCTTCTTAATTACACATGAAATAAATATAAAATAATTATATTATTAATTTCCAATTCTTTCAATTAAACTAGTATTATGTGTTGGTATGGAATGAATTAGATTGTCTGTTATATTGCTAGTTTTCGAATTGATGGATAGGCATTATTTATTGTTTATTGTTGATAAATTTTGTGGAGGTAACCATTATTTAATATTATTAAATTTGTATAATGGTTGTATTAAAGTGAAGGGGGGAAATGGCGAAGTCATTGTTTCCGGCGGCTTTAGAAATATAGGGGACAACAAAATTTTTTATTATTAATATATATTTTTATGTTATTAAATTTATGGTTAAGAGAATGAATTTGTAGGAGTATATATCTAATTATTCTAAATACAAGTATTCTCTAAAAAAATCAGGCAAATGTTCTATACCTTGTTGCTCACGACCTTACCAATATTATAGTGTTGGCGGTATTAGATTTTAGAATACAGTAAGTTCAAGTTTTGTTCAAATTAAGTGGGGACTAGTTGGTAATGTATATTTGGAGGGTTAATGACGAGTAGTAAGTAATGAGGTACTCATTGGAATATAATATATTGAAAGAATTAGTTAATGCTCTATATATTTCTTGGGAGATTTGAACAATACTAGTTTGATGAGTCCACAAATAGGATATGTTTAGGGCAATATTTTCATAGAAATAGTGTCCTTAAATGCTTTTTTTGTCTCAAATACTGATGATCATCTTGAGTTTGAGGCAAGGCATGGACACTACTTAGCAAAAAGAAGCAAAAAGGACGAAAAGAATGAAGAATGAAGGTTCAAGGACCGCCAAGTGCACTTGAAGACTCGCCGATAGGTTTGACTATCCCCCTTTCTTCCAATGTGCCTAGCCCTAAAAGAAAGGATCAAATCAACGGTGAAAAGGAGCCGTCGTCGCATCGCTGAAAAGTGCCGTGAAGCAGTACTTTATTGACTATTGATACAAAACACAAAGATGTTTGAATTAAGTGCAAGACAACAATGACACTACCATAGGGCAAATCACCGAATTGTTCGGTGATTCTGACTTAATACGTAACCTTTACAACACAAATATTTGAAAACTATAAATAGTTGGGGAGTGTTTTAGCTAAGTATCAAATATTCTAAGATTCTTAGTACTTTTTAGATTATTTTCTATCAATTTTTAAGCTCTAAGTTTGAGAGGGTTTTTGGAGAAGAATTTGAAGACAAAAATTGTTTCATCTCCAAGGATTTGGAGTTGGGTTTTTTGGATTTCATCATTCTTGGACTGTAACAAGATGTAAATCTTCATACCATTTGAATGTAAGATATTTTAGGTATAAATTTTTATATCTTGACCTATGGCTAAAACCCCCAATTCTTGGGGTGTGATTTAGAGAATATATGTTAAGATTGATGTTGAGTCTTGCTTTTTGATAGATTAATTGTAGTTTACTTTTGATTTTGTTTAGTAGTTGTGGATGAATCTGATGAATTTGTAGTTTCAAATAAAAGTTTATTTATGTGTTTTCGCTTTTCGAGAGACAGAAATCATGAAACTAAGACTACTAAATTGATGGTCGATGGGAGTGGGTCGACATGAGGATTTTCTTTAGAGAATGACCCTAGTCTCATTTCCGCACACTCTGCTCGAGAGAGTGAGTAGGTTAAGGCATAGGTTAGTCTTTATGTGGCTAGTGGGTGTCTAAGAAGAGCCCATTTGAAATGGGGTATGTTGCTCGAGAGAGATCTTATCTCCCTTAAGTCTTAGTCTAGTCATAATTATTCTATAATTATCCTATCGTAAGCATGTACCAACAATTTAGCTTAACCCATATTCCTAATCACAACCCATGAATTCCCTTCTCTTGATTTAGATTCTCTTGTTAATTTCATTGTTTTGACTACAAGTGACAAAAACTCCCACTGATATTTGATGCTTGCATCACCACATCATTGATTTATAATGCTTTTATTCGATAATGTATTTAGTTACGACTAGTTAGAATGTGATTTTACTTTTCTATTACTTCTCACCACCACTCCATGTGGAAATGACCCCAACCTTGGTTGGGTTACTATACTACGGTACGATCGTCGAAACTTGAATTGGAAGTTGTGTCTTTGATGACGTCACCGATCAAAATTATGCCGCTGCTGGGGAGTGGTTTTACGTGAAAATTTGTAGTCATGTTAGATTTCCGTTCTTGCTTCGTTTTAGTTTTACTAACCTAATTTTTAGTTTTGTTTCATTTGATTGGTTGACTGTTCTAGAAAGCATGAGTGTTAATGGAAGTAATGGGAGCCAGGTGGGCCACCAAGATTACATCAGTAATCTCAAGGTTGTCCAAGAGCCTAACATGAATGACCACCATCTTATGGGAGGTGCTTGAGCCATCCTTTACCCCATCCAAGGGAAATATAGTGTTCGACGTAACGAGAACCATATTGCAACTTTTACAACTAAAGGGACTCTTCAGTGGACTGGCTTATGAAGATCCTCATAAATATCTTTGAAACTTCATCGATATATACAAACCATTTTCATTTAAAAATATCTCTCAAGAGTTAGTCCACTTAAGGCTATTCCCTTTCTCGCTAATGGGAGAAGCTTGCAAATGGCTAGCATAGCTGCCACGAGAATCCATCACATTGTGGAAAGAATTGGTGACCGTATTTCAACTGCGATTTTCCACCCTTCAAAGATGATGTCACTTCGGGATAACATTTAGAGCTTTAATCATCTAAACGACGAGCCTTTGTACGAAACTTGGTTGCGGTTCAAAAATTTTGTGCTACAATGCCCGACCCATGGTCTGCCTGATAACATGCTTCTTCAATACTTCTACTGAAATTTGGATTTGGTAAACAAAGGTGTCACCAACCAGCTCTTGCCGGGAGGATTAATGCAACAACTATATGCCGTAGCAGCATAGCTTTTGGATGATATGTCAACTATCAATAGAATGTGGTACACTCATGAAGATCAAGTCTCTCACCTTCACGCTATCTAAGGAGCAAATTGTAAAAGACAATGAGAGAGACCAAAACAATGATCAATATTATGACATAACTTGATATTCTATCCCAAAATATCATGGGGGTTTGTGCCGGAGGTGACAATGCCATAGGGGTTCACTGTGAAAATCCTGAGGAGATGAAGTTCAAAACCTTGTATAACGAGGAGGTAAACTTTCTAGCCAACCAATGCGGTGGTTATTGTCTAAAATACCCAAGGCATGGTGGAAACTAAGGTTGGTGTAGAGATGACGCTAGGATGGATCGATATCATTAATGGAGGGACCATAATCCAAATTGGAAATGTGGGGAGAAGGATGTATATATGTTCCTTCCCATGATCATCAGAAGCCAAAATGTATAAAGGTGGCAGGTCTGAGGATATCCTGTCGCGTATTCTCAACAAAGTTAAAGGGTCGAACAAAATGTAATAAGACATGAAAGAAGATGTGTCTACCCTTAGTCAGACACTCACCTCCCATTCTGTTTTGATCAAGCAGTTAGAACTCAAATGGGCCATATCTCGTCTCACCTAAATCCGAGATAGGAAGGGGGTTTTCCTAGAGATACATAGACTTGCGTCGTGCCATGACGTTAACTAAGGTGTTGTTTGGCAGGCAACCCAAAACCCTTTTTTAACTTTTATTAGTGTGTTGATAAAATAATAGTGTGTTGGTTGTGCAAGATGAAGTTGGCCAATGCTAGGAAAGACGGAGTTCTACAAGAAAAAATATCATTTGGAGGGTCACCAAATATGTCGGTGACCACGATCCAGTCCGCCATTAGACTCAAGGAAATGTTGAGCTAGAGCTGTAAAACTCGGCTAGCCTAAGAAATATGGGCGTGTCGCCAATGTTTCGGCGATTTTAACTTATTCATCTATTTGGATTTTCAACATTGACTTTGAATTTTGTAAAACTTGGTTAGGGAAGCAATGATTCGGTGTGTCGCCGAAGGGTTGAGCGACCACGACTAACGTCCATGAATGGGAAAAAACCGGATGGTCTTTTCAATTTCAGGTTTAAACTTCTTAAACTCCTCAAGGTGCCATCTCTTTTAATTCTTCACAACTATCTTTTAAATTTCTGCACCCATATTTTGTTCTGGTTCATCAGTTTGCGCTTGGATTTGAATTGCATTGGCACCTAACATCTCAAATAGTCCTACTCAGCACGAAAGGTTGATTTCTAAAACTAAGTTCTTTTTATTGAATCTAATTCTCGAATGTAGTAGCATTATCTTGTGATGTGTGCCAAATCTGCCTAGTAGGAGTAAAATTGTTTTCTATCTATTTTGGGTTTGGTGATTTTCTACCGCAATAAGTTAAGTGATTGATTCATGAACATTGTTTCTTAAAATATATAAAAAATCACGAGTCTTGCATAATTATTACTAGGTTTAAACATTATTTGAGTTGCACATGCCTTAATTTAGCTTCCGAGGGTTGCGGCGTTTAATTTAGGAAGTTGGGTTGAAAATGGGCACGTTGGGATGTTTGGCGAGCTGGGTCGTGCTCACCAAACCACTTGGTGGTTTGCCTTATGTATCCATCTCTCCCTTAGATTACAAGATAAATGAATACTTATTTCTGTAACTTTCGATGAAAAGTCTAAAGCCATAAAGTGCATTCGGCACCTCGCAAAATTACTCTTGTTCGCTTCTTGTCTGCACCCATGTATCCTTTGAGCACCGTATTTGGCGAATCGCCTGAAAGTTCATGTACCTTGCCTACTGATTCAGCAGAGTAATTATGCATTTGAATTTTCATTGCTCCTGATTGAATACATTCTGACTTTTTATCAAAGCTTTGCAGATATGGCTAGACCAAAGGTAGTAGGGAGAAACATGCCACCCAGGCACATAAGGGCAGAAAATTGCAGGAAGAGCGTACAGAAGGCCAAAACTTTGAAGAAGGAAGGAACTTCCAGGAGGAGATCACCCGTTGATCCTAATGTCCCCTTGTGGGCTCGATGGTTTGTTAATGCAATCTACGCCTTTAAGGCACAATGTTGACAAGATGGTTGAAGAAAATATAGTTGCTGAAATCGCGGCCGAAGCAGCCAAAGCTGCTGAAACCCAAATGAAGGAGGGTGAAGTTCTGAGCACTAGTACCTAGATCCAAATTTATGCACCAAGCACTAAGGCCCCAATTGAAGGAGAGTCTGCGTAGACAAGATCCCTCCCTATCTATCTCTAATATCTCCTTTAAGATACTTTTATGTGCATTTGAGGATGAACGTTTTTAATTATGGTGGGTGCGTCCCACAACCTTTTTTGCGATTACCATTTTATTTTGTGTTTTGTGTTTATATTTGGGTTGTCAATTTTTATATTTTGTTTAATCTGCTTTTTGTGGATGATTGAGCTTATGGCTCCCTTTTTTTGTTATAATTGCAAAATAATTTTGACCCTTTTTGAAAAATTTTAAATTTTTCATAAATTTTCACGACCTCTTGTATATAATTGAAAACATGCCTATTCTTAGGCAAATTTAATTCTAGGTTTTGGTCAATGCTGATGACCTGAATAGTGCTCGTACTCGAAAAACATGAATGTATCACTACAACAAAGCCAAATGAAGTTGCATAGGCAATATGTGAACTCTTTGCGTATCGTTGTGACTAGCCTATTTTCAAACTGATTCTCTTGTAATGACCATTTCACACTAGCAAAAGTGTGGAGTCTTGTTTGACTTTATTGTCGATATCTTGTGTGATAAGCTTAACTTCAACCATGCATGAGAACACCTAGAATTTTTCCCTATAGTTTTATTCACTAAGTAAAGCTTTCTCTTGATATGATCTGCTAGGCAATTTTGGAGAGTGTAAGCCAATTTGAAATATACCTCTTTTGTGAACTACCTTTTGAGTGCGTGAGTCTCTCTTGAACACCCCTTTATCCTTACCTTTATTTGGAAGAAACTTGACAACAACATAACCTTTCTTGAATCTTTAACATATTCGTCTAAATTTGTTCTTAATAGCATATCTAACTTAGGCCAAAGGCCTAAGGTGGGGTTTGGTGAAAAGAGAAAGCAAGTCAGGAAAGTCCAAGAAAGATTCCTTCTACCCATTGTTTTGAGAAAAAGGGAACCCCGCTATATATAAAAATAGAAGAGAAAAGAGAAAAAAAGAAAAGAATGAAAAAGAAAAGTTGTGAAATAAACTAGAAAGTTACAAGAAGAAAAGAGGGTTTCCAACACATTATGGGAAAGCGAATAAAGGGATAACTTGTAAACACTAATTAATGTAATGGGAGGAAAGGAAGAGAAGTGTTGTGAGCACCACATCTTATGAGGATCATACTCACTGAGCAAAAATGTTCATACCTTTGCACTCAACGCTTACAAGCCTTAGAAAGACCTTTTTGATCTTGAGAAAGTTGAAACAAATGTTGATAGGAAAAGATGGGCAAACCTATGGTGAAAGCATGCATTATGTTTCTCTTTTTGAGAGTGAGTTTTGTATTTGATTTCTGAACCTTAAATGATTAATATCATGTGTGTGATACTGGAATCATCATTACTGTTAGGGAATTTGAATTCTTTTTTTGAGCTTGAACTTGCATTTGAAGCAAGTACTGCGAGCTTGAGAATCTTTGGTAATGTCGTGTCTTAACTTGAATCTATGGGTACACAATTGATCCTTGCATAAGTAAATTATGTTTTGTTGTGTACATTCATGATTGTTTCTTTGTAGCACTGTTTGAGACATCCTTTTTGAACTATTGAGCTTGAATTTTACTTGAAGACATGCAAAAGTTTAAGTTGGGGATGTTGATGAGTTCACAAATTGGACTTAATTTTTGTATATTTTTATTGAAATAATGTCCTTAAATGCTTGTATTGTCTCAATTACTGATGAATAACCTTGCATTTCAGGTATTTTGAGTTTAAGGCAAGACATGGACACTACTTAGAAAAAGGGAGCAAAAATGATAAATGGAAAGAAGAAATGAAGGCCTGAGGACAGTCAAATGCACTTGGCAACTCGCCGATAGGTCTGACTATCGACCTTTGTTAAAGTGTGATGATCCAAAGGAAAGGATCAAATCGGCGGAGAAAATGAGAAGTCGGTGCATTACCGAGAAGTTCCACACAACAGTACCTTATTGCGCATTGATGCAAAACACTAAGATTCTTTGATTAAGAACAAGACATCGATGACACTACTAGAGGGTGAATCACCAAATTGTTCGGCGATTCCAACTTAGTTTGTTGATTTATCCATTACAGCACATACCTGTGAAAACTATAAATATTTTTTGAGTGTTTAGCTTAGTGTCAAAGAATCTAAGACTTTTGGTACTTTTTAGATTGTTTTATTTTCGTTTTTGAGCTCTAAATTTGAGAGGGTTTTTGGAGAAAAACTTGAAGACCGAAAAGGTTTCATCTCCAAGGATTTGGACTTAGGTCTCTTGGATTCTTCATTCTTGGCTTGTAACAAGACTTAAATCTTCATACCCATTTTAATGCAAGATAATTTAGGTATAAATTTCTATTTCATGATGTGTAGATAAAAACCCTTATTCTTGGGGTTTGATTTAGCGAATATGGGTTAAGATTGCTGTTGGGTCTTGCTAGCTGATATATTTATTGTGTTTACTCGTGATTTCGTTTAGTCATTAAGGATGAATCTAATGAATTTTTAGTTGCATATACAAGGTATTTATGTGTATTCACCTTGCTCAAGACTAAAGTCGTGAAACTAAGATGACTAAATTGATGACTGGTGGGAGTGAGTCGACATGAGGCTCAACTTGAGAGAGTGTGCCCTAATCTCATTCACACACATTCATATCGAGAGTGTGAGTGGGTTAAGGTGTAGGTTGGTCGACAAGCGACAAGTGGGTGTCCAAGAGGAACCCATTTGAAATGGGTAAGTTCCTCGAGAGAGAGCTTATCTCTCTTAAAGCTTAGCGTAGTCACAATTATTCTATATATCTCATATCGAAAACATGTACCCAATGATTTATATTAACCCATATTACCGATCACATCCCAAGAATTCCCCCTCTCTTGATTTAGACTCTCTTGTTAATTTCATTGTTTTTACTACCAGTGAGAAACCCCATTGATATTAGACGTTTGTGTCAGCCCATTGTTGATTTATAATGCTTTTATTCGATAATGTATATATCTATGACTACATAGAATGTAATTTTACTTTTATATTAATTTTCACCACCATTCCCCGTGGAAACGACTCCAACTCTTGGTTGGGTTACTATACTATGATACGATCGTCGACACTTGCATTGGAAGTTGCCTTTGATGATGTCACCGATCATGAATCTGTGTTATTATTTAGAAAGTAATGATTCATTATTAAAGATCACTGATTAGGCCAAAAACTTTGATTTAAGATATTTCTTATAGTTATCACATTATGATTCAATTTTGATATATTGAGATATGAAATCGATTATTGGGTTTATCTTACAGAAACTATTAGAGTTGATATTGAAAAAATGATACTTAACCTTAGGTTTGAAACTTAAAACTTGTTTATTTATTTGAATTAGTTTTTGGGTCTAGTCTAAACCTATAGTAATATGAGTGTTTATTAGTTTCAAAATCTTATTGTGAACATATGCTTGAATAGATTGTATTCATTTGGAAGTTCAGCGAAAAGGGAAGGCTCAAGTCTCGGAGTGATTGTTCAGTTATTTGAGGCAAAGGGATTTCTAAACCCTTGTCAAGTGTATGAAATGTGTGTATTTCCTAGTGTAATATGTTTGGAAGTAATGAAAATTTGTAATGGGTTGGCTTGACCATGTTGAATAATTCTAAGGATGGAAAAAGGATAATAAAAATTTGATATGATTAATTGTTGGTGTATGATATTTGAGAATGATTTGAAAGGGTTATTATTTAATTGTTGATGTTGTGAATTGTGCAATGATATTAAAATGGTAATTTCCTCATTATTTGTGTGAACATGTCATTTGCATTAGTTCTGAGACATGATTGTTATAAGTGTGATGTGATAAGAGGATCTACCATTTCAAGGGATGTATCGCACGTCACGATGGAGACTATATTTTGAGGACGTATCCTATGCCGGGATGGATACTATATATCAAGGGACGTATCGCACACCGCAATAGATGCATGGACAGATGTGTTCCCCATGGGTCCCTAACTGAGAGACAACGGGTGTGTATTGTTAGGTCTGACATGGATCACTATACTTGATAAATGCATTTCACATTTTTATCATTGATGAACGTGATCTTGTGTGTTGCTGACCTTGTGAGTACCTTTCTGCGGAAGTTGTTATTGATGAATATTATGTTGTTATTGATGATATGTAAACTGTTAGAGTGTTGTTGTTGAGATATGTATTATGGAACCTGTAATTTGTTAGGTTGTGTTTAGAGGTTTGTTTATTGGGTACCGCATGGTTTGATACTCACTCCTTGCTTCTACAATGTTATGTAGGTTACGAGCCCAGATCTTCATGATACCTTATATTCTCCTCATTTCCCAAGCTCTCTGTGGAGATTTTGAGATAGTTGTTTGTCATCTCATCAGTCCTTCTTAATCATGTTTAGATTTTGTTTTCACTTGAAAGATAACATCATTTGAGACTTGCGTATATTATTACAATTCTAGTATTTATATTAGAGGCTTGTGCACATGAAAACTAGATTTGGAGGATTGAATTAAGTGGATTTTTTTTCCATATTTGTAATTGTTTTTTGACTTTCGTTTTACTTCCTCACTTTGTCAAGATAATTGGGGTTAGACTAACTTGTCTTGGTAGGATAAAACGAGTGTCATCACATCCATTTTTGGGTTGTGACAAGGGTTAACATCTTGGCCTCTTGAGGTGTACACTTTTTCTTCAAATTGCACTAAATCCGCATCATTTGCACTCAATTTGCCAAACACTTCATATGGCCACATTCCTATCTCCTCGTTCATCACCGACATTGTAAGATTATAATCAAAATATTCTGTCTAACAACATATCATATGATTATGTAAATGTAATATAGAAAGAAATGTTGTGTCATTCCCTCATATATATTGGGAAAAACTTAGAACATGTACCTGATAAAGCCTGAGAAACACTTCCTCTTTGTAATATGTTTGTCTCTGAGGTCCTTGTAAAAGCACAATCTATAGGTATTACTTGATTTAATTGAATAAATCCCAAAAACTTAGTATTGTAACATCCTATTTTTTATGACCATCCACCTAAATTTCAAGTATTTGTTGATTATTCTAGTTTTTAGAAAACAATTTTTTATTTAAGTAAAATAAGAATTAATTCCAAAAATATACTTACAGTCCACTTGGTATACATATGAGTTTGGTTGTCACCATTAAAACATGGATGCACCTGATAAGGTGAATGTAGAGACCAAATATTTTACCTAAGAAAATAATAGGATAACTAATGGATCGATGACTGAACTATCCTTTTTTGTAAAATAAAAAGAAATATATCACAACTATTAAATAATGAGCAAGTTGGGTAGGTCCTCACCACTTCGAGGATAATGCCACTTTCTAGCATTTGGATGTTGATTAGTCATAAAGTCCTTTGTTCATTCCCTTTCATTTGAGTACTAAGATTGTATAGCATATATGTGGGTTTTATTTTATTGATGTATGGGTTATGCCTAATTGCTATACTCTTGTTTAAATGGTTATGATATGAGACACTTGTTCTAAGCCTATGTTATGTATCTTAAATATATATGTGTCATAAAAGTAGAAGACTATGTAATCTTCTTATACGAAGGGTCTATGTACACTCGATATGAATATATTATGTTTATGCGAGAGGTCTATGTAAACCTCATGATAGATATAGAAGACAAGTTTTAAATTTTCCGCATTTTTAACCTATGAATGTAATGATAAATTCTAAGAGGCTAGTCTTAGTCTTCTTCGGCGACGGCGACTATGTGATGCTTGGAAACCCTCATCTTCTTGTAATCCTATGTCGTGCCTCTAGAGTACTATTATGCTTTCACCTAAACCTTGTATGGTGGTTTTAGGTATGAATACTCGAGAGAAGATTCTATAAGGGCCGAAGAAGGAATGTCTAATGTGGGAGCTAATGACAATCAAGTGCCTCCACAAGACAATGAAGTGCCTCCACTTGAAGAAGTTGCTATGGGTGATCAAGTTTCGATCGCTTCTTCACCAATTACTGATGGAGATATAAGGGAAAATTTTCTTACTTTGAATCAAGCTATGAACTCTCAAGAAAATGCCGTAATTTATGAATTTCAAGCTATGACGGCCCAAATAAATAGGAAGGTTGGACCTCGAGTGCCCCCAACATTCTAACATCATGGCCTCGCATTTGAGAGACTTTGCTAGAATGAATCCACCTATGTTCTAAGGGTTGAGGTCGGATGAGGACCCTTAAGATTTCCTTGATGAGGTATATAAGATTCTCTATGATATAAGTGTGACCTCAGCGGAGAAGGACGAGGTAGTGGCTTATCAAGTCAAGGATGCCCAAACTTGTTATGTGCAATGGAGGGATAATAGGGCACAAAAGGTGGTCCTGTGACTTAAGAGATCTTCAAGAAGGCTTTTCTTGATAGGTTCTTTCCTAAAGAGATGAGGGAAGCTAAGGTGGAAGAATTCATCAAGCTTCATCAAGGAGGTATGAATGTACATAACTACTCCATGAAATTCACTAAATTGTCCAACTATGCTCCATCCTTGGTTTCAAACCCAAGGGATGAGATGAATCCTTTTCTTACGGGGGTGTCTGATGACTTGGTGGAAGAATGTCGTTCGGATATGGTTCATGACAATATAAATATCTCTAGTCTCATGGTTTATTCTCAACAAGTGGAAGAAACTAGGATAAATAGAAAGAGTAGGGAGGCCAAGAAGGCTATGTCTTTTGAAGGTGGTTCTTCAAAGGGTAGGCTTGACATCATGACAAGCCTAGGTTCAAGAAGAGGTTTTCTAATCAAGTTCCTATCCAATTTACCAAGGCTCGTGATGATAGGGTGTCTAAACCTTAATCTCAGAAGGGAAAAGGTACTAGCTAACCAAGCAAGAAGAAAACTTGTGGAAAGTGTGATTAGAAGCATTATGATGATTGCCTTGTTGGGATGAACAATTTCTTTGGTTGTGGCAAGAGTGAACACAAGGTTAGGGATTTCCCTAATTTGAAGAAGCAATACAAAGGTAGCGAGCACGCTCAAGCAAGTGTTTCTAATGCGGATCCTCCAAAGACGAATAACTTTTATGCACTTCGCTCTAGGGGTGAACAAGAGAGATCTCCTAATGTGGTGAATGAATTGTTAGAAGTCTTATCTATTGATGTATATGCTTTACTTGATTTGAGTGCTACATTATAATTTATTAATCCCTTTAGAACTAGAAAGTTTAATATTTTGCCTGATATTCTAAATGAACCTTGATGGTAACTACCCCGCTAGGTGAATCGGTGGTTGCAAAGATGGTATATAGAAATTGTCCTATAATGTTGCCCAATAGAGTAACTCATGTTGAATTAGTAGAACTTGGTCTGGTAAATTTGATGTCATTTTGAGTATGGATTGGTTGCATGAATGTTTGTCAAACGATAATTGTTTAGTTCAATTTTCCAAATGAACTTGTCTTAGAGTGGAAGGGGGAAATTCTGTCCCTAGTGGTCGTATTATTTCTTGTCTTAAGTCTTGTAAAATGATCTCAAAAGGGTGTCTATATCATATTGTAAGAGTCAAAGATTTAGACTTCGAAAATCCTCCTATCGAGTTGGTCCCCGTAGTAAGGGAATTTCTGGAGGTCTTTCTTAATGATCTTTCCGGAATCCCTCCCGAATGGGAAATTGATTTTGGTATTGACTTCATACCGGATACCAACCCCATTTTAATTCCTCCTTATCGGATGGCTCCGGCCGAATTGAACGGGTTGATGTCTCAACTCAAGGACTTACTAGACATAGGCTTCATTAGACCTAGTATTTCTCCATGGGGTGATCCGGTGTTATTTTTTGAAGAATAAGGATGGGTCCCTTAGAATGTGCATTGATTATCGCCAACTCAATAAATTCACTATTAAGAATTAGTATCCTTTCTCTTGGATTGACGACTTGTTTGATCGACTCCAAGGGGAAAGCTAATTTTCTAAGATTGACTTGAGATCGGGGTATCGCTAACTTAGGTGAGAGGTGAGGATATACCAAAAATGGCATTCCGAACTAGATATGGTCACTATGAGTTCTTAGTAATGTCCTTTGGTATCACTAATGCTCCGGTGGCGTTTATGGATCTTGTGAATAGGGTGTTTTGAAGTTACATAGTTTCATTTGTCATTGTCTTCATTGAAGACATCTTGGTATATTCGAAAAATGAGGGTGAACACATGGACCTTTTAAGGGTGGTGTTGCAAATGCTTAAGGAAAACAAACTATTTTCCTTGTATAGTAAATGTGAGTTTTGGTTGAGGTCGGCGGCAATTCTTGGTCATATCATCTCTAGTGAGGGAGTTGAGGTTGATCCAAGGAAAACCGAGGCAGTCAAGAATTGGCCTAGACCATAGACTCCAACTGACATTAGAAGCTTTTTGGGTCTAGCGGGATATTATAAGAGGTTTTTTTGATGGTTTTGCATCCATTACTTCTCCTTTGACTACCTTAACCCGAAAGAGTATGAAATTTGATTGGTCGGAAGCATGTGAAAGAAGCTTCCAAATCTTGAAAGAGAGACTTACCTCCGCACTGGTGTTGACTTTACCGGAGGGTACCAAGGGCTTCGTTGTATATTCTGATGCTTCCCATGTGGGATTAGGGTGTGTTCTTATGCAACATGGTAAATTAATAGCCTATGTTTCTAGACAACTTAAGGTGCATGAGAAGAACTATCCAACTCATGATCTTAAGTTAGCGGCCGCGGTATTTGCCTTACAAATATGGAGGCATTATTTGTATGATGTCCATGTTGATGTGTATACCAACCACAAGAGTCTTCAATATGTGTTTATTCAAAAGGCGTTGAATCTTATGCAAAAAAAGTTGTTGGAATTGTTGAAAGATTATGAAATGAGTGTTCTCTACCACCCCGATAAGGCCAATGTGGTTGCGGATGCTCGAAGTCGTATGACCATGGGTAGTGTCTCACATGTAGAAGAAACCAAGAAAGTTCTAGTGAAAGATGTTCATAGGTTGGCTCGTTTGGGTATTAGATTGGAAGATTCTCTGAATGGTGGTTTTATGGTCCATTTTAACTCCAAATGGTATTTGGTGGTTGAGGTGAAGTACAAGCAACAGTTTGATCAACCATTGATGGAGTTGAAGAAGTCAGTTATTGGTAAGTTAAATAAATCATTCTCCTTAGGGAGGATGATGTCTTGAGGTATGAAGAAAGGTTATGGGTCCCCAAGGTAGATGACTTGAGAAACCGAATTCTTGAGGAAGCTCATGGGTCCCGTTATTCCATTTATCCAGATTCTAAGAAGATGTATCTGTAACGACCATTTTCGGTGGTTTTGAGCACTAGAACTTTTTATGTTAGAAAATACTTTTCGATAGATTTAAGTTGGTGTTTTGGACTATTAATAATTATAAATATGAAATTAATGGGATAATTTTAATAATTTATTTAGTAGGTGGTTAAAGAAAAGAATAGTAAAATAAATAGTGGGTCATTTTTACCATTTTTTTTATAGATAAAAAAAATATATTAGGGTAATAAGTAATCAGCAAAAAAAAGGAGTGGAGGAGAAGAGGATTTGTGGCGGAAACCACCTAGAGGCGTTCATATCTCTAAGGTTTGTACTCTTTTCTCGTAAAATATTATTTTGACAAATGATGGTGCCATATAAATAAGAAATCAATAATTGTGTAATAGTGATAGAGGGGTGATGGAATAACGATGACAATAGATAAGTTTCAATTTGCCTTTTTCATTATTACTCCATATAAATAGTTTTATATTAATAAGTTAGTGGAGTTGAATTGTATGCAATTGATTAAAAATTTAGAATGGTAGTTTGACATCAAATGTTAAAGTGTACTATACATAAGTAGTATATGCTCACGATTTGGACAATTAAAGTATAATTGTTTCAATTCCAGTAGTGTTCAACTTTAATTATTTTACTTAGTTATCTATCTTATAAATTAGGTATAGATATATTGAGATGAATAATTAAATATTAGGTTTATTGTATCATTTGAATACAATTAAAATTGTGATAATAGGAGGAATTTAGACTTACCTTAGGTTTGAACTTTATTAAAATGATTATAGAATTAGGTGAATTGATGGGTATAGGTTAGACACACAATAATCTGAGTATTTATGGGATTGTCAACTTACACCTTATACATATATATACTTAATAGATTGGAAGGGTTCGGAGGCAATAAGGAAAGGAAAAGCGTTGGAGAAATAGTTGTCTGACTTCGATTCTTCGATGGAGGTAGGTTATGGTTTATTTCTATTTGATAGATAAACTCTAAATATCGGTTGATATGTATTGAGTGATATTGTAAGGTCTCCTATGTACTTGATTGTGTGGTTATATGTCTTGATTGTGTGGTTTGTGGTTGGCCTAAAATTATGAGACTGTTGAATTTCTAATCTTAAACCCTCTCTATTAAAATGACGCCTTGAATAAAGAAGGCTTGATGAAATAAAATAATGAGATAATTGGATCGGAGTGTCATGTTCCGACACGGTATTATTGGATCGGAGTGTCACGTTCCGACACGGTATTATGGGATCGGAGAGTCACGTTCGACACAATAACATTAAAGGCAAGGAATCTTGAAGTAACTTAATATACTTAATCTCAAAGAGCCTATTTTCCAAATGAGTATGGTGTGGAGGTATGAGTCCTCATAGGTGTATTTGATGTTGTACCTATTATGGTGTTGTTGTTGTCAATGGTTCATGTGTTTGTTGCTTGCCACCTGTTAAGTATTGTAGTAGGTTTTATATTATGATTCAATATATATTGATTTCTACTTTGAGTTGACCGATGATACCTACTCAGTACGTGTTCCTTGTACTGACCCCTACTTGTATTTTCTTCTCTGTTCTTTTGTGGAGTGCAGCAAGTATACCATCGACTTCGACTCGCCCTCAGCTCTAGCCAGTCTCAGCTCATCAGAGTTCAGGGTGAGCTATTATTTCTAGCTCGTGCTGGATTCTCTCATTCACGTCTTGATGTCTTTGAATTTCGGACATGGACCATCTTTTTGCTTATTTTGATTTCTTAAATATTCTTAGACTTGGTCATTTGAGGATAGATGTTCTTGATGTGATGACTTCCAGATTTTTGGGGATAATAAGTGTTAAACTTTAGAAGCTTATTTAATTGGTTACATTAATAAGTTTTGGATCTTCCGCATTATTTTGTTATTCATAGTTGAACTATTGGTAAATGTTGGGGTTTTAGATTTGTTGGTTCGCTCACCTAGTAGGTTAAGTGTGGGTGCCACTCACGACTCGTTTTGAGTTGTGACAAACTTGGTATCAGAGCGTTAGGTTTATTGGTCTCATCACACAAGGACAAGTCTAGTAGAGTCTTGAGGAACGGTATGGGACGCCTTTACTTTTCTTCGAGAGGCTATAGGACTTTAGTTAAATTCCATTCCTTCTTTGTTTCGTGCTATATCTTTGATCCAATTGGTATCTAGGTGATACAAATTGGTATCTGACATCCCCACTCTATTTCACAGATGGTTAGAACTAGAGCAACAACTGTGCCAACACCAACACCGGAAGACAGGGTGCATCTGAGCCAACCATTGGGGCTGTAACTCGAGGAGGAGTAGTGGCAAGAGGCCGTGGTAGAGGTCGCAGGAAGACGCCCACTAGAGGCAGAGGACAAACACCTGGTCTAGCTAGGAATAGAGCAGTGAATCCTCCACCAACTGATGAGGTAGTGAGAGAGGGTGAGGAAGGGGAAAATGAGCAGGTTCAGGATAAGGAAGTACCACCCCAGTCTACCCCAGAGATGATTAATCAGGTTCTTACTTATCTTAGCGGGTTATCTGATCAGGGTAAGACGCCTCCAGTGTTTTCTGCACCAATACCTCAGGTTCAGGGGGTACAACATCCAGCTGCTATGGCTCCCCGAATGGATTCATCATTGAAATTAGGCACGTTTCCTCGATTGACTACAGGGTCTATAATGACATGTGATCAGCATGAACTTTTCATTAAGTTCTTAAAGTTGAAACCTCCAGTATTCAAGGGTGCTGAATCTGAAGATGCCTATGATTTTCTGGTTGATTGTCATGAGCTGCTACATAAGATGTACATAGTAGAACGATTCGGTGTTGAGGTTGTGACCTATCAGTTTCAGGGGATGCCAAAATGTGGTGGCGGTCGTATGTTGAGTGTCAACAAGCACAAGCACCACCCATGACTTGGGCATCATTTTCTATCTTATTTATGGAGAAGTATATACCCCGGACTTTCAGGGATAGGAGGAGAGATGAGTTCCTAAGCCTAGATCAAAGAAGGATGATTGTTGCTGCTTATGAGGCCAAATTTCTTGCACTATCCAGGTATGCCACTCAGCTTTGCTTCAGTCCACAACAGCGGATTCGCCTCTTTGTGAAAGGATTGAGTTTGCAGATTCCAGCCTTACAGGTAGCTGCTGCAGCAAAATCCTTTCAGGAAGTGGTTGATTTTGTGATAGAGGTAGAGGGGGTGAAGCCAGACGACTTCACTATAACATCGACATTTAAGAAGTTTCGTAAAGGAGGTGAGTTTAGTGGTTCTTTCTCCAGAGAGCAGAGTTCAGGAGGTTATCCAGCCCGTCCTATTCAGTCTTCATTGCAGGCTTCAGCTGGGGGTCCGTCGCAGACCAGTTAGCCTTTTTCTGAGATTGGAGGTTATCTCCAGACTTTGTCATTTTCAGAGAGACCTATACTTGACTCCAGAAATTGTTATGGATGTTGAAAGGCTGGACATATTAGGAAATATTGTCCAAAACAGAGTTACAGACCCTAGTAGTTAGAGGTAGAGGTGGTCATGGTAGAGGCTGCTATTCTGGAGGACGTGGTGGCCAAGGTAATGGTGGTCACCAATTCGGTCGGGGTGGCGGGAAAGTTGGAACTACTGCAGCGCAGCTTGGTAGGGGCAATGGACAGACAGGTGATAGGGACCATTGTTATGCTTTCCCCGGGAGGTCTGAAGCAGAGACATCTGATGTTGTTATCACAAGAACTCTTTTGGTCTGTGATTGCTTGGCTTCTGTATTGTTTGATCCTGGATCCACATTTTCATAAGTATCTTCCTCATTTGCTACTGGTCTGGATTTATATTGTGATTTGCTTGACATGCCTATTCGTGTCTCTACTCCTTTGGGTGAGGCTGTGATAGTTGAAAAGGTGTATAGGTCATGCCTTGTGACTTTTGTGGGGAGCAGTACTTATGTAGATTTGGTTATTCTAGAGATGGTTGATTTTGATGTAATTTTGGGTATGACTTGGCTTCTCCAAATTTTTCAATCTTAGATTGTAATGCTAAAACTGTGACATTGGCTAAGCCTGGGACAGATCCGCTAGTGTGGGAGGGTGACTATATTTCCACTCCAGTTCATATTATCTCTTTTCTTCGTGCTAAGAGGATGGTTAGTAAGAGTTGTTTAGCTTTCTTGGCCCATCTCAGGGATGATACTTCCAAAGTATCTTCAATTGAGTCGACTTTGATAGTCCGTGAGTTTCTGGATGTGTTTCCTGCAGACCTTCCTGGTATGCCACCAGATAGGGATATTGATTTTTGTATTGATCTGGAGCAGGGTACTCGCTCCATTTCCATTCCCCCTTATAGAATGGCTCCAGCTGAGTTAAGAGAGTTAAAGGACCAACTTTAGAAGTTGTTAGGTAAAGGTTTTATTAGACCAAGTGCGTCAAGATTGGATCTGGGAGAACTTGTCTTCCTTCTTGAAGCTGTAAAATTTGTCAAAGTGTAAGATAAATAATTATACATTGGAAGTAATTAAAAATTGATAAAACATGACTTAATAGGGGACATCTTCTTTGATTATGACCTACAGCACTACAATTTCCACATGTCATTTGCAATCCTTTTCTACTTTTCGACCATAATCCTTCCCTTTTTCTTGCCTCATCTTTTTCCCTTACTCTCTTTAATTTTGGTCTACCAACCAATTTATGAATTTGTGGTGGTTGCATAGCTTGAGAAAGATCAGTTTTTCAGAATTTCTCACCTCTAACAGGTTGAATTTTAGGCTGGTATACAAGCAACTAAGCTTCTTTAGAATACCACCAATTCATCTCATTCAGTGGCTCTATTTTATCATGTTCTAATGCTTTAATAGCATGAGGACATGGTATTCCTGTCAAGTCCCATGTCCTACAAGTACACTTCTTTCTAGCAAGATTCCCAACATGTCTATCTATACCCTCAACCACCTCATATCCTAAGTCTCCATTAGCAACAACTTGACTTGTATTATAGTTTGTGAGTTGTTGGCTAAGATGTAATGTATAAGGATGGCGATTACTTACCTATGTGCCTTATCATGATATGATTACGTAAATATGCTAATGTTACATGTGTGAATTGTAATGAAAGGAAAATATTCATGCAATTCCTATTGTGCTATGATGATGATTATATAAGGAATATACCCTATGACCTAAACAAAGCTATGATGATTAATGAAGGCTTAAAGACATTTCAAAAGGGACTCTAGCTTAGCACTGAGTGAACTAGAGTAAGGAGTGTCCCTTCCCACATAGGGAAGGTACGATCACTAATGTACTCATGAGATTGGAGACTATAATGCATGTAGCAAAAAGAGGGTCCCAACTACATCTCCTAGTTCTTGAACTATGTTTCCCCCATAGGAATACTTGCTAGTGGATCCACATAGATGCTATGTACATGTTTTGGTACTACCTTGGCAAGTAGTCCTCCTTCTTTCGGTGTAAGGTTCTATGACACTGGATTCAATATTAGCTCATGTGGTCTATGTCGGTTAAGGAAAGATGTTCCTAAAGGTAAAATGAAGAAATGAAGTGAACTCTAACTAGGGTTACCTAAGGGGTTTAGCTTAGAATAGGTAAGGATATGGGACTCTACCTATACATTGCACTAGTTAGCCTTGAGAGAAGTCTTGGAATGATGTTCTTATGTGCTTATATGCTTATAAATGTAAATGATATGTATATGTTTCATTTATGATCATGTGGTTGGTCTCTATTGCTAAAGTATAATGATGTTTACTCTTAATGATATATTATGTGAACTTGGGCATTGCCTATGGTTCTGATTGGGTTTACTGTATTGAATGAGGTTATCGGGCGTTACTTAGTCATTACAGTAGTGGACTTAATGGGGGTGCATAAGTGATGGTCTTGCTTTGGTTATGATGTGATGAAATATTATACATGCTTGTTGATATTATAACTTGTTGGGATGGAAAATTCCTTTGAGTGTGGCATGAGTGGCCATAAGGTTAGGAATTTCCCTAATTTGAAGGGGCAAGATAAATGTAACGGGAAATCTCAAGCAAGTGGTTTTAATGTGGATCCTCCAAAGAATAATCTCTTTTATGCACTTCGCTCTAGGGGTGAACAAGAGAGTTCTCCCGATGTGGTGACCACTATGTTACAAGTCTTCTCCATTGATTGTAAAACAAGAATTGTTAAGTTCAATTTTCCAAATGAACATGTCTTAGAGTGGAAGGGGGGAAATTCTATTCCTAGAGGTAGTATTATTTCATGTCTTAAGGCTTATAAAATGATCTAAAAAGGGTGTCTGTATCACATTGTAAGAGTCAAAGATTTAGACTCCAAAAATCCTCCCATCGAGTTAGTCCCCGTAATAGGGGAATTTACGGAGGTATTTCCTAATGATCTTCCCAGAATCCCTCCCTAACGGGAAATTGATTTTGGTATTGACTTCATACCGGATACCAACCCCATTTCAATTCCTATTTATCGAATGGCTTCGGAAAAATTAAAATGTTGAAGGATCAACTCAAGGACTTACTAGATAAAGGTTTCATTAGACCTGGTATTTCTCCATAGGGTAATCTGGTGTTGTTTTTGAAGAAGAAGGATGAGTCCCTTAGAATGTGCATTGATTATCGCCAACTCAATAAAGTCACTATTAAGAATAAGTATCCTCTTCTTTGGATTGAAAACTTGTTTGATCAATTCCAAGGACCAAGCTACTTTTCTAAGATTGACTTGAGATCGGGATATCACCAACTTAGTGTCACATCCGAGGAGCACCCCTTAGACGTAACTGCATCGCCGTCCTCTTTGAGGACTAAGACTAGCCTCTTAGCTTACATCATTACATTCATAGGTCAAAAATGCAAAAAAATTTAAAACTTTTCATTACTTCTACATTAAGGTTTACACAGACCTCTACATACACACGATATTTATATTGAGTATACGTAGACCCTTCGTATAGGAAGATTACATAGTCTCATACTTCTATTGCACATAGATATATAAAATATAACATAGTCTTAAATGTATGTCTCATCATAACCATCTAACAAGAGTATAATAATTTACGCCGAGCCCATACTTTATTGTAATAAAGCCACATATAGGTTATACAATGTTTAGTACTTAAATGGAAAGGAAAGAAAACAAGATTATTAAAACTAAAACAACTTCATAAGCATGAAATTTGAATTGCCCTCAGAAAATGGGGACATACCCAACTTGAATGATTAAGAATTATAAGTCGTCTTCAAAGTCGTCTCAAAACCCTTCAACGACCGGAACCTAAAATGTTTGGGGAAAAGGGAGAAAATGGGGTTAGTACATCATTTGTACCAAGTATTAGACCATATGCACACATATCATGAAATCCTGCTAAAAAGGGACAATTCATGAAAGTATGCAATTTACATTGAAAAGCCTTATGCACATTCAAGAATACCATACCAATCATTAAGACATATTCATTAAGTCATAGGCATGTACATCACAAGACCAACAATTCTAAGTGTAGTCAGACCAACATTCATATCATATAATTGAACACATGGTCAAAGAAACTCTATCATCAAGTTATAATAGCAACAATCATAAATAAGAGTTTATTACAACATAACCAAAGCAAGAAAATTACCCATGAACCCCTATTAAGTGAACAATTTCAATGACTAAGCAAAGTCCTATAACCTTAATCAATCAAGTAACTCAATAAGACTCATGACTAACATCCATATTCTCCAATCTCAAGAGTACATTAGTGATCCTACCTTTCTTATGTGGGAAGGGATACTTCTCACTCTAGTTAACTCGGTGCTAAGCTAGAGTCCCTTTCGAAATGTCTTTATTAATAATCATAGCTTAATGTAGGTCATAGGGTATATACCTTGTATAATCATCATCATCATAGCTAAATAAGAATTACATGAGTATAGTCCTTTCATTAAAATTCATATAAGTGAGGTTAGCACATTTACATAATCAAGCCATGACAAGGCACATTGGTAAGTCCTTATATCATTTACATCTGAGAAAAAAACCCTACAAACCATAGTCAAGACACTGCAATTCAACATCATATCAACCCTATTAATCCTAATACAAGACATGTTTTAATGAAACATCATCACTCAATCTCAAGAAACCATAATTGACGTAAAGAATAGGGATCACGAGACTTACCAAGTCTCCTTCAGAATCCATCATCAAGGTCTTACCATCAACCCTTAACTCTTCTCAATAAGGGTATAACATCATCACTCAACAATAACCAATCATGGTAACAAAGCCAATTGAACCACTAAATCACAATCCATCACTAATTCATAGCATAAGATAAGAGAGTTAGGTCAAAGTCATAATTTAGATCAATTACTCAAGAACTAGCATAATACGAATATAATTCATCCTAATATATTCATAATTTATACAATAAAATCATCTAGTAGTAATTTAACAAATAACTAATTCAATTGAACCAACATTACACAATTCATATCAAGATCACAACCTAGGGTTAATGGGAGTAGGTCATCTTCTACAAACTAGACTAATCCATCAAGAAATAACATATTTGAGTTATAATACATGTTAATATATTCATAATATCCAAAATAAATCATAAAAAAAGCAATTCACAAGATCAATTTCGAGATTGGAAAAGACCTACTTGAATTTCGTACTTTGGAAATCAATTTGATGGAACCCTTAGGGGAAACAAGTCCCAAAGGTGAAAGGAATCACATAACTTAATGTTTGATGAAGATTTATGAATAAACTTATGTGATTGGAGCCCTATATGTGATTGGAGCCCTATAACCCACCTTGACCTTGACTTCTATGGAGTTCTTCAACTTGACAGAGAAAGAAGAGAGAAGGAAGAAAGTTTGGGTTTTGGAATTTTATCAGAGCTTAGGTTAGTCTAATTAGGTTAGGGTATTTGTATAGGTTGTTATTTAACTTAATTAGACCTAACCTAAACCATAATAACCTCCTAATTATGCCAACTAATTAAATGGACTAATTAAAAATGTGCAATGGCTCCACAAACGAGACTACGATCGATGAATCATGTGTCCATCAACGGGCACTATTCCCTTTGTGCTGCATACTCGTAGATAATTTATGATACTTGCCAAATTTTCTTCCATCGACGGAGTCAATCGACGCCCCATCGGTTGGACCACAAACCATCTCTGGTATTCGTTGGTGACACTGTCTATGGACAACTTTTAGTCACTTTTGCAAAGGTCCTCCTTAAGGGCCCTTGGTTGGTCCTTGGGGAGTCGTGCCAACATGTTTCGACTATGAACTAACTCTAATAGTGTTAGACACCCTTCCACCAAAATTCATCAATTTTCGACTCTGAAAATCTAGTCAAATAAGCTAAGGCACTCTAGTACATCATTGAACTTATTTTTCGACGTCATGGATGTGCTTTGACGTTTTGATTTATAAACTTCCTAACTGACTAATATTGATTAAAAAACCTTAAAACAATGTCTAAACCTTTTGACACTTATGTTAGTCTCTACAACATGTTTAGAATTTTGAAGTGTTACACTATCCCCTCCTTAGGAACATTCGTCCCTGAATGACACTAGAATCTTTGAAAGGAAGGAATAGACTCAAGACTAGCAGCCCAACCAATCAACAATACTTGACAACACGAGTTGAAACTTCAATCATGACATTGACACAAGGCAATTAAAAACTTCTGTTTCCACTTACAAGGCTCAAAATCACATTATGAGGAATTTCCTTCTCACACAATAACATGAGCTCAACATACCATATATGAGTCAATTATGTCAAAACTTAACTTACCAACATGCTCAATATCAATTCATAAAGACTAACCATATCAAAATGCACAAGATAACTCAAAACAATAAGAATTGCAAATTTTCAAGTCAATATGCACAATTTCACTGTAACTTCACTATAATGACACCAAAAATGAATATTTTTGCAAACCTTCTCCAAAAATCAAGAAACTTTAATTTTTAGTCATTATTTTCATTATTAAGAGGAATAACTAACCTTAGTTATCAATAGATGAGGGTAACAGGACTTCATGTCAGCCTCGGCCTCCCATGTTGCTCCCTCAACTAGGTGGTTTCTCCGTAACACTTTTACAGAGGCCATCTCTTTGTTCCTCAACCCGTTCACTTGATGATTAAGGATTTCTATCGGAATCTCCTCATAGGAGACATTATCCTTCAAACCAAGAACCTCAATAGGAAGAATCGACTCGGGATCACCGATACACTTCTCAAGCATAGAAAAATGAAAAATCGGATGAACTGAAGCCAATTCACTAGGGAGTTTCAATTCAATAAGCAATCTTACCAACCCTTTGCAATATTTCATAGGGACCCACATAACGAGGACTCAACTTCCCTCTCTTGACAAATATAACCACCCCTTTCATAAGCGAAATTTTCAAGTACACCTTATTACCTTTTTCAAACTCTAATTCCCTTCTCCTATGATTGGCATAAGACTTTTGCCGGCAATAGGACATTTCAAGCGATTACTTATGATATGAGCCTTCATTAAAGTCTTATAAATCAAATCAGTAACAAAAAGTGAAGATTCACCTACTTCAAACCATCCAATTGGAGACCTACATCTCTTACCATACAAGGTTTCATAAGGAGCCATAGATATAGATGAATGGTAGCTAATTTTTGTAAGCAACTCCACCAAAGGGAAATGCTTAGACCAATTTCCCTTTAAATAAATAATACAAGTTTTAAGCATATCCTCAAGGGTTTGAATAGTATGCTCTGCTTCTGTTTAGGGATGAAAAGCAGTGCTTAATTTCACCTTGGTACCCAACCCTTTTTGGAATGACCTCCAAAACCCAGATGTGAATTGTGCACCCCTATCCAATATGATGGATAACGGAATACCATGGCGACACACAATCTTGCATAATCCTCCGTCGAATAGGTAGACTTGATGGGAATAAAATGAGCTGATTTGATCAACCTATCCACAACCACGGGGGTAAGAGTCATATTGCTTTTGTGTCCGAGACAAGCCTACCACAAAATCCATATTGATGTCTTCCCACTTCTAAGTAGGAACTTGGAATTCTTGAAGTAAACCACCCGGATTTTGGGGTTCGGCTTTCACTTGTTGACAATTTGGATACTTTGTAACAAATTCCGCTACCGACTTCTTCAACTCCGTTAAGGCTAAATCAAGGTGTTGTTTGGACCACACCTCATCCACTAAATATGAGTGGGAGTTGTGATGAACTTTTTCATCCCCACTCGGGGAACTCTCCAACCTCAACCCCAACCTAGCCAACCTATGTACTTCCCTTGCTAAGTCCTTTTTTGCTTCGTCAAGATGGAATACACTACTCAAAGTCATTCGACTTAGGGCATCTGAGACTACGTTAGCCTTGCCGGGGTGATAAAGGACATCATATCAAAATCTTTCAACAACACAAGCCACATTCTTTTTCAGAGATTTAACTCCTTTTGGGTAAACATATATTGGAGACTCTAATGATCGGTAAAAACATCTATATGAACCCCATACAAGTAATGCCTCCAAATTTTCGAAGCAAACACCACGACCGCTAAATCAAGGTCATGAGTGGGGTAGTTTCTCTCATGTACCTTTAGTTGCCTAGAGGCATAAGATATCATCTTCCCATATTGCATAAGCACACACCCCAATCCCACTTGGGATGCGTCACAATACACCACAAAAACCTTTGTACCCTCCGGTAAAGTCAATAGCAGAGCGAAAGTAAGCCTATCTTTCAACAATTGGAATATCTTCTCACATGCCTCCAAATACTCAAACTTTATACTCTTTCATGTCAAAGTAGTCAAAGGAGACACAATAGATGCGAAACCATCCATGAACCTCAGATTGTAACACGCTAAACCCAAGAAACTCCTAATGTCCGTCGGATTCAATAGTCTAGGACAGTTTTTCACCACTTCCGTTTTTCTTGGGTCTACCTCAACTCCCTCACTAGAGATGATGTGCCCAAGAAAAATAACCGACCTCAACCAAAACTCACTCTTACCATATTTGGAATACAATTGATTTTCTTTAAGTGTTTGCAACACTACCCTTAAATTACCCATATGATCATCCTCATTCTTTGAATAGATCAATATATCATCAACAAACACAATGACAAATGAATTTAGGTAATTTCAAAACACCCTATTCATTAGGTCCATAAATGCCGCCGGAGAATTAATGAGACCAAAAGACATTACCAAGAACTCATAGTGCCCATACCTAGTACGAAAGGCGGTATTTGGGACATCCTCACCTCTCACCCTAAGTTGGTGATACCCCAACCTCAAATCTATCTTTGAAAAGTAACTCGCTCCTTGGAGTTGATCAAATAAGTCATCAATCTTGGGAAGAGGATACTTATTGTTGATAGTAACTTTGTTGAGTTGACCATAGTCTATACATATTTTAAAAGACCCATCTTTGTTTTCGACAAATAACACCGGAGCACCCCATGGAGATATACTAGGCCTTATAAAAACCCTTATCTTGTAAATCCTTGAATTGAGCCTTCAAATCTTTCAATTCTTCCGGAGCCATCCAATATGGAGGGATTGAAATGGGATTTATTTCTAGTAGCAAATGGATACAAAAATCAATTTCCCATTCGGGAGGAATACCGGAAAGGTCATTGGGAAAAACCTCCGAAAACAGGGACTGACTCAATAGAAGGAATTTTAGAATACAAATATTGGACTCTTACTATGTGATAAAGACAACTCTTTGAGATCATTTTACATGCTTTTAGACAAGATATTATGCGACCTTTAGGAATAGAATTTCCACCCTTCCACTCAACAATGGGTTCAGTTAGGAAATTAAACTTTACAACTCTTGTCCTATAATCAATAGTAGAAAAACTATTATATAACCAATCCATACCCAAAATGATATCCAAATCAAGCATATCTAGTTCAACTAGATCATCATTAAAAACTCTATTGGGCAATGAAATAGGAAAAGTTCAGTAGATTCATTTAGCAACAACCAACTCTCCCACCGGAGTAGACACTATAAAAGTCTCATGCAAAAATATCGGGTAAAATTTCAAACCTTTTAGCTATTAGGGGTGTAACAAATGATAAAGTAGCGCCGGATCAAGTAAGGCATATACATCAAGAGAAAAAACTTTCAACATACCGGTCACCACATCAGGGGAGTTCTCTTGCTCACTAAAGAGCGGAGATCATAAAAGCGGTTCATCTTTGGATCATCACTAGAACCACTTGATTGAACTTGGCCACTGCCCTTGTCTTGACTCTTAAAGTTTGGAAAATATATCATCTTGTGACCACTCTTACCACAACTAAAGCAATTATCCGTCCCCTTAAGGCAATCACCATATTGCTTTTTTCCACACTTTCCACAGGTTGACTTCTCATTCGATGAATTAATACCTTTTCCCCACTTGAATTTAGGGTTAGACACCCTATCACCACTAACACTTGGGAATTTTGAAGGGACTTGATTTGTAACCCGCTTCTTAAATTTAGGCTTGTCTTGTATCTCAAGCGTATTCTTTGAGGAACCTCCATCAAATGACCTTGGGATCTTAACATTTGTACTTTTTTGCTTAGATCTTTCCTTCTTAACCCTTCTTGCATAAACCATAAGACAGGAAATGTTCATGTTTTCATGTAGCATGGCCGATTAGCACTCCTCTTGTAAGTCCTCTGACACCCCCATCACAAAATGGCTCATTTGATCTCTAGGATCGGAGACCAAAGAAAGAGAATATTTGGACAACTTAATGAATTCCAAAGAGTACTCATGGACACTCTTCCCTCCTTAACAAAGATCGATGAACTCCGTCACTTTCTCCTCCCTCATCTCTCTAGGGAAGAGCAGTTCTAGAAAAGCCGCCTTAAATATCTCCCACGTCATCGAACCACCCCACAATGACCTATTGTCCATCCATTGCACACACCAAGTTTCAGACACATCCTTGAGTTGATATGAGGCCAACTTGGCCTTCTCACTTGAAAACACTCCCATAGAACATAGAACCTTGTATACCTTAATGAGGAATTTTTGGGGGTCTTCATCAACCTTAGACCGATAGAAAATAGAAGGGTTTATCCTAGTGAAGTCCGTTAAATGGGAAGCCGTAGTAGTGACTTGTTGATGAGGACAGGGAGGAACATCGCAATTGGCTTGAGCCGTCATGTCTTGGGCTTTAACCGTCGTGTGTTATGCTTGAGTAGTCATGGCTTGATCCAATTAAGCAAGAATAGCCCTCATCTTCACCTCCGTCATAGGTGGAGGGTTAACTGGGTCTTGATATAACCGTTATCATCGTTATTTTGAAGGACTAAGACTAGCCTCTTAGTTTCATGTCATTACATTCATAGGTTGAAAAAATGCGGAAAAATTTAAAACTTTCATTATCCCTACTTGGAGATTTACATAGACCTCTACATACACATCATATATATTTATATTGAGTATACATAGACCCTTCATATAGGAAGGTTACATAGCCTTCTACTTTTATTGCACATACGTATATAAGAATATAGAAAAAGTCTCAATATTGTCTCATCTCTTACCATCTAAATGGATATCACAATATAGGCATAACCCTTACATCAATTCAACAATATCTTGTATAGGTCATACGAAAGTACAATATTCAAATAACAAGGAAAGAAATTATAGAATCAATAAGATCATAACAAAATCCAAAGCTAGAAAATGGCATTGCCCTCGAAGTTTGAGGACCTACCCCACTTGGATGAAAGGAAGAACCCAAGCCTTCAATTATGTCATCTCCCAAAACTCCTCAACGATGAGAACCTAAAAATGTTTGGTAAAAAGGGAATAAAATGGGGTTAGTAATTCACATGTACAAAGTATGAGATCTTATGCACATACACAAGAAAAACATGCTAAAAATGACTTTTTATTAAAACATGCCCAATTATCCCTTTAGGGCCTAATGCAAAACCAAGTAAGTCATATCAACCAACCAAACATGCTTACTATCTCAACAAGTAATATTTATCCCAACATACTTGAAACCATGATTTACTACAACCCTAACATCACATAATTATATCACAAGAGTAAAAAAGAGTCAAACATATCATAATAAGCAAGACAACTACTCACAAGTCATTATCAAGTCAGAAAGTGCAATGACCAAGCAAAACTCCATAACTTTACTCAATGAAGTATCCTTAACAAGAAAACATGACCAATGTCCAACTTTACATATTATGGCATTTAGGCTTGCATTTCATCGCATATTATCATTATAATCCAAGGCATATTCATAAATGAACTAATCAACCTTTAGTATCAACAATGTGCCATGTTCATCATATATACATCATATATTATCATAACATAAACATATAAGAACCTCCTACTAAGAATCTGCTGAAGGCTAACTAGTGCAATGTCTAGGTAGAGTCCTATACCTCTACCTAGTCTAAGCTAGACCCCTTACGTTATCCAAGTTAGGGTTCAAATCCTTTAATTTATTTTACCTTTTTGGGAACATCTTGCCCTAACCGACATAGACCACATGAGCTAGTGTGGAATCCGGTGTCATAAAACCATACACCCAAATAAGGCGAACTACTTACCAAGGTAGTACCAAAACATGAAACATAGCAACTAAATTGATCCACTAGCTAGTATTCCTATGGGGGCAACACAATTCAAGAACTAGGAGACTTAGCTGGGACCCTCTTTATGCGTCATGCATTATATTCTCCAATATCTAGAGTAATGTAGTGTTCCTACCTTTCCTATGTGGGAAAGGACACTTCTCTATGTAGTTCACTGGGTGCTAAGCTAGAGTCCCTTTTTGAAATGTCTTAAAGTCTTTAATTATCAATCATAACTTAATTTAGCCATAGGGTCTACCCCTTGTATAATCATCATCACTCAATACCTCAATAAGAATTGTATGAGTATATTTCCTTTCATCACAATTAATATAAGTGAAGTTAACACTTTCGCATTTCATAACTATTAAGACTCATTGATAGTTTTCACCATCCTTATATCACATACACCTTAATCAACCGTACAACATAGTCAAGACATTTCAATTCAGATCATACCACCCTATTATCCTAGTATAAGGAATATTCCAATGTAATATCATGGCTTAACAACAATTAATCACAATTAGAAGTAAAGATATAGATTCTAAGACTTACCAAGTTTTCTCATTGTCTATCATCAAGGTCTTACCATCAACCCATAACTCAACCCAACTTGGGGAGTAACATCATCACGCAATGATAACCAATAAGATATCAAGGCCAATTGCATCTCTATAATACAATTCATATTTAGATACTAACTTGAGACAAGGTACATAGGCTAATTTCACATTATAATTTATAAGCCTAAATCACATCTCAAGAACTAGAATGATAGGACTATAACTCATTTTAGTTTAATCATTATAAAACCATAGGATATTAATCTAATCAACAACCAACTCAATTGAATGATCATAATACAATATAGGTCAAGATAACTACCTAGGGTTAGAGATATAGAATCATACTCTGCAATTTAGACCAAACCATCAACAATTACCATAAAAAAGCTGAATTACATATGAATATACTCAATATACTCCTAAGAATTCATTAACAACTCAATCCATAACTTCAATTTCGTAATTGAATAAAACCCATAAGAAAACTCAACTTTTTGAAATCTATTTTGAAGGAACCCTTTGAGAAAAGGATCTGAAAGGTAAATAGAACCCATACCTAATGTTTCTCAACAAGTTGATGAATAATCCACCCTATTCCAGCCCCCAATTCACCTTTCAAGCTAAGCTTCTACGGAATCTTCCAATTAGAGAGTGAAAGAAGAGAGAAGGAAGAGGGTTTATTTGAGAGTTGTGTTTTGATTAATGAGGGTTTAGGGTATTTATAGTAGGACTTAATTAGTCTCTATTTAATTCCCAACTAACCTGTAAACCACTTAATTCATTAAATGAACTTAATTTAAAACATGCAGGAATTTGCAGACCCCATCGACGAGACTTCGATCGACAGACCGTTGGTCCATCAACGGTCCATGTTGAACATCCGCAAGTTCAATTAGAGACTGGTGCAAGCGAGGCTTTTATCCAATTTTCTATGTTTGGGACGACGGTGGCATCGACGCCCCGACGATCTATATACGGACCTGAGCCTGCACCTTCGTACTCCGTCGATGATTACTGAAACTGTGCAGGTGAAGGGACCTTCTCCACTAGCTTAAGTGTGAGATGACGGTGGCATCGACGCACCATCGATCCACACAAGGGTCGTTGTCTGTCTCGTTGGTGCACATTCCAAGGCAGTACTACATCAAACTGCAGGGATCCTTCTCAAGGGCTCTTGGTTGGTCCTTTTTGAGTTGTACCCGGAGGTTTTAACCATAGTAAACCTCAAACACCCATTAGTTATATTTCCATCAACGTTCGCACAATACTCCTTAAACTTATTCAAGTAGGCTAAGGCAAACTATCATCCCTTTGAACCAACTTCACGTATGTTTTGGACGTTTTGGTTCTTAAATCTCCTAAATGACCTATATCCATTAAAAATAGACTTAGAAATAGTGTTTAGACGTTATGATTTCTATGTAGGCTGTACAATGAGTCTTGGATTTTTTTTCAAGGTGTAATATTATCCTCCCTTAGGAATATTCATCCCCGAATGACAAAAAAATTCTTTTGTAGGAAAGAATAGACCCAAGACTAGCAGCCCAACCGATCAACAATATCAAATCAACAAAAACATGTCATTTCAACAAGGCAAAATCAAAACTCATATTACCACACATAAGACTTAAAACACTTTATCATGAGGCATTTCCTTCTCACAATACTTATGAGCTCAACATACAATACATGAGTCGATTAGCACAAAGTTCAAGTTAACAACATGCTACTTATCATTTCATGAAGACTCACCATATGAAAATGCACAACATAACGCAAAACAAGCAAAAAGCAATATTTCAAGTTTTTAATAGCAATACTACAGTAACTTCATTGTAAGTTCTTTCATAAATGCATAATGTACAAAGCTTCACCTCAAAATCAAGAAACTTCAATTTCTAGTCATATTTATATTATTAAAAAGAGTGGCTAACCTTAATTCTCAAAAAGATGAGGGTAACGGGACTTCATATCGGCCTTGTCCTCCCATGTTGGACCCTCAACTAGATGATTTTTCTATAACACCTTTACGAAAATTACTTCTTTATTCCTCAACTTCTTTACTTTCCTCAAGAATTTGAACCGGAACTTCCTCATAAGAGAGGTTATCTTGACACCAAGACCGTCAATAGGAAGAATGGATTCGGGATTACCGATACACTTTTTCAACATAGAAACATGGAAAAGCGGATGAACTGAAGCCAATTCACTAGGATGTTTCAATTCATAAACAACCTTACCAACCCTTTGCAAGATTTCATAGGGACCCACATAAAGGGGACTCAATTTCCCTTTCTTGCCAAATCTAACCACACCTTTCATTGGTCAAATTTTTCAATACACCTTATCACCTTCTTCAAACTCCAAATCCCTTCTCCTATGATCGATATAAGACTTTTTCCGACCCTAGGCCATTTGAAATCGGTTCTTTATGATATGGATCTTTTCCTAAGTCTTTTAAATCAACTCGGGAACAAGAAATAATGGCTCACCCACTTCAAACCATCCAATAGGAGACCTACACCTCCTACCATACAAGGCTTCGTAGGGAGCAATAGAAATGGATGAATGAAAACAATTATTGTAGGCAAACTCCACCAGAGGTAAGTGTCTATCCTAAGTCTATTTAAAATTAATGATGCACGCCCTAAGCATGTCTTCAAGGGTTTGTATCGTATGCTCCGCTTGACCATCCATTTGGGGATGAAAAGCACTTCTCAACTTTACCGTAGTATCTAACCCTTTTTTATAACAGCCTCCAAAATCTAGATGTGAATTGTGTGCCCCAATCTGATATGATGGATAACGAAATGCCATGGCGGCACACAATCTCATATAGGAAGTTTCTATCATAATCCTCCGCCGAATACGAATACTTGACGGGAATAATGCGAGAGGACTTAGTCAATAGATCCACAACCACCCATATGGAATCATAAGACTTTTGGGTCCGAGGTAAACGTACTACAAAGTCCATATTGATGTCTTCCCACTTCCAATTAGGAATTTGGATCTCTTGTAGTAAGCCAACCGGCTTTAGGTGTTCGGCCTTTACTTGTTGGAATTTTGGACACTTTGTGACAAACTCCACTATGTGCCTTTTTAGACCTTCCAACCAATAGATCTCTCTTAGGTCATGGTACATTTTTGTCGACTCTGGATGAATTGAGTAGCGGGACCCATGTGCTTCTTCTAGGATTTGAGCCCTCAACCTATCTACATCGGGAACACATAATCTCCCTAGTTACCTTAACACACCATTCCCCCCTAAGGAGAACGATTCATTCAATTTGCCGAGAATCGATTCTTTCAATTCCGTTAGGGCTAAATCAAGGTGTTGTTTGGACATCACCTCAGACACTAAAGATGACTCAGAGTTATGATGAACTATGGCTCCCCCATCCGGAGAACTCTCCAACGGCACCCCCAACCTAGCCAACCTATGTACTTCCCTTGCTAGGTCCTTTTTGGCTTTGTAAAGATGGAATACACTACCCATAGTCATTCGACATAAACATTCATATCACAATCTTTCGACAACACAAGCCACCTTCTTTGTCGGATATTTAACTCCTTTGGGGTAAACACATATTGGAGACTCTTATGATCGGTAATAACATCTACATGAACCCATACAAGAAGTGCCTCCAAATTTTCAAAGCAAACACCTCGACCGCTAACTCAAGGTCATGAGTGTGGTAGTTTCTCTCATGTAGCTTTAGTGTCCTAGAGGCATAAGCTATCACCTTCCCGTGTTGCATAAGCACACACCCAAAACCCACTCGGGATGCGTCACAATACACCACAAAACCCTTTGTATTCTTTGGTAAAGTCAACATCGGAGTTGAAGTAAGCCTATCTTTCAACAATTGGAAGATCTTCTCAAATGACTCCGAACATTCAAAATTTATACTCTTTTGGGTCAAAGTAGTCAAAGGAGATGCAATGGACACAATCCCATCCACGAAACCTCCGATAGTAACCTGCTAAACCTAAGAAGTTCCTAATTTCTGTCGGAGTCAATGGTCTAGGCCAGTTTTTCACCGCTTCCATTTTCCTTGGGTCTACCTCTACTCTCTCACTAGAGGTGATGTGCCCAAGAAAAGTCACCGCCCTCAACCTAAACTCACACTTACCATATTTAGCATACAATTGATGTTCTTTAAGGGTTCGCATTACTACCCTCAAATGACCCATATGATCATCCTCATTCTTTGAATATCCCAATATATAGTAAATAAACACAATGACAAATGAATCTAGGTAATTTTGAAACACCATATTCATTAGGTCCATAAACGTCACCGAAGCATTAGTGAGACAAAAAGACATTACCAAGAACTCATAGTGCCCATACCTAGTCCGAAAGGCCGTAATCGGGACATCTTCACCTCTCACCCTAAGTTGGTGATACCCCAACCTCAAATCTATCTTTGAAAACTAACTCGCTCCTTGGAGTTGATCAAATAAATCATCAATCCGATGAAGAGGATACTTATTGTTGATAGTAACTTTTTTCGGTTGACGGTATTCTATACACATTCTCAAAGACCCACCCTTCTTTTTGACAAATAACACCGGAGCACCCCATGGAGATATACTAGGACTTCTAAAACACTTATCTAGTAAATCCTTGAGTTCATCCTTCAACTCTTTCAATGCGGTCGGAGCCATCAAATATAGAGGGATTGAAATGGGATTTATTTTCGGTAGCAAATCGATACCAAAATAAATTTCCCATTTGGGACGAATAAATTTCCCATTTGGGCGAGCTAAAGTTCCAGCACTAAAGGTGAAAAATTGTTTAGTAAAAATGAAATATGAAAGGGTGAATAAGGTGATAATTAGCGATTCGCTAAATGTGTAAGGCTGACTCCTATGAGTTCACAAAATGAGTTTAAACACCTAAAGACTAAAGCAAAAGGAGGATGAGCTAAAGAGCAAATGATAGTCTACTTAATGATTTAAGAGAGCTCGAATAACATCACTGAGTGAGCCGTGTATGAAATATTAGGGCAAATTTCGGAAAAATATAAATAGCCCAAAAGAGAAAAAAATGGAAGGAAGTTGGATGTAGAACGTGTGGATTTGAAACACAATTCCCCCCCCCCCCCCCAATTTCATAGTTAGATTTTTGATATTGAGAAATACTTTATGCTTATTTTTTTTTTCAAACACTCTTGTGATTGAAAATTAAGGGCTGAAATCAAAGTGGGTGTGAAGATTATTGCCTAATTTCAACACATTAAGGGCTGGTAGCATCATAGATATAATTTCATTAGTTTTGATGATGTTTGGCTAAAACCTCAATTCTAGGAATGTGATTATGAGGTTGAATGTTGATTTAATGTAGTAAGTTTTGCGTTATGCTTTATTTTACTGTTGTTTATATATGGATTTAGGTTATTTATTTATCATGGCGTTAACTCATACATTAAGGCTGCAAACTTATCCTAATCTAGATCTTCGGTTAAAGCTTGACACAGATCAATTGAAGTGGGTAAATAACTTGATGCATGGAATTTAAGTTTTATTTCTATGATTTTCTCAATAGAAAAATTGTGATTCATTTCTAGTTGTCAAATATCCTTGAAAGAGAGATTTTTGTAAGGTACCAGTTGATTTGTGATATACGCAGATAAAACCAAAAAAAATGCGAAAGAAAATCCGTGTCGTTAAATATTACCTCGTACATCCATATTTGTCTAGCACTATTGAGCAACACTGGTAGCCCTAACTGGCTTATTAGGAACTAGAACTTAATTATTCGAGTTCTACAATCAATTGAGGCATAACATACATGAAGTCAATCCATACCTAGAATAACATAAAAAAATACCATGTCTAACTAGATTAGTTCAGCCATTGCGTCCTTGTGATTGACAAAAATGACACAATCACAATAAACACTCTTAGCTAAAATAGACTCACCACAAGGTGTAGAAACACTAAGGGCTCAAGAAGTTTCTTAGGAAGGATAGTAAAATTCTTAGCAACATAAGAAGTCACAAACTATAGATTCGCGCATGGATCTAGAAAAGCATAAACGTGAAATGAAAAGACTTTGATTATGCAATGACAACATCAAGAAAATTCTCTTGCTCTTGGCAACTAGTGATATCATACAAACATGTTCCTCGGCCTGTCCTTGAAGTAACTTATCTAGGTGCAACTTTGTCAGGCAGAGCAACTAAAGAAGAGTGTACTCTGTTTCCCCCATTACGATTTCCTTGCCTACTTTTAGGGAACTCTCTCATGAAGTGACAATTTTGACGACACTTGAAACTACCAAGGGAGCAATCGTGACACATTCCTGAGTGGTTCCAACAATATTTAGCACATGCAGGAGTCCCATTACCTCATTGTGCCACACTACCTTGAGACAAAGTAGGTCTAGCCCTAATGTTCTACGAATTTTGATTCTTTAATTCACCTTTTCTCCTTGGTGAAATTGTAGATGATGGAGCAGGTCCATTTGGATTGTGTTTAAAATATGTTTGGTTTACATTACTCTTCTGCTGTCTAGACTCTCTCCCAGTTGTCTTAGCTTTCTTATTTCAAAACTCTTCTCTATCTATCAACTTATCTTCCTCAACCTGCTGCATATGGATCATAAGTATGGATAAGTTCATGTCTCCTATAAACATAAATGCCTTAACCTTTTTTCTTGACAAACGAGAAAACCCAGAAACAAACAAACTCATCCTTCTCCTTATGTAAACAACCATCTCTGGGGCATAACGGGACAGTTGGGTTAACTTAAAGTCGTACTCATGTACGCTTATAGATTCTTGTTTAAGATTTACAAATTCCCTTACCTTGGACTCTCTCAGTTCACGAGGAAAGATAATCCTCAAGAAGGACTCCTCAAACACCACCCATCTCACAATTAGTGCACCTTCAATTCTATTCTTTTTCTATTGGTCAAACCAGATTCTAGCGGCACCCTTCAATTGGTATGAAACTCTACTAGCTCGGCATCAACAACATGCATAATCTCAAAAACCTTCTATAACTCTTCCACAATGTTTTCCAGATCCAGAGTTGAACCGGTGAAATCAGGAGGATTAATTCTTAAGAACTCCACATCCTGGACGTATCAGCCACGTCCTGTCTAACCTCTCTCTTTTGCCCAACTTTGTTGGTCACAACTTGACTTAACTTGTGGATAGCTTCTTAACTCAACATTCGTGACCTCTCCTTGGGGTTGCACTTCTAGTGCATTGGGTAACCATTGATCCTCAACGTTTCTCTTAGTAGGATGACCTGAGAAATCTCTTTGCAAAGGCATGCTTTGAAATATACGCGCAAACACCAATTATTTCTTTTATAGAGATGAACCCTATCACACAAAAAGAGTATGAAAGAAATGAGATAGTTCCTAAATGTCGCATCCTCCTAATTATAGATGTGTCGTACTTAACACAAAAAACTAGGGCTCTACAGACACGACTTTGTAGACACCCTAGGACTCTTTAACTCTGTGATTTGATACAAAGTTTGTCACGCTCTGACCCTACACTCTAGGCGTAGCCAATATTCAAGAACCATTGTTGTCCCCAAGCAAATCCTTGAGTTGGATCAATACTCTACATGAAAAACTTTACTCATCATTTAAAAGAACCCAAGTGATATACTCATGTAATAAACACAAAAATGTTGTTATGGACAACATTCAACTGGACAAAGAGGATCCTCAAGTCTTTAAATATAAGAACTGAAATGAACAAGACTCATGAACTAATGTCTATCTATCTATGAAGCCTACAATACTATGAGGGATATCAGGACAAGACCCCCAATACTCCTAAAAAAACTCAAATGATAAAATATAATACAGGTATCCTCCAGAAGAAAGGAGGCCCACCAAATAACTCTAGAACTCAACTGGATCAATGAAACCCCGTATGCTGATCTTGGTTACCTGTATCTGCATCATTAAAGATGCAAGACAAATGGCGTCAATACATGTAATGTGCGATCATATGAGGGGAAATCTAAAACAAGGCATAAGCTAGAACTAGAACTGAAGAAACACTTACCTCATCTCAACTCAACCTCATTTCAATATAAAGAAAAACTTACAAGAGTAGATAATAAATCAATGTATTAGTAAATATATACTTTGTTTGAAAGGCAAAGTAACCTATGTTTTGGAGATTCTCTTATCGTTAACCATCACTATGAGCTATGTGATGATACAATGTCTATCTCACACTATCAAAACTGTCCTATACTGAGACAAGGTACAGAACTCCTTAACTACGTGTATCCTCTAGTCTATGCATGACACAAATAAATAAATGAATCATGTAAATAATATGACCATTTTCTACCTACGTCGGGTACATGGTTTATGGGGGATGTAAGTTGTTAGAAGTCTCCCCCATATCATTCCTCAATACTACTCTCAAAAAATACTTAGATCATTGTGATCTAAACAAAGCAGTTCCATATACTCAACCTTGAGATGATTACAGAACATGTTTTCGCTAAAAAAGATAGTACTTTAAATTGCTCATGAACTCATTTAGAAAGCAGTATTTCCACTTTTCTTCAATTCTAAAACATTAGTCTTGGGAATACTTAAGTCCCATATATCATTTTAAAGAAAATGAACTCCACTTTACTATTTTTCAAACTCAAATTCTCAAGTCTTAAAACAAGTTTAAAAGATTGTAAAAAGACTTCTTAAAATGAATCGAAGAACTCTGAAGAATTGACTCTTAGCTCTACCTTGAATTTAAATTTATGGATTCAAGGTTATGATTTATGTTATGAATTATTTTAATAATGCTTAGAAATGGTTTAGAGTTGTTAGAGTCTAAAGGGAGTGAATGTATACTTTAAAAGGACTCAAAGAAGATAAACGGCAGGGGAACACGACGACGCTGGCGCACCTAAAGTTCAAAAACTCCTTTCGGCACACTGCTGACGTGCCACACCAGACCCTTTGGTGCATCTTGGGCGTTCCGCGCCACCCTTCCCACAACATTCTGACAAATTTGTCTTCTCATTTTCTTACCCTAATCCATCTAGAATCGATTTCTTTTCTCAAATACTCTTTAGATTCAATTAACCAATCCAAGTAGATGAGAATCTACTTAAAAAAAATTCTTAAACTCAATATTGTTACCTCAATAACTCATCAATCCCATCCTAATTAAGGAACGAGCGAAACTTCAACAGCACTAATCAAGATCTTAAATCCTTTAACATCATGAAAGAAGTAGTGCTGAAAATAACATGATTGGCATGTGGGTGAATGAACCATATAAGAAGTCACATACCTCTTAGGGATCAAACCCTTGGTGAAATGGACAACAAAACTCAAGAATCTTGACGAACGCCTTGAATTTTTCTCCCTTTTCCTCTTCTTGAACTCCTATCAAAACCCTAAGCGGAAACTGATCTGGAAAAACTGAAAAAAATTAGTTTAGACCCCTAATTATTTACTAAATCCGCTTAAATTTGAAATGGTAAGGAAAATAACAAAATACGTCTCATATTTTCGGGTAAGGTTTCTTAATTGGACAACCTGAATTCAAACAAATATATTTTTCTCATAAAAGATCGAGAACTGACAAACTCAGTGGAGTTCAAAAGAGGATTTCAAGAGTTTTCATTTGACATCTTATGGGTCACCTAATTCATCATGTACTGAAAGTTATGGTTGTATGAAGTTGACCCAAAATTCACTACTTATGCATAACTAACAATTTTCGGGACTAAAATGGCCTTGACGTCAACCTTTTGGCTTTATTTTATCGTCATCTTTCACAACCTGAATTCATTAATGATGTTTCACTATTTTTTTGGATACCCTAATAAATAATTTAACTAATTAAAAAAATGATATGCCCACCAAAAAAGCCCCACCCTTTTTAACCGAAATCTTTGAATTTAACATTCATCCCCAAAGCATATAACCAAAAAATAGCATACGCTCTTCATAACCATATAAGAAGAAGGATCATAGAAGACAATAAATAAACAAGATATCAATCTAACTTGATATCAACCTTAACAGAAGAGATATTTAGAAGATAAGTATGTCAAAAAATTAAGGAAACTACAGCAGCAAATGATTCCTTGAGTCACGCCCAGTAACAAATCCATAAGAAGTACAAAAAGTAAGGAAACACTTCAAACCCTAAAGTATCAGTCAAGTGAGATGAACGATTCATCAAAACCAGACAACCATTCAACTGCAAAAGAAAAAAAGATCAATGTGAAAAAATTGTCGATATATATGGAAACCAAATACGCCATGAAAACTAATCATAATTTTCCTGACAATGAGTTAATACCTTTTGACTGTAATGACCATGTTAGAAAGTGTAGTCACCTTTTTAAAAAATAGTGACACGGTTGGGGATCAAGGTTGAGTTAAAAGATTTGTCTTAAAAAATGATCGGGTTTTCTTAGGTTGGTATATGGTTTTCTTTTAATTATTTAAATTTACTATTAGGGTATAAAATAAAATAGTGGAACGGTTTTCATGACCTGAGCCTACAGCCTGGATGTGGCCGACATTCGAGACCCATTGCTGGTCTCCAAGCGAACCCTCATCGTGGATGACTACAAGTGGAAAGCTAATTGAAACATACAAAAGCTTCAAAACTAAATTGAGTTTAAAAACTCAAATATTCAATACTTATAAACATATGAGAACTACTTAATAGATAAACCAAGAGTTTGTTTACAAAAAAAAACTCAAAGAAGAAATATACTGAAAATGCTCAACTTTGTCTATCGATGAAGCCTCTACTATTACAGAAGAATATAGGAACAAGACCCACGAAATCTCAAAATTAATATCTGTAAGATAAAGGTGAATTCTTTCGTAATATGAAAAGTCTCACCAAAGCTGACTGGAATATCACATGACCTCAATGAAACGTTTGTTGATCATTTTGAAGGCCTGTAGTTGCATCATGGAACGATGCATGACAAATGACTTAGTACGTGGAATGTACGAGCATGTAAGGCGAAATATGAAGCATAAATATAGGCTTGAACTTGATAAAAAGGAAACATACTTACCTCTTTTCGACTCACTCAACTAAACTAAGCTGAAGAATAATATATTAAACTCAAAGATTAGGCACTTAACTTATAGATATGATAGATGCTCAACTCAAGATACTCAACGATAAAACAAAAAAAGTTGCAACATATGAAAAACTTTAAAAATAGTAGATAGAAACTCAATGTGTTGAAGAATACAATAATTACTCAGTTTGTATATAAAAAAAGTACAATTTTAACTCTTTGGGAGATTTTCTATCCGACAACCATCACTATGAGCTATGTGATAATACATCTTATCACCCACGCTATCAGACCTATCCTATACTTTGCCGTGTATAGGAACTACTACTAAGTGGATCCACTAAATTTTTCTTAAAAATAAATAAGAATAATCTAAAAACCATGACCCTCTCTACCCACATTGACTATATGGTTTATGGAGACTTTAGTTATTTCAACTTGTCTCCTTATCAGTGCTCAATACTACTTAAAAAACTATACTCAAGTCATATGTTTAAAAACATAACTCTTTACGTTGTTTGAGATTGTTACTCAATATTTCTCTTAAAAGAGATGGTACTCAAATTGGTAAAAAATCTTTTGGAAATCTCAATTTCCTCTCATTTTAAATGTAAAATCATTTAATCATGAGAATACTTAGTTCTCATATATCATTTTGAAGGAAATGAACCAAATCCACTCTTCCTGAACTGAGTGCTCATGTCTTTAAAACAAGTTTTAAAATAATTTGTAAGAAAGAAATCTTAAAATATGATTCATGCCGAATTATGGACGTGAACAACTCAATTCAAGGTTTTAATAACCATGCATAGAACTCAATACTTGGAATTCAAAACTCTAAAGATCATGGAGTTAATGATACTACTCATCTCAAGAATTCTCAAATCGGAGGGTTAATGCATAATTATGGGCATGAACTACTCAACTCAAGGACTCAATGATACCTCTCATCTCAAGACTACTTGATTAACAGGGTTCATGCAGAATTATGAGAATGAACTACTTAATTCAAGGACCTTCATAGATAACATATATTAGCCCCGTGATTACAAAATATAATCCCAAAATGATTAGGAACTCCATTGTCAAGACTTAAAATTTAAAGATACTACACCTCTCAAAGATATTCAACTGATGGAGTTCATGCATAAGTTATGGGCATGAACAACTCGACTTAAGGGTCTAAATAACAATCTAGAACTTATGCACGAGAATTTTGTCATTCTCATACTTACTTCCTCAAAACTCATTCTAAAACTCATGTGTTGGCTATGAAAAACATCTCAAGATTTATAACTCAAAATAGGTTTCATGCTGAATTATAGACATGAAAAAATCAGCTCAGATATCATAATAAAAATATAGAAACTCAATAACTAGTAATAAAGTTTTTTAAATAACCATAAAGTCAAACCAACTTATCTCAATAATACTCAAATCTAGGGTAGAATCCTATATTTCTCTTTTACTGATTCGAAAGTATATATAGGGCATGAGAAAGAATTAGTCCAACACTATGATAGCCTTACATACCCGGAAGAACAAAGTCCTTGAAGAAGAACTTGATTAGAAGCCTTAAAAAAACCTAGCTTGAAGGTAAATGATTAATAATGAAACTCTTGAATTAGTTTCTTGAAATCTCTATGGACAATAATTTTTTTTTTTCATTAGTGATTCATAATTGTATGGAGAAATTGAGTTGAAAAAATGAAATTCTTGGAAAAAAGACTTAGTGATATACCGTGAATTTATGATATTTTTGATGCGTTTCACTTAGAGTTTGTGTTTCTTGGTATATTTTATTGTTAGAAATAATGGTTTTATGTATTCATACATGAAATAAGTTTGGATGTGGTAGATGGAAATAAGAGTTGAAAATTTGCAAAAGTGGCCAGTGACGGAGCCAACCATGGATAGGTCCAGTGAAGGGCCGTAGGTGCTGCAAAGTAAAATAAGGATAAAGTAAATCTGACCAAGTGTTGAACTACGGAAGCATCAATGGATAGTAGGTCAACCTATGGGTCATCCTACACATCAATCATTTGTAATTAGAATGTTGAAGTCCCAGTATTTGTAACACAGAGTCATGTGACGGGTTGTATACTTGCGTAATGTAGTTTCAACCGTTGTTTGAAGGCCATAGAATATTTCCCAAGTGTTTATCCACGGAGGGTAAACACGGACGATAGGTTGACCCGTGGTCCGTAGGTCGTACTGCCGACATAAACCACATCTGAAACAATTATTTTTTTATTTTGTTTATAACTTAGTTTGGGGTGTTTTTTTTTTTATAAATAGTAGTTCTAATTCTCATTTTTTGGGTTGACATTATTGTTCAATTCTAGTGTTTGGTCTTTGGAAATTATTTTGCAAACTATATACAACACTCTAATTTCCAAAATTTGTTTAATACAATTTTCTCTTTCAATTTCAATTCAAGATTTTGGGTTTCATCTATTCTAACTATAAGTTCATGAATTATTTCAATTTAATTAAGAATTCTTAATACTCAAGCATGAGTATCTAATCCACAACAAGGGTTGTAAGAATCATTATTAATTGACAATGTATGGAATAGTAATAAGTAATTCTTGAATAGTGCATGTATTGTTCATCCTTTCATTGAGAAATCTTTCTTGCGGTGCACAATGCTTGAACTCGCCTTGTTCCTACTTGATAGACCTAGGAGGTAATGAATGAGAAAAAAATTAAACAACAGAAAATAAGTGATGCTATCTAATAGTATGATTTCAATTGATGTGAGGTCTAAAGATAAACTACATTGATATGACCACTAATCTGCGGTAAAGGTATGGGTTAGTAAAGTATGCACCCGTAGACATACCAAGTTGCGTGGTTAAATTCCCTACTTGGAGCACCAATCACTTAAGGATACCTAACTTTCAAACTTTGCATGTCTAATACTAGGAAATGAGTACTATTATTAGGATTAGTGCGTTAAGAGCTTGTAGGGAACTCATATACCCCAGTTTCCATCTCATATTGATAACTCAAAGTTTTTATCTAGTTTGCTTGTTACTTAATCTACAATCAGTTACATTAGATAAAAAATCCCCTATTTACTTTTCTCGTAAATAGTCTGACTAACATGATATAGTTAGTTAAGTTTAAGTCTGAACCATATTCCTCGTGGGAATGACCCCAACCTACAAGTTTGATTCTTTATTTTACAATAAGCTCTTATACTTATTTAGGGATGTTTAATTTGGGCGTATCACTTACCTTGAAAAAGAATATTGAAAAAGATTTAAAGTTTGAGAGAGAAGAAAATGATGGATTTAAAGATGAAAATCTGATTGTTTTGAGCCTTTTCTTAGTTAAGAAATTCATTTTGGATTTCTTGGAGGTAAAGAAACAATAATGGCACTTTTTAATGTTTTCCCATCAGCTAATTCGTTACAACACTATATCAAGCTACTAAAATAGTCACAACTTTTTACTTCGAAATGGGAGTGACGCAAAATTGGTGGCGTTGGAAAGTAGAATCGAATACCTTTCATTTTGTAAGTTATGTCCTGTATAACTGTTTATATTCCAAAATATATTTTCATTTGAAGTTGAACCATGTAAACTCTTACATAAAAGGTTAATAAGGAAACCTCAAGAATACTTATCAAGCACTCATCATGAAATTACATTGCTCAATATTTATGGATAGATTCTCAAAAGAAACTCATGATTGAGGTGTGGGTGAACGGATCCAACACTATGGATGTTATGAACAGAGTACCCCCCAGAAGTAACCGATATTTTTGTCCTCGAAGAGGCCTTTGATAAACCCTTAACATACATAATAGCATCATAGGTAAAATAAATAGCGGAAAATTTAAAAAAATTTCTTTGAATTTCAACTTCAATTTGCATATATCAAAAGAAGAATCTATAACTGTCTCACCTGACCATCTAAACATAAGATAAAAAATTCGAGACTTAGACCTTACATCATTACAATATGTCTTATAATAGGAAATACAATAAAGTCTTTGAATAAGGAAATATGAAGCTAGATTATTCATCTTCATCCCAGACTTGAGGACTCACCAACTTGGGGTAGTAACCCAAGTTCTTCAAGAAATGAGTGGAATCTCTTCAATGTCCCGAACCTACACTTTGTGTAGAAAATAAAAGAGATATGGGTTAGTACAAACTACAAGTACTAAGTATGAATATATGCAAGTAAAACAATATAAAACATACACAAGGTGATATTTTATTATAAACATGCTAAGTTCACTTTAAAAGCCTTTATGCATATTCCAAGAACATATACAAGTCCATATCACAACAACATGAAGACATATTCATATGCGTGTTCAAGAGAAATATCATAATAAAGACATAATCAACATTTCATGTTTTAGAGTCCATTTCAACAAAACATTACAAGAGCCTACTCATAATCCCAATCCAAGTCAAGTAGTTAAATGTGTATGTGAAGCCTCATAACCCCACATAAAGCAAGTAAACTAGCAAATAGACCATAAGCACTGCCTTTACATCATATAACATCATAACTAGTGTAGTCATCATCATACATAACAATATAGACCAACATTATGAATATCAAGTGAAGCCAACGTTATATAAGACTTAACCTTATGGATTTCATTCATAACAGATGCACATAAAGAATCCACCCTAGAACTCCCCTCAAGGTCCCCTTGTACAATGTATAGGTAAAATCCTATACCCTTACGTACACTAAGTAACACCTCTTACGTAATCCTAGTTAGAGTTTCTCTTCTTACTTCTATTCATTCATTTTACTTTTGGGAAACTTTGCCATAACCAACATTAGACAATGTGATTTAAACATGAAATCCGGTGTCAACCCCTCACACCAAAAGGAGGGAATGGTAGTTGCCAAGGTAGTACATCAACATCATCATAGCATCTAGGTGGATCCACTAACTAAGTTTCCTATGGGGCACATAGTGAAAGAACTAGGAAGTTGTTTATAGAAACCATCTTTATGCTAATTCACATTATAGTTTTCACCTTATGAGAACATCGGGTGAAACTTCTTCCTGAAAAGACCTCTCTCATGTCAAATTTACTCGGTGGTAAGCTAAATTCCCTTTTTGAAGTATCATTAAGAATTTCCTAACATCAATTCATAACATAGGTTTTAGGAGTTCAACCCCTCATATAACATGATCATATGTCATAGGTTTTAGGAGGAAGAAATCCTTTTATCACAAACCCAACATCATGTGAGAATATTAGATCATAGAATAATCATAAGTTGCATATAAGAATTAACTTCAATACCTCATAATAGCACACCCATCATCATCTCACAACCATCATATACATACCATGATCATACATTCATAACTTCATCATTAATATTTTAATTAACCAACATTACCAAAGATAAGCCAACAATAAAACAATACCAAGTTCATGACATTGAAGGTATTACCAATGACCTCCATGAAACCCATCTAAGACTATATCCCAAACCAGTGATATGTACCCATCAAATCAATTATCAGCATCATAGGATATTCAATTATACAAGAACATACTCGGTTACATCAACTCTAGGTATTAACCAACATAATTCAAGAGTAAGGGTTAGGTGGGGCAAGGCATTCATGGTTACTTAAAGAACTATACCAAAAACCAAATCAATACATGATATAAGGAATTCCATGAAGTAATAATACAATTAACATCAATATAACTGTCAGGACCGAAGTCTAGACCCTAGACGAGACCGGCGTCATTGACCTCTCAAAGGTCGCAGACAAGCCTACACACGACATCGTTACTTCATCTAGGGTAATTTTTGCAGAAAATTTGAACTTTTTCTTTACTTAACATTCATATAAGGCAGTCTACTTAAACACATAAGCGTTCACAATCAACCATATAATGTTAAGATCATCAAATGAAAGAAATAGTTTAATACTACATTAAGTGTTTGCTTTCCAAAATGGCACCAATACAAAGTCTGAAATGAAATGGGAGATGGAACACTAGTGGAACATGCTCCACTAGATAAAGCCTATATCTAAGCTAGATAATAACATTAGATAGCCTCGAAAGCATGAGGGCCTACCAAGTCTTGATGAAAGCTCCACGTCCGGATAGCTACAACATCATACAGTAAGATCTAACGTGCACGTGTGCCTGCACCTAAAAGTAGATATTTGTATGGAATTAGTACACACTTGTACTAAGTAATGGTATATGCAAGCACACACTAAGGACATGCATGAGTAAGAATGTCTCTTTCCTAACAACATGAATTATGGAAGGTCAAGTCAGTGGACTTTCCAAATTAGGATTAGGAAAGTCAATGGACTTGCCAAATTTTGATTTGGAAAGCCATGCCATGAGTGTAACAGGTATCATCAAGCTTATCATTTTGCAAATAGCACATACCATATTTCACATATCATATCACGTAGTTCATATTATTCTTTCATATGCCATGAGACCTTGGAAACATGGACTTTGCATTAGGACTTCCCAAAATGAGGGATCAACATATGGGACCTCAACTAGGAGCCTCATTTAGCAAAAATAGAGTCTACTTCATTCATTCATATGTACTTCATTTTTCATTCTTTCATACACTAGTGTAATAACCAGTCATACCTAGGATGTATTTTAAGACTCTCATCGGGTTCGTTGTGCAAAGACCAAGAATAACCTAGTGTCATTACATAAATCCATCTCATAGTTTGATTATCCTATACTAACACCTTTGGTATTATTTATTTCATTATGTGCATTATTTGAGGCTGGCCTCATTCATTCTTTCGGAACTTTAACTTTAACCGACATAGATCATGTGAGCATCATCAAACTAGTGTCTCCCCCACACAAAAAAAAGGTGGAATCACCAGACAAATTGACCCAAAACATGATAGAATACATGGGAATTGAACCCCGCTAGATCCCTATATTGGCAGTATAGGTTCGAAGACTAGGAGATATAAGGAGACCCATACCCGGCATGCTTGAAAGTCTCATATCATGAGAGTTACGTGAACCTCCGCCATTCCCAAAGGAAGGTATCATTTCTCATAGATAGCCTATCGGTGCTCAGTATAAAGTTCCATTACATTCAACTCATACATCATTGAAGCATGATTCTAGCATGAGGACTTCATAGCTCATTAGATGATTTCTCATCTCATCATTAATATAAAGTATGAATTAACTTCAATACTTTCATTAGAGTATTCATAGAAACGGTTCTCTTCATTAACTTTTATACTCTCATAGGTGAGTACGTTTTGGTAACATTTACTTAGGTTCATTTGAGATTGCTCTCATTTTTCACATTAGCCTCTTATCATGTTGTCACTACATTCATTAACTTTAGCACATTTGCTCTTCATAATTACTCACCCCTTTACATGAATGTTCATTTCATCATATGTCAATGCACTAGGTCACTTAGTGTGTTCCACACTCTTACTTAACCCTTCTAGGTTTACATAATTTCAATCACATACATTTTAGGTTCACTTAATTTTAAACATATGCTAGACTTATGAGTCCACGCATACACTCCATGAGGATTCATTCATAGTTTGTCTAAGTGATTTATGTCTACCCAAGATTATGTGGTACAAGACTTATGCATCTTTCCGATAGGACAAGATATTGATTTTTATATTTAGAGGCAACATTCATTAAGTATTTACTTAAGTATGACTTATATTTCAATACAGAATTGGTAAAGGGAACCCGACTTCGAATCCCTTGGACAACACTTAGTTAATTTTCTTTTACCTAATTTGGGATTTACATTTCGGCTTGGGCAACCCGATTTCGAATCCCCTCACTAACATTTTTTTCCTTTCTTTTTTCCTCCCCTCACTTGACTTAAGGCGTTTTAATAATTAGGGGATCCGGGATCGAACCCCCATAGCAACATTCATTATTTCTCTCTTTCCTATGTTTTTCCATGTTGGCCGAGAGGAGGTGGATTCAAATACCACTCCTGTCATTATTTTTTTTTTCTCCTTGTCTCCTCCTTCATCCTAGAGGTTGTTGGTTCGAATCCCACTCCTCCCATTATTTTTATACATTTAGAATTTCCCTTTTACTGTCTTGTTTGGCCGAGAGGTTGTGGGTTCGAATCCCACACCTCTCAATTTTTTTCCAGCTTTCATGTAGTGAGGTCTTGTGTTCAATCCCCATTGACTTCACATGTTTTAAATTATTTTTCAAACTTTTTGAACTTCAAGTATTCTGGACGAAAACTCCATCACCAAGTGCTGGAAATTTTATTAAATTTTCTAGCCTTTATTTAACAACATTCATACATTCGTTTTGTTGTATTTTCACAATTTGTTTAACGCATTTTTTTGTGTAGATTCATTGTTGTTTTAGCTTAGATTTTTCCACTTAAGATCAGACACCTTACACTTAATTTAAATATCAGAATTTACACACCTTATGCACATTAATTCCAATCATCAAACAAGCCATTTTAAGACTTCAAAGCGGAGAACAACAACAAACATTTTACATATTGCACCACATCATTTTCGGTTGACATCATTGAACATGCATGCTATTTCCAAACACAAAATCACAAAGATAATCATATTTAAAACATAGCTACCAGCAACCGTACCAACAACATGATTTCTAACCAAATTTTGATTGAAATCGGAAGGAGACTAGGGACAAGGAATTCGACAATAAAGGGAACAACCCAGTGTCGTAAGTTGAATTTTGTAGAAACAAATTTCTCTTGGAGAAAGTATTACAAGAGAGAAAACCCTTACCTTGTTGTATCTTTCCACACCTTTAAAGTTCTGCCCAAATACTTCACTAAACCTTCAATACGATCCCGTCGAGAAGAATCTGTAATTTTTCGTTTCTTAAGTTAGCTTTCTTGTTTGTATAGTTTTTTTTGTAAGTTCTTTGAGTGTAGAGAACGTATGATTGTTTTCGAATGTTTTCTTTTTCTTCTGTTTTTGCATCCAAGAAAGCAAAATGGAATAGAGAGAGAGGTTAGGCGTGTGAGAGAGTTTGTGTGAGATAGTGCCCCTTAAAACTAGGATAGTTGGCAAGACTTAGTCAATTTAAGTTAATCATTATTAAGTAATAACTAAAAATCTGATTTCCCCCTTTTTAATCAGATAATAATTAAATAATATTAATTAATTACATTAATTTACCTACTTAAATAAAAACAATTTAATTCATGTTTCCACCAAGGTCTGAACCCGGGTGGAGCAAGACTTTACTCTTAGAGCCCATTTTTGGCCCTCTCTCCCCAAAACACCCCTCTACCTTATTAATTAAATAATTTAATTGTATACTTAGGGTAATTACGATATTAGCCTTAGCCTGGAAAAAGACCATTTTACCCTTAGACCCTCCAAACATATGATTTTCCCTTTTTAATTCTGGTGAAGACTTATCCGAGTAAATCTTCATATTCGGGAGCGCTACATTGATGGACCCAATATTTCCTAGATAAAATAACACACCAAGTTAGTTGGATTTGATGTTGCAAGGGTTCAGAGGCCTGGTTCTATGTGCATCAACCCGTGTGAACCCGGTCTAATCGTAGGCATTTTAGACACATTAAGCATTACTTATGTTATACATTTTTAGGGTTTTTAGAATGACACTTACTATAATCATCATATTCCAAAAATTCATCAAACATGGTTCAAGATTTATGGAATTTAGGGAAGAACATGGGTCCAATGGAATCTTAATTAAAAAAAACAACAAACAATTATTATATGCTTAAAAATCTTAAGTAATCATAATTCATCATAATTAATCACCAATTTTAGGTTTAGAAGGAAACCCATGTGCAGAGAAAACCATTGATTTTTGGGGGATATAAAATCATCTTTGAATGGACTTGTTGGGGAAAGGAATCCCAAGAGTGAAAGAATCCATACCTTAGAGATTTGAGAATGAAAGCATTGTTCTTAAAGCCCTAGAGAAATCTTGGTTTTCTTGTTCGGTGAGGGTCTTGAGTTTAGAGAGAAAATTTTAGAGAGAATTTGGAGTTTTGGCATTTTGAAGTTTGAAGACTTGTTTACTGTTCTAAAATCCCTTAATGTACCTAAAATAACTAAATTAGACGACCATATATTTAAAAGTCCAAGGGTGGAATTTACTAAACCAGCCTTTGCTTGGCCGTGTGTTGCACCAGTGTGCAGGTCCCGATCGAAGCCCATGGTTCACGGTCAATCAATCCAAGAACGGACCGTCCTGGTCGTCCGTTGTTTGGATCAGAGAGTGCTCAAATGTAGACAAGGCTCCATAATTCTAATTATGGACTCACGACCTCCATTGAAGGGACGTGAGTATAGACGGGGCGTTATTTGCACTCGTCAAATGCATGCTATTTGTAACGACCTGTTTAGTCGTTTTGAGCAACAGATTTTATTCTGGAAAAACTGGCAGATGTGACGGAGGCCACGACGGACCGTCAAGGGCACGACGGACCGTCGTGGAGGGTGTCGTTTCAAAACACTTAGGAAATCTGAAATTGGGTACTGAAAATCGACTCTCTGAACGTCATGACGAAATGGCAGGACGGACCGTCACGGAGTCTTCGGTGGAAAACCACTCTCTGACGGTTGCGACGACCTGCAGGACGGACCGTCGCAAGCACGACGGGCCGTCGCAGGTTGCGCAATCCCAGTCTGGGTCGGATTTCTTTACACGTTTTAAGGGACGTTTTTGACTATTCCTGCTTTAATTATAAAGTTATAGGGTTAATGTTAATAAGTCTAATTACTTGGGGGTTAAAAGAGGTAACCTTAAGTTAATTAGTGGTTATTATTGCCATCTTTTATTCTTATTATATATTAATTAGGGTAAAAGAAAGAGGGTTTGAATAAAGAAAAATAGAAAGAACAGCAAGAGAGAGAGAGAATCGATCAAGAGAGAGAGACGAAGAGGATAGCAAGGATTTTGAGAAGATAGCTTGTTGATTCAATTCTTCGGTGGAGGTAGGTTATGGTTTATGTTACGATATTCGTAGTGAACTCTTAATAGTGAATATTATGTGTTGATAGTATTGTAAACCCTGCTATGTGCTTAATGTTGTATGCTTGCATGATTATGATTATAAAATTGTGATGAATTAACAAAGCATGATGAAGTTATTGAATCCCAAATCTTGAAAGAACCCTAATTCACTTGATATATTATATAATGAGAATGATGATGCCTTAGTGTAAAAGAAGGCTTGATGAATTAGGGGATCGGGTGCCACGTTCCGGTACCAGGATAGAATATGAGGATCGGAGTGTCACGTTCCGACACCAGGATAGTATATGGATCGGGTGCCACGTTCCGGTACCAGGATAGAATATGAGGATCGGAGTGTCACGTTCCGACACCAGGATAGTATATGGATCGGGTGCCACGTTCCGGTACCAGGATAGAATATGAGGATCGGAGTGCCACGTTCCGGCACCAGGATAAAAATAGAGGATCGGAGTGTCACGTACCGACACAAGAGGAAGAAAGATAATGAATCTTGAAAGATAATGAATATACTCAATCTAATGAACTTAATTCCCAAATGAGTATGGTATTGAGGCTTGAGTCCTCATGTGTGAACTCGGTTGTAGTTATTGATGAATTCATGTTGTTATTGCTACATGTTGAGTATTGTAGTTGATTTACATTATTATTGATATATACTGTTCCCTATTTTGAGTTGGCCGATGATATCTACTCAGTACGTGTGGTTGTACTGAACCCCTACTTTTATGTTTTCCTCTTATTATTTGTGTAATGCAGCAAACGTTCTGTCAACTTCAACTCAACAGCAGATCTAGCCAGTCTTCACTTCATCAGAAATTCAGGGTGAGCTAATGCGTCTAGCTTGGACTGGGTCTTCTTCTTCAAGTCTTGATGCCTTGAACTTCCGGCATGGACTAGCTTTTTAGTTATTTTGTTCTTAGACATTCCTAGTTAAGTAATTTGAGATAGATGTTCTTGTGATGATGACTTCCAGATTTTGGGGATAATAATAATAGTATTGAATTGTTTTTATTAATGAGTTTAAGTCTTCCGCATTATTTTCTGTTGATATATCTTGAAATGTTAAGGTTTAGATGGGTTGGTTCACTCACATAGGAGGGTAAATGTGGGTGCCAGTCGCGTCCCTGATTTGGGTCGTGACAAACTTGGTATCAGAGCATTAGGTTCGTTGGTCTCATCACACAAGAACAGGTCTAGTAGAGTCTTAAGGAACGGTAGGGGGACGCCTTTACTTTTCCTTGAGAGGCTATAAGACTTTAGGAAAATTTCACTCTTTCATTCTTCTTTCGTGCTACTACTTGAGTCCAATTGGTATCTGGGCGATATGATTGGTATCTGACCATCTTCACTCTATTTCGCAGATGGTTAGAACTAGAGCAACGACCGCACCAGCAGCAACAACGGAAAGACAAGAAATGACTGAGCCAGCCACTGGGCTGTAGCTCGAGGAAGAGCAACGGCAAGAGGCCGTGGAGAGGTCGTGGGAGGACGTCCTCTAGAGGAAGAGGACAAGCACCTAGCCCCTCTGATACTAGGGCGGTGACTCCTCCACCGACCGAGGAGGTGATAAGAGAGGGGGAGGAAGGGGAGAATGAACAAGGGCAGAATGAGGAAATGCCACCCCAACCTACCCCAGAGATGATCAACCAGGTACTTGCTTATCTTAGTGGGTTATCCGATCAGGGTCAGGCACCTCCAGTGGTTTCTGCACCAACACCTCCGGTTTCAGAGGTACGACATGCGGCTACTATGGCTCCCCGCATGGATGCATCATTGGGAATAGGCACATTTCCACGTCTGACTACTGGGCCTATTATGACAAATGATCAGCATGAACTTTTCAGTAAGTTCTTGAAATTGAAACCTCCAGTCTTTAAGGGCGCAGAATCAGAGGATGCCTACGATTTTCTGGTTGATTGTCATGAGCTACTACACAAGATGGGTATAGTAGAACGGTTTGGCGTTGAGTCGTGAGCTATCAGTTTCAAGGGAACGCCAAAATGTGGTGGCGGTCACATGTTGAGTGTCAACCAACAGATGCACCACCTATGACTGGGAATCATTCTCTACCCTGTTTATGGAGAAGTATATCCCAAGGACTTTGAGAGATAGAAAAAGGGACGAGTTCTTGAGTCTGGAGCAAGGGAGGATGACAGTTAACGCGTATGAGGCTAAATTTCGCGCACTATCCAGATACGCCACCCAACTTTGTTTCAGTCCACAAGAACGGATTCGCCATTTTGTGAAGGGGTTGAGGTCAGAGTTGCGGATTTCAGCCTTACAGGTAGCGGCTACGGCAACATCCTTCCAAGAGGTGGTAGACTTTGTGATAGAGGTGGAAGGAGTGAAGCCAGACGACTTCACCACGACATCGACATCGAAAAGTTTCGAAGGGGAGGCGAGTTTAATGGTTCTCACTCTAGAGGACAGAGCTCCGGAGGTTACTCAAGTCGACCAATTCAGTCTTCACTACAGACTGTAGTTGGGGGTCCACCTCAGAACGGTCAACACTCCGAGAGACCTATGCATGAACCCCGAGAGAGTTATGGATTGTGGAGGTTGGACACATCAAGAGGTATTGTCCCAACCCAGAGTTACAGAACCCCACTAGCTAGAGTAGAGGTGGTCATGGTAGAGGCCGCTTTCTGGAGGACGTGGTGGTCGAGGTAATGGTGGTCATCACAACGGCAGAGGTGATGGGCAAAATGGAGCCACTACTACGCAACATGGTAGGGGCAATGGACAGACAAACGATAGGGCCCTTTTTACGCTTTCCTCCTGGGAGATCTGAAGCGGAGGCGTCTGATGCTGTTATCACAGGTAATCTTTTGGTTTGTGATTGCATGGCATCTGTATTATTTGACACTGGCTCCACGTTTTCATATGTATCTTCATCATTTGCTAATGGTCTAAAATTGCATTGTGAATTACTTGACATGCCTATTCGTGTTTCTACACCGTGGGTGAGTCTGTGGTAGTTGAAAAGGTACATAGGTCTTGTTTGGTGAACTTTGTGGGGAGTAACACTTATGTAGATTTGGTTATTCTTAGAGATGGTTGACTTTGATGTGATTCTGGGTATGACTTGGCTTTCTCCGCAATTTGCGATCTTGGATGTAATGCTAAAACGTGAGTTAGCCAAGCCTGGGACAGATCCGTTAGTGTGGGAGGGTGACTACACTTCCAATCCGGTGCGTATCATCTCCTTTCTTCGTGCTAAGAAAATGGTTAGTAAAGGGTGTTTAGCTTTCTTGGCACATCTCAAGGACGACACTACCCAAGTACCTTCGATTGAGTTGGTTTCGGTGGTCCGTGAGTTTCTTGATGTATTCCCTGCAGATCTTCCTGGTATGGCACCATAGGGATATTGACTTCTGTATCGATCTTGAATCGGGCACACGCCCCATTTCTATACCCCCGTATAGAATGGCTCCCGCGGAGTTAAGAGAGTTAAAGGCTCAACTTCAAGAGTTGTTGAGCAAGGGCTTCATTAGACCAAGTGCATCTCCTTGGGGTGCTCCGGTTTTGTTTGTGAAGAAGAAGGATGGGAGTTTTCGGATGTGCATAGACTACCGACAGTTGAACAAGGTAACTATTAAGAACAAGTATCCTCTTCCCCGCATTGATGACTTATTCGATCAATTACAAGGTTCTTGTGTCTTCTCTAAGATTGACTTGAGATCCGGTTATCATCAATTGAAAATACGGGCAACGGATGTGCCAAAGACTGCTTTTCGAACGAGGTATGGACATTACGAATTTGTGGTGATGTCTTTTGGTCTTACGAACGCCCCTGCTGCGTTCATGAGCTTGATGAACGGGATATTTAAGCCGTATTTGGACCTCTTTGTGATCGTATTTATAGATGATATACTGGTATATTCTAAAAGTAAGAAGGAACATGAGGAGCATTTGAGGGTGGTGTTGGAAATGTTGAGGGAGAAAAAGCTTTACGCCAAGTTCTCTAAGTGTGAGTTTTGGCTAGATGCAGTGTCCTTCTTGGGGCATGTGGTTTCGAAGGATGGGGTGATGGTAGATCCTTCTAAGATCGAAGTAGTGAAGAATTGGGTAAGACCTACTAATGTGTCAGAGATAAGGAGCTTTGTTGGGTTAGCTAGCTACTACCGCCGCTTTGTCAAGGGATTCTCTTCTATTGCTTCCCAACTGACGAACTTGACTAAGCAAAATGTTCCATTTGTATGGTCGGATGAGTGTGAGGAAAGCTTTTAGAAGCTTAAGACTTTGTTGACTACCGCACCTATCCTCACTTTGCCGGTAGAGGGTAAGAACTTCATTGTTTATTGTGATGCATCCTATTCGGGTTTGGGTGCAGTGCTAATGCAAGAGAAGAACGTGATTGCTTATGCCTCAAGACAATTAAAAGTGCATGAACGTAACTATCCAACTCATGACTTGGAATTGGCCGCGGTAGTGTTTGCATTGAAGCAATGGAGACACTATTTATATGGGGTTAAGTGTGAGGTCTACACGGATCATCGTAGCCTTCAGTATGTCTTTACTCAGAAAGATTTGAACTTGAGGCAAAAGAGATGGATGGAACTACTGAAGGACTACGACCTCACTATTTTGTATCATCCGGGGAAGGCGAATGTTGTGGCAGATGCCTTGAGTAGAAAGGCGGGAAGCATGGGAAGTCTAGCTCATTTGCAAGCCTCTAGACGCCCGTTGGCTAGAGAGGTTCAGACTCTGGCTAACGACTTGATGAGGTTGGAAATAAATGAGAAGGGAGGATTGTTGGCTAGTGTGGAGTCAAGATCTTCTTTTCTTGACAAGATTAAGGGAAAACAGTTTGATGATGAGAAACTAAGGCGAATCCAAGATAAAGTGTTGCGAGGAGAGGCTAAAGAAGCAACAATCGACGAGGAAGGTGTGTTGAGGATAAAGGGAAGGGTATGTGTACCCCGCATTGATGATTTGATCAACACTATTCTGGCAGAAGCTCATAGTTCAAGGTATTCTATACATCCGGGTGCAACCAAGATGTATCGCGACCTAAAACAACACTTTTGGTGGAGTAGAATGAAGCGTAATATTGTTGACTTTATTGCCAAGTGTCCAAACTGTCAACAAGTGAAATATGAACACCAAAGGCCCGGAGGAACACTTCAAAGAATGCCCATTCCTGAATGGAAGTGGGAGAGAATTGCAATGGACTTTGTGGTTGGTCTTCCAAGACATTGGGCAAGTTCGACTCCATTTGGGTGATGTGGACAGATTAACTAAGTCTGCTCATTCATTCCGGTTAAGGTGACTTACAATGCAGAGAAGTTAGCAAAAATCTACATCTCAGAATCGTTCGATTGCATGGGGTTTCACTATCCATTATATCAGATAGAGGTACGCAGTTTACTTCTAAGTTTTGGAAAACATTGCATGCAGAATTGGGGTACTAGGTTGGACCTTAGTACCGCGTTCCATCCTCAGACCGATGGTCAGTCTGAGCGAACGATTCAAGTGTTGGAGGATATGCTTCGCGCATGCGTGATAGAGTTTGGTGGCCATTGGGATAGCTTCTTACCTTTGGCAGAGTTTTCGTACAATAATAGCTATCACTCCAGTATTGATATGGCTCCATTTGAAGCATTGTATGGAGGAGGTGTAGATCTCCCATTGGTTGGTTTGATGCATTCGAGGTTAGACCTTGGGGTACCGATCTCTTGAGGGATTCGTTAGAAAAGGTGAAGGGCATTCAAGAAAAGCTTCTAGCGGCGCAAAGTAGACAAAAGGAGTATGCAGACCGGAAGGTTAGAGACTTGGAGTTCATGGAAGGTGAACAAGTCTTGTTGAAGGTTTCACCCATGAAAGTGGTGATGCGGTTTGGCAAAAGAGGTAAGCTAAGTCCAAGGTATATTGGACCATTTGAGGTACTAAAGCGAATAGGGGAGGTGGCTTATGAATTAGCCTTGCCCCCAGGGCTGTCCGGAGTGCATCCGGTATTTCATGTGTCCATGTTGAAAAGATACCATGGAGATGGAAACTACATTATCCGTTGGGACTCAGTGTTGTTGGATGAGAACTTGACTTATGAAGAGGAACCAGTTTCTATATTAGATAGAGAAGTTCGCAAGTTGAGATCGAGAGAAATTGCATCCATCAAAGTTCAATTGAAGAATCGACCGGTTGAAGAGGCTACTTGGGAGAAGGAGGCGGATATACAAGAAAAATACCCACATCTGTTCACAGATTCAGGTACTTCTTTTCGCCATTGTTTTTCTTCTTTTGATCGTTCGGGGACGAACGATGGGTAAATTGGTATCTATTGTAACGACCTGTTTAGTCGTTTTGAGCAACAGATTTTATTCTGGAAAAACTGGCAGATGTGACGGAGGCCACGACGGACCGTCAAGGGCACGACGGACCGTCGTGGAGGGTGTCGTTTCAAAACACTTAGAAAATCTGAAATTGGGTACTGAAAATCGACTCTCTGAACGTCATGACGAAATGGCAGGACGGACCGTCACAGGTGTGACGGACCGTCACAGGTGTGACGGACCGTCACGGAGTCTTCGGTGGAAAACCACTCTCTGACGGTTGCGACGACCTGCAGGACGGACCGTCGCAAGCACGACGGGCCGTCGCAGGTTGCGCAATCCCAGTCTGGGTCGGATTTCTTTACACGTTTTAAGGGACGTTTTTGACTATTCCTGCTTTAATTATAAAGTTATAGGGTTAATGTTAATAAGTCTAATTACTTGGGGGTTAAAAGAGGTAACCTTAAGTTAATTAGTGGGTTATTATTGCCATCTTTTATTCTTAATTATATATTAATTAGGGTAAAAGAAAGAGGGTTTGAATAAAGAAAAATAGAAAGAACAGCAAGAGAGAGAGAGAATCGATCAAGAGAGAGAGACGAAGAGGATAGCAAGGATTTTGAGAAGATAGCTTGTTGATTCAATTCTTCGGTGGAGGTAGGTTATGGTTTATGTTACGATATTCGTAGTGAACTCTTAATAGTGAATATTATGTGTTGATAGTATTGTAAACCCTGCTATGTGCTTAATGTTGTATGCTTGCATGATTATGATTATAAAATTGTGATGAATTAACAAAGCATGATGAAGTTATTGAATCCCAAATCTTGAAAGAACCCTAATTCACTTGATATATTATATAATGAGAATGATGATGCCTTAGTGTAAAAGAAGGCTTGATGAATTAGGGGATCGGGTGCCACGTTCCGGTACCAGGATAGAATATGAGGATCGGAGTGTCACGTTCCGACACCAGGATAGTATATGGATCGGGTGCCACGTTCCGGTACCAGGATAGAATATGAGGATCGGAGTGTCACGTTCCGACACCAGGATAGTATATGGATCGGGTGCCACGTTCCGGTACCAGGATAGAATATGAGGATCGGAGTGCCACGTTCCGGCACCAGGATAGAAATAGAGGATCGGAGTGTCACGTACCGACACAAGAGGAAGAAATATAATGAATCTTGAAAGATAATGAATATACTCAATCTAATGAACTTAATTCCCAAATGAGTATGGTATTGAGGCTTGAGTCCTCATGTGTGAACTCGGTTGTAGTTATTGATGAATTCATGTTGTTATTGCTACATGTTGAGTATTGTAGTTGATTTACATTATTATTGATATATACTGTTCCCTATTTTGAGTTGGCCGATGATATCTACTCAATACGTGTGGTTGTACTGACCCCCTACTTTTATGTTTTCCTCTTGTTATTTGTGTAATGCAGCAAACGTTCTATCAACTTCAACTCAACAGCAGATCTAGCCAGTCTTCACTTCATCGGAAATTCAGGGTGAGCTAATGCGTCTAGCTTGGACTGGGTCTTCTTCTTCAAGTCTTGATGCCTTGAACTTCCGGCATGGACTAGCTTTTAGTTATTTTGTTCTTAGACATTCCTAGTTAAGTAATTTGAGATAGATGTTCTTGTGATGATGACTTCCAGATTTTGGGGATAATAATAATAGTATTGAATTGTTTTTATTAATGAGTTTAAGTCTTCCGCATTATTTTCTGTTGATATATCTTGAAATGTTAAGGTTTAGATGGGTTGGTTCGCTCACATAGGAGGGTAAATGTGGGTGCCAGTCGCGTCCCTGATTTGGGTCGTGACACTATTTTTGTCAGCTTGTTGGATAAAATCTTTGGATCCTCCTCAGGGGATTTTAGGGTGGTCCTTGGTGAGTCGTACACAGAAGTTTTGACCCTGAACATGCACTAAGGTTTACTTTAAATATTTTTACAAAGTTTCATTTTCTTACGACTCTTCAAACCCCTTTCAAGATCTAAAGGCACACTAGGTCACTTTTACAAGTTTCTGGATGTCGTGGTTGTTTCTTGAGATTTAGGATTTAATACTTCAAAATCAAGTTAATTACATTAGTTTAGGACTAGAAATATCATTTCAAATATTATTAATTAGGTGAGGTTCGAGCCTAGGTCGTTGTATTTTTGAGGTATAACAATATCCCCCTTGGGGAGCATTCGTCCTCAAATGATACTTTAATATCTTTCTTTGGAATTTATGACTCAAGACTAGCAGCCCAACCAGAACATGCATATAATGGTAATTTAATAACAAGGACGACATATTTATTCCATTTTCAACCACAACAATGCATCATTATGAGGTAGAAACTATGCGAACTACCAAATATGCACACATCATCCTTTCACATTTTGCAAGGAAGTGCGTCCTTCTCCTTCTTATATAGCTTAACATATTCAACAAAGAGACAATACATCATTTCATCACTTCACACTTGATCAATTTAATAACAAAGAGTAACACATAACTCAACTATACCGACCATATAATCACGTACCATCAAGTATAAACAACATATAATGTAAGACACATATGAAACATGGATTTTTCACAAGAACATGCATAATGAAGGGAAGTAATAAAAGTTCAAAAACACTTACGACCCTTCATAAACAAACATTAGGAGGAGTTAATAACCTCAACCTTGACTAGAAGAGGAAGGAAAAAGATAAAGATATCGGGACATCATATCCCCTTGGCCTCCCAAGTATCATTTTCCACAAGATGACTCTTCCAAAGAAACTTTATGAAAGCTACTTCCTTATTCATCAACTTCTTCACTTGCCAATCTAAAATCACAACCATGATCTCTTTATAGGAAATTTTAGCATCAACTTTTAGACCTTATAGAGGAATGATAGACAGCGGATCGCCTATGCACTTTTTGAGCATTACATAGTGAACACCGTACGAACTGAAGCCAACTCAATAGGTAATTTCAACTCATAGGGAGCACCAGTGATGTGTTTCACAACCTCATAGTTCCCCACATACCGGGGAATAAGTTTCCTCGTTCACCCAAACTTCATCACCCTCTTCATGGGTGATATTTTCAAAAAGACCAAGTCACCTACCATAAACTCAATGTACCTCTTTATATTGTCGGTATAAGATTTTTTCCAACTTTGGCCCGTCTTCAATATATCCCTTATAAGTTGGAAGTTCTCCACAACCTCATAGATTGTTTCAGGACCTATTAAAGAAAACTCACGTACCTCAAATCACCCAATTGAAGATCTATATCTCCTCTCATAAATGTCCTTAAAGGGTTCCATGTTTATACTTGAATAATAGCTATTATGTAGGCAAATTCAATCAATGGTAGATGCTCATCCATATTACCCTTGAAGTCAATGACACACGCACCCAACATATATTCCATGTTTTGATGGCTCATTCCCCCAAACCATCCGTTTATGGATAAAATGTGATTTTAAGTTTCATCTTGGTACCGAGTCTACTTTAGAATGCTTTCCAAAAGTGAGAATTAAATTGGGGATCCCTATCCTAAATGATAGACAAGGTAGACGGTATATCCTCACGATCTCGTTTATATACACCTTAGCATACTCTTCCATTGAATAAGTAGATTTGATGGGAATAAATTTGGATGATTTGATCAATCTTTCTACAATAACCCAAATCGAATCATATTGCCTTCGTGTATGAGGTAAATGCACAATGAAATCTATGTTGACATCTCCCCACTTCCATGTAGGAATAGCTATATCTTGAGTTAACCCTCCCATTATTTGATGTTCGGCCTTGACTTGGAGATAATCTTACATTTGGCAAAAAATTTTGCTATATAATTCGTCAAACCATTCAACCAATAAATCTCTTGTAGATCATGAGACATTTTGGTGGCACCCGGATGAATAAAATATCGGAAAGTATGAGCCTCTTCCAAGATTTATCCTCTTAATTCATCCACATCCGTCACATACAACCTACCTTGGTACCTAAGTACCCCATTCCCTTGGGAGAATGACTCTTAGATTTACTACAAACTGATTCCTTCAAATCAATCAATAAAGGATAAGATGATTCTTAGATTTCACCTCAACCATTAAAGATGATTCAGAGTTACGATTAACCATGAAACCCCTTTTAAGGAGAATATTCTAGTCGAAATAGCAACTGGTCCAATCTATGTACATCTTTTACTAAATGTTTCTTATCACCTGGAACATGGGCTACACTACCCATTGACATTTAACTCAAAGTATACGCAACCACATTGGCTTTCCGGTTGTGGTAAAGAACACTCGTATCATAATCCGTTAGAAGCTCTAACCACCTTATTTGTCGGAGGTTTAACTCTTTCTTAGTGAACACATATTCGAGACTCTTATGATCTTTGAACACATCTACATGCACTTTATATAGATAGTGTCTCCATATTTTAAAAGCAAACACTACGACCGCTAGTTCAAGATCATGAGTTAGAAAATTCTTCTTATGCTCCTTGAGTTTTCTAGAGGCGTATGATATCACTTTACCATGTTGCATGAGAACCCAATCCAAAATTACTCGAGAAGCATCACAAAACACCACAAAACATTTAATACCCTCCGGTAAGGTTAAAATCGGAATTGTGGTAAGCTTATCTTTCAACATTTAGAAGTGTTTCTCACAAGCTTCCGTCCAGTCAAATTTGACTTTCTTTTAGGTTAAGGTAGTTAATAAAGAATATATACATGCAAATCCATAAAAAATATCATGCATACCCGGCTACACCCAAGAAACTTCAAATGTCGGTGGGAGTCAAAGGTCTAGGTCAATTATTAACCGCCCATGTTTCTTCGGATCGACCTCTATACCCTCATTTTAAACAATGTGACCAATCAAAACCACCGACTGTAGCCAAAATATGCTTTTTCTATATTAGCAAAGAGTTGATGTTCCTTAAGGAATTTCAATAGTATCCTCAAGTGACCCATCTGTTAATTCTTACTCTTGGAATATACCAAGATATCATAAATAAGGACAATTACAAATGAATAAAGATAATTCCAGAACACCCTATTCATATGGTCCATAAAAGACGTTGGGGTATTAGTTTGACCAAAGGACATGACTGAGAACTCATAATGACCATACCTTGTTTGGAAAACCATTCTAGGAATGTCAACTCCTCTAACTCTAAGTTGATGATAACCCAACCTCAAGTCCATTTTTGAAAAGTAACCTGCACTTGGGATTTGATCAAACAAATCATCAATTCTAGGAAGCGGATACTTATTCATTATGGTGACCTTGTTTAATTGTCGGTAGTCAATACACATCGTAAGAGACCCATCTTTCTTTTTCACAAATAATACTAGAGTGCCCCATGAAGATATGCCTGGTTGTATAAAACCCTTGTCTAGAAAATCTTGGAGTTGAGACTTTATTTCTTTCAACTCGGCCGAAGCCATCCAGTAAAGAGGAATTGCTATGAGCTTAGTATAAGGCATCAAATCTATGTTGAAATATATTTCCTGTTTGGGAGGAAATCCAGTTAAGTCATCAGGGAAGACTTCTGAAAATTCCTTCACTACGGTGACCGACTCTAAAAGTGGAGCCTCACACTCATGCTCTTTGACCCTTACAATATGATACGTAAATCCATGAGAAATCATCTCACAAGCGTCTAGACATGAAATAATTTGACATCTAGGGATTGAGTTTCTCCCTTCCATTCTAAATGGATTCATAAGGAAATTGAAAATTTAACTACCCTTGTTCTGCAATCAATTGAATCAAAACAAGCATGTAACCAATCTATCACGAATATGATATTAAAGATTCAACATATGTTACTGTAAGGTGTGTTTTGCTTCTAAAATTATGTGAGTTCTACTTTATATGTTAAATGATGATTCTTATACTATTTAAACTTTTAAATCTTATTAGTTTGACATGAAAGCTTTTTTTACTAAAATTTCCCTTTTTGCATATTTTTGAATATGCCATACTTAATACATTATTTGTACTTACCCCATACTTTTCTATATTCTATAAGTATAGGTTTGGAAGCAAGAAGAATACTAGAAGACGAATCTTGGGAAATCTACTCTCTCAAGATTTTGTATGTCCTCATAGATTCAAGGATATAGTCTATGTTTCATAGTTTTGTTTTGAAGACTTATTATGTATTTTCTTTAAATATAAAGGGGCATATCCCTAATATATTATGTCGTGTCTTTAAGTTGACTTGTGTATAATGAGACCGAATCCTTAACTCTTATGTAAAATGTTTTCTTTATTAATTTATTCGTGATAAGTTTTAATTCCGCACTAATTTTCATGTCTTACGTAACTAATGATAGCTAATGCTTGGACAAGACTTCCCAAAGGTCAAGTAAACAATTGTTCTGACCTATGGGTGCTCCCTTCTTCTAAGGGGTAATTTCGGGTCGTTGCACTCAACCATCACATGATGGAGTACTTAGGTACCAAAGTAGATTGTCTGTACCGACTGTTGATGGGATAAGGCGGGAAATTTAGGAATAAGCTCATGGTTCCCGATATTCCATTATACAGAAATGTATTGTGATCTTCGAGAGGTTTATTGGTTGGATAGTTTGAAAAGGGACATAGCAAAGTTTGTGGCCAAATGTACGAATTGTCAACAAGTTAAGGTCGAACATCACCGACCGGGTTGTCTACTCAAGTGATGGATGTCCCTATTTTTATATGGGAAGATATCAACATTGACCTTTTAGTGGGTTTGCCTAGGCAAAATAATTCTATATGGGTGATTGTTTATAGTTTGATGAAATCTACCCAGTTTATCCTTGTCAAATCTAATTATTTAACAGAGGAGTATGCAAGATTATACCTTAATGAGATTGTGAGCTTGCATGGGATCTTTTTGTCCATCATCTCGGATGGAGATGCCTAATTCACTTCTTGTTTTTGGAGGTCTTTTCAAAAGTGGTTGGGTACTCAAATAAAACTTAGCACCATTTTTAATCCTCAAAAGGATGGTCAAGCGGAATGTACCATTTAAACCGTAGAAGATATTTTAAGAGCTTGTGTTATTTACTTTAAGGGAAATTGGGACAATCACATATCGTTGATTGAGTTCTCCTACATAATTGCTACCATTAATGTATTTCTATTGAACCTTTTAAAGCACTCCATGTTACGTGATGTAGGTCTCCGGTTGGGTGGTTTGAGGTAGGAGAGTCTTCACTCCTTGGTACCAAGATAAATTATGAGACATTGGAAAATGTTTGTATGATATTTGATAGGTCGAAAACAGCCTATAGTCGCTAAAAATCATATGTTGACAATAGGAGAAGAGATCTTGAATTTGAAGTAGGTGATAGGGTCTACTTTAAAATTTAAGACATGAAAGGGTGATGAGAATTTGTATTATATAGAAGCTTAGTCCCGGTATGTGGGTCCTTTTGAGATAGTGAAATGTATCGAGAAGGTTGACTATGAGTTGAATTTACCATGTGAAATAGCCGTAGTTCATCCTGTATTTCATGTCTCCATGCTCAAGTAATGTATATGTAACCCGTATCCATTCTCCTGATTAAAGGATTACGAGTGAATGAGAAACTTTTTTGTGAAGAGGTTCCTATTGCAATTCTAGATAGCCAAGTCAAGAAGTTATGGAACAAAGAGGTGGCCTCCATAAAATCCCTAAGGAGAAACCACCTAGTTGAGGGAGAAACATGGGAGGCTAAGGCCGACATGATATCCCGTTATCCTCATCTCTTTCCTCAAAATTCTAGTGAAAGTTGAGGTTAGTAATCCTCTTAAAATAATATAATAAATAATGATAAAGTTGGGTTCCTTTGCTAATGTGTGCATATTTTTTGTAAAGGTTCATGCCAAAATGAGCTTTCATGGAAAAATGCTCTCTTGCTTAACTTGAACTTATTTGTGTTATGTGTATAGTTTCCTTGATGAAATGATAGTGAGAATGTTAATGTTTCTTTAAAGAAGGTTTCAAGGTAACTCTTGATGTTTATGATTGAGATTATGCTTATATTTACAAGGTAGTTCCTCATTATTTGATATGAAGTATTGAACTCTTATATGTGGTATATTGTTACTTTAGTTTCTATGTTCTATGTCATGTTTATGTGTTTAATGTAGTTGTGATGTACTTCTATGGGATGTGACTCATTGTTATTTTTGTTGTTGTTTGTTGGGATGCTTGTATAGAGTCTCATTCTCTCGCTATAAAAAGATTTAATTGTTATTCGAGGACGAATGTTCCTAGGGGGGGGATCTTTTACTTAGTCTAGATCCTCACCTGATGAACTAAGCCTTAAAATGATTTTTATAAGCCTAAAAAATGTATTGAAACTAATTAGGAAGTGTTAGAACCAAAATGTCAAGAAACAACCATGACATCTAGAGATTTGTAAAATAGGAGCTTGTGCGCCTTGGTATGTTTCAAGGGGTTTTAAGACTTCAAATTTAGTAAAATTTGGTAAAAAGGTATTAAAAATATATTAGAGTGTGTTTAGGGTCGAAACATTTGGGTACAACTCCTCAACAATTACTCTAAGGGTCCATGAGGAGGACACTTGCATTTGACCAAAAAGCTGTCATTGATAGTGGCTATGGAAGGAACTAAACGATGAGCTGCCGATGGTTTAATGTCCAATCGATGGTGGTAATTTGTGAATACAGATATATTTTCCAAAAATTTCCAAAAATTCACTCTCTGATACGAATCACGGACTGCCAATACAGGGTCGTAATCTGATCGACGGTCCATCCACAGGCAGTCGTGGTTTGTGGTCGACTTAATTGTTCTATTTTGGGTTAATTTATAGTAGTTAGTTAATTAGTTAATAAATCAATTAAGTGTTACTGGGTGGTTAATTAAGTTAGTTGGAGACTGTAAAACAGTTAATCCTCATTGAACTAAGTCACCACTTCATAATTTTCCATTCCCAATTCGCTCCAACTTCTCTCTACGTTCTCTCTCTATTTTAAAGACACCATTGAACATAAAGATTAAAGGTTTACTAGGTCTCCAATACTCAAGTTCCCCTCCATAATTCTTTAAAGAATCTAAGGTATTGAATCTATTCACTCTTGGGATATCTTTCCCTAAGAGGCTCTTCAAAATTGGGTTCCAAAGATATCTAAAACATAGGTCTTTTTTTTCAATTTTGTTAATTGACTTTCAAATTGATTAGATTTTGAATTAATTTTGTTTATGTTGATATATTATGATTTTTTATTGGTTAATTATTGTATTTCATAGTCATTGACCTAGTTCTGTGGAAGAATTCATGAATGAATATTTTTCCTTAACCACAATTATGAATTGAACTTGTTGATGATAATGGATGTTAGAATTAAATATGTTATTTTCTAATTAACTATTAGTGATGATGAGTAAATAGATTGATGAATATTTTGGTATTGATGGTAAGATGTTGAAGGAGGCTTCGAAAGCTATTGGTAAGACATTTTATGATTATGCGTTCTATATTTCAATAATGATGATTTATTCTTGACAATGATGGTAAATTGAAGTATGATTAAGTGAATATAATAGGAATATGATGATATTATGGCATGTTATGAATTTGTGGAATTGTAAGATCTTTGTAATGGTATGATCATGCAAGGTTAAAGGTGATTCTCTTGTGTTCCTATTACTATGACTATGATGTGTTGATCTCACTAATGATGGTTTATAATGAAAGAAAAGTTCTCATGGTATACCAAATGATCTAATGACATGATTATATAAGTGCTTAGTCTCCTATGGCCCATATTATGGTACGATGATTAATAAAGGCATAAAGACTTTTCAAAACGGACTTTAGCTTTGCACTGAGCGAACTAGATATGAGAGGTATCCCTTACCAATGTGGGAAGGTAGGTTCACAGTGGTTCTCACGGGATAGAGACTATAATAAAATTGTTCATAAAGAGTGTTTCCAACACATATCTCCTAGTTCCTGAACTATGTTTCCACATTGGAAAACTAGCTAGTGGAGCCATCTAGAACTCTATGTTCATGTTTTGGTTGTACATCGGCAAGTACAACGCCTTCTTTGGTGTAGGGTTTCATGAAACCATATTCCATTACATAGTGTAAGTAAGGGTATGGGACTTTACCTATGCATTACACAAGTTGACCTTGAGAGGAGTCCTAGAAGGTTGTTATTATACATTTACGACATGAATGAAATGCATATATTGACTTTACATGTTGATGATCCTATATGATGTTGGTTTCATTGACGAACATGATATTTATCTAAATTGCTATGTATGATGATGACTATAAATTATATGATGTCATATGAAGTATATGCATTACTTATGGTCTATTTACTACTTTACTTGATTATGTGGGGTTATGGGGCTTCACATGAGCATTACACTTGTAGACTTGGGACGAGACCGTGACTAAGGGCTTTGTATGATTTGATGTTATGAAATCTTCTACATGAGTTAATGTTAAGACTTCAGGATGAAGCTATTCATTTTGATATAACTCTATGATGATGCTATAAATATTGATATGACTTTATGATAATGCTTATATCGTTTTATATATGCACATTTGTTAATGATGTTATGACTTTAGACTTGTATATGATCTTTTATGTGAAAAATAGGCTTTCAAAGTGACTTAGCATGTTTTTAAACAAAATGTCCCTTTAAGAATGATTTCAGTGGTTTTACTTGCATATGTTTCCATAGATCGTACATGTGGTTTGTATTAACCCATATTCTTTCCCTTTTCCCTTTTCCAAAAAAATGTAGGTTCAGTCCATTGCTGGTGGAAGGCGACTTTGAAGGAACATTCGTAACTTTCCCTATGTTATTGGTACATCCTCAAGTCTGAGGATGTTTCCATTCTTCTAAGCTACTTATGATGTTGCTTATGTCTAAAGACAACTGTTGCTTGCTTTATCGTTTGAGAATATTGTGGTAATCCTATATGTGGAATATTTTACTATTGTAAGTGTTATGCCCAATATTTTAACTCTCTATTAGAAGGTTTATACGTGAGATTATGTTATCAGACTATTTTATATGAATTCGCTATAATGCATAAAAAAGAATTCTGTATAAACTTCATAAGGGAATTCCATTAAACTATAACAACTCTAATAAAGGAAATTTAATTAGAAATCATGAATCATGTATTTTTAGTAAACTTCATGATTATTTGCACAATAACCACGATATATTTCACATACTTCATATAGATATGCACACTATTCATAATAACACACTGTAACACTCCAAAAATCTAGTACTTGATCTAGACTCTTCATACATGAATTAAGACTCAAAAAAATGTTTATAGGTCAAAAATAATGTATTTAAACTAATTAGGAAGTGTTAGAGTCAAAGCGTTAAGAAAGGACCAGGATGTCCAGTGAGTTGTGAAATGTGCACTAGTGTGCCTTGGCATGTTTCAATGAGTTTTACGAGTTGAAGTTTAATGAAAATTGTCAAAACAGTTTTAAATATATAGAAGAGGGTGTTTAGGGTCGAAATGTCTAGGTACGAATCTCCAAGGACCATCCTAGGGGTCCTTGGAGAGGACCCTTCTAATTGACCTAAAAAGTTTTCTTTTGAGAGTGGGCATCCACGAGACAAATGATGAGCCATCGTTTGATCGATGATTCGTTGATGGATTTCTGGTTAAAAATATTGTAATTTCCTCAATCATCCAAGGAATAAGTCTCTTAATCAAACAACATCTTGCCAACACGACACCGTCGTTTGATTGACGCCTCATCGAAGGGCAACCGTGATTGCAAGTCCACGTCAACTGTCAAAATTTTTTGTGAGTGACTTTATTAGTTAGTTAGTTAATTAATTAATTAGGGGTTAGGGGTGGTTAATACGTTAGTTGAGGGCCTATATAAGACTTAACCTTCATTTGACCAACCCAACACCACATAATTCCACAAACCCTATTCTCTCCAACTTTTCTCTACTTTCTCTATCCCAAAAACTTTAACCTCCATTGAAGAACACTAGAGTTTCTAGTATAGGAAGAATTAACCAAAGTTTCATCCCAAATTCGTGGCAAGATCAACACTAAGGTATGATTTCTTTCACTCTTGGGATTCCTTTCCCAAGATGCCTTTTAAAAGATGATTTTCAACTTCCCCAAGACTAGGATTTCAATCTAGACATGGGTTCTCTTTTCAAAACGAAATTGTAATTAAATTATGATGAATTATCGTATTTTATCATTGGTTAAATAAGTATTGATTGTCAATTGTTGTTAATCACTCAAGATTGTCCCTTTGAACTCTTGTTCTTCCCTACACTTATTATGCCTTGTAATTCTATTGTAATTGTGGGAGATGATGACTATATGAATAAGTAGAATAGTAATTGTTATGTATTACTTGTTTAATTTACCTTATTTATACATTGGATATGTATTCTTTGGTAATTGAAGTATGAAGGCAATGAAAGGGCAATAAGGTATGAAGATTGATTCTTATTGAATTCAATTATAAAGTATTATTTACTTAGATTGTAATGCTTCAATGTCTAATATGTAGTTATGATGTTTGTATCAAGTTCTCCTCATCCTTAATTATAGACTATTGAATTGTCTATGAATTATGCAAGCATGTAAATATATGATTATTATATGATTGAAAGTAATTTCTCATGATTATGATAAAGTGTTGAGTGAAAGGTTTACTCACTTTTATATTGTTTTCTAAAGTGAAAGGGTAGTTCTAACATATGAGTAACTATTAGTTATTGTGATAAATTGTTCACTTAGGTTTCTAGAAGTGACTAATGTGATCTTGTATGAAGAGTGTGATTACTACTAAAAGGAAAATATATTCTTAGCAACGAAAGAACGTGTAAATGAGATGAAGGTCTAATGTTTAGTAAGTCCGACCTCCTACATGGGCTTCTTCACGTTTAGTAATTCTGGATTCCCAAGAGATGTGGTGTCTCATGAGATGGAAACCTCTACATTAGTAAGTCATGGTTTCTACAAGAAATCTCCTTGACACTTAACTATGTTCCCACATAAGACTATAGCTTAGTGTATCGACCTAGATAAATATGTAATAACGGTTGCACCTTAGGCAAGTGTTAACACTCTCTTTTCGGTGTGGGAGGAGAACACCGAATTCCATGTAGTTCACATGGTTTTTTGTCGGTTATTGCACTTCTTTCCCTAATGAGATAAAGTATATGAATAAGTCAAGTATGTGAACTATTATTAAGGCTTTTCTTAATGGTTACTACATAGGGTGAGGGAGGGTATGAGACTTCTCTTACTCAATGCACATGTCGAATCCTAACGGAGGGTGTTAGTAGTGTTCTTGTCTGATTTAGTTGATTACATGTTATGTATGTCAACTTTTATATGAACTTATGAATCAAGTTGAATTAGTCAATATTCTGTTCCTAAGACCTAGACTCACGTTTATCTAGTAGAAAACTCACGTTTACAGTAAACAAACGTAAGGAAAACAGAAAATTCTCCTCAAGTAATTTAAAGGCAAATTATTCAAGATTTCTTACAAAGTACAGGGTAATCTTCGTAAATTCAATTCTAAAACAAGGTGGTTTTTCTCTCTTGGATTTCTTTCCTAGGAGGATTTTCAAACATTTTGAATTCAAGAAAATGAAAACTAGGGTTGTTCGAATGTTCATTTTTCTATTTCTCCCTATTTTCGATTCTAGTAGTAAGTATAATGCAAATCTCGAGCATGTTGTTGGTATGTGGTGCTAAAGAATCATTATATGTAGGTTTCTATGATTTGATAATGTCGAATGACACCTATAGGTTAGATCCACATGATTTAGCATTATTTACCTGATAATAAATCTTTTATTGCCCAATTGTGTTTGAGAAGATGAAATTGTTAAAAGTTGGCTTGCTTAAAATGATGAGATTACTATAGTATATACACGAAGTAAATTGACTTGGGTAGTTATAATATAATAGCAAGTGTTAAGTCAATGTCAATCTAATCTTATATGGCCAATGTAAATTATGATGTCCTTGTAAGTCCAAATACATATTAAAGATTGACTTGACAAGTTTTAACTCAATGAACTCATAACCTAGGGTATACCAATGATTGGGACAAGTCCCAATATACCCTATCTACTTGAAATTGTGAACACAGTAGCATATTGTATAAGTCCTTATAACTTTTATAAAGAATGATACAAGACTATCAAATAACATTGAACAAGATAAGATGAGTAATGAATGAACTAAAATCTTATTAGTTATGAAATTTACCTAGAATGGGGTGTTGAAGGAAGTGAGAAAAGTTTCACTTGAACCTAAACAATTACGTTATAGATACTCACATAAGAGGGTGTTAGAAATCGTGAGAAAGTATCATTCACACCATAAACAAATAATGTAAGATTTAAGTTCACATTCATCAAGTATAGAAAGGGACGACAACTCATTCATTGACCTAAGCGTTCCTCATACTAGAAACAAGCTTTCATAATGTTTGAGTCAACTCTAAAAGTTTTAAAGTATGATAAATTGAGAAAAGCACCGATAGACTAGTAATGATCTTGTGCAAGAACATGTGAGCCTCATGATATAAAATACAACCAAGGTAGGTAAGGGTATCCAAATTCTTCTAGTCTTTGAACTATGTCGCCACCATAGATTACTAGCTAGTGGATCCACCTAAGAAAGCTAGGAAGTATTCAACTTCACTTTGGCCAGTGAACCACCTCTTTTCAGTGTGGAGAAGACACTATATTTCATGTTAGCTCAAATGATCTATGTCGGTTAATTCTAAATATTTCTGTAAGAAATTAAGAAAGAAAGAAAGAACTTGGAAGATGAGGGGTGTTCGGATAGGATGACCAAAGGGTGAGGTTAGACTAAATAGTGATGTAAGTCATTCTTAGTAATTTCATAGAAATATATCAATAGAAGTCTTAAAAGGATATTCTAAGTCAAGCTAGTATGTTCAAAGTGAACATGAGATCAAAGAATAAGAAATGGAAGTTCAAAGTGAACTAAGTAAGCAAAAGCATAATTATATCAAATAATCAGTGATTGATAAGAATGAAGTTTTAACAGTTATTGGCTTATGCCAATAAAGGAAGCAAAACATAATGGCTCCAATATTGGAGTATGAATATATTCCCCAACATCTTTATACTATGCAAATGATAAAATAATGGGCATAGCCAATAAAGATTGGTTTAAAAGGACTTCATTCCCAATTTAACAAGAATGGAAAGAATAACTTATATATAGGGTAGTCAAATCATTTTCTTAGTATTTTGGATTACTTACTTGATTCATTGTAGGAATAGGACTAAAATGAATTATTTCAATCGTAAATACACATAGGATCATAGGATATCATTGAACTACACAACAAAAAGAACAAAAGATTGAAAAATAAACTATGTCTGGATTAAGGAGCTCTCGACCTAAGAGGGAGCAAAAAAATTAAATTTTGCTCGAGTTATTCAAAAAATATGTTCATGATTCCAAGGTATTATGTTCAGATATAAATGAGTTTTTTACCTTAAATGCGTGAAAATATGTCATATTCATAGCATGATTCATAAATAACTAATTAGGAAAGTAAAGAGACTTCAATTTCCAAAAATGACATGTTGCTATAGGAAGATCTTTCCCTGATCATGCATACTTCATATGTGTTTATGTGCATACAACCATACTTAGTACAAGTGTTAACTAACCCATATACAATTACTATTTTAATAGGTGCAGGTTCATGAAGAAGATTGAAGATCAGTTAAAGCGGTTTTGACTAGTACCTTAAGACTTTAATAGGTCCTCTTGAGTCAAGGATGCCTACACTTTATATTCTAGCTTTAGTAGATTAGACATAGCTAGTGGATGTTGTCCTAGTGTTTATTTTCAAACATTTGTTCAAGCTTTCATATTAAGTCCGGTTTGGCAACAGTTAATGATATTATGAATTCTTAATTTGAATTGTTCAATCTGTTAATAGATGGTTGTTTGGTTTGATCTATAAGAATATCACTCTTATGAATGAATTATATCAAATCTAAGTACACTTCAGTGCAGTTAAAAATTTTTAAAATCATTTTTCCATACTTTCCGCATCAGTTGTAGTTATTTTTGCATCTTTTAATAGACCTGAAAAACATATACGGATCCCCTCCACCCCCTTTTTCATTACTAATGGAATATATTTCCGCTAAATTTTAAGTGTATGATTGTGATAAAAGGTAAGAAGAGGTAAGTCTGCAACCTCTTAGAGGTTAACGACGCTGGGCCAATATAGGGTCTAGGACCCGGGTGTGACACTAGGCCACTTTGCAAGGATACATGGACTTCTTTCTCCAAGTAGTTGGTGAGTCCTCCAAGTTCGAGAATGGATCCTTTTGATCTACCTTTGTAGTAGTTTTGTTAAAGTCTAAAGACATTCATTTTCCTTCCTATTGTTGAAGTCATTGTTGTAAGCCCTTTGTAGTAATTATGTATTTGTATAAGGTTTATGCCTGAAAGTTCTTCTCTATTTTAGATGGTCTAATGTGATATGGTATGATGATATTAAATACTTTTATGTTGTTTATATTGTCTAAACGAAAAGTCTATGAAAGCTTCCTATCGCGAAGAATCCAAGTAAACTCCATATGTAGTATGTGAGAGATCTATGTCAACCTCAATATGTAAAAAGTTTTCAAAATTTATGTATTTTAACGTATGATATGACGAATGCTAAGAGGCTAGTGTTAGTCTTCTCCGAGGATGACGATGCCAGTTTTGTCTAGGGGGTTCTCCCTGGTCGTGACAAACTTGGTATAAGAGTATGAGGTTGAAAAATCTTAGGATTAATGTCTCAGTAAACCATGTCAAGTAGAATCTTGTTAATTATTGTGAAGAGCACCACAATTATGAATGAGAGGCTATGTGATGCCTAGGAAGGTCTCTCTTTGTTGATATTCTTGAAGTCGTGCTTTTAGAGTCTTAACTCTACATATACTTATCTTCTATTCTCTTTCTTGTGCTTATAGGCAATGAGTACAATAATGAACACTCAAATGGTCGAAGAGGATAATGTGAATATGGCGGTTCCCCCTTCCGGCTCCTCAAAACCCTCAAGTTCCTGTTAAAGAAGGGGATATGTCTAAAGTTCAGATAAGGATGGCCATTATTAGCTTGACTCAAGTTTTGGGTACTCAACTTTCAAGGGATTCTAGGGTCCAAGTGAACCCGAACACCACCGCATAAGGGATAAGGGATATCACAAGGATGAATCCCCCTACTTTCTTTGTCTCCAAGGTGGAGAAGGACCCACAAGGGTTAATTGATTGTGTTTAAGGTACTAGATGCAATGGGGGTCTCTTTTCAAGAAAAGGCGGAACTATAAATCTAGCAACTCAAAGATATGGATCAAATTTTTCATGAGCAAGGGAAGGATGAGAGGCCGGTTAGAGAAGGTCGGATTACTAAGGGAGATTTCAAGATGGTCTTCCTTGATAAATTTTTCCCTTGGAACTCAGGGATAGGACAATGCAAGAATTCATCAACCTACTCCAAGGGGGTATGAATGCGAAGGAGTATATTCTTAAGTTCACTAAACTATCCAAGTATGCTCCTACTATTGTGGAGGACTCTACAACCAAGATGAATAAATTTGTTATGGGGGTATGACCTTATCGTGAATGAATGTAGGTCACCTATGTTGATTCCTAATATGGACATCTCTCATCTCATTGTTCATGCCGAACAAATTGATGAACAAAAGCTTAAGCAACCTGCTAGAGAATGGAAGAGGCCAATGGCCAAAGATCGAAATTATTCGAAGGCTAGACTTGAGGTGCAAGATAATCCAAGGTTTAAGAAAAGGTTCCCTATTCAAAGTCCTTACACAATTCCAAGGGTCAACAAAGCTAAAGGGTCTAAACCCAAGCCTAAAAAGGAAAAACGTAGTGGTCCTTATGTTTAGAAGTCGATTTTTGCTAAATGTGGTAGAAAACATGAAGCAAAGTGTCTAATTTGTACGGGAAATTAATATGGCTGTCACATTTAGAGAGCAACCCCTAGATGCGACCGGTATAGTCGTCCTTGTAGAGGACTTAGACAAGCCCTTAGCATTCGTCATGACATGTCAACAGTTAAAAATGTGGAAAAATTTAAAACTTTTACGTATACTAAGTGAGGTATACATATTCCTCTCACATAGAATCTTACTTAGGCTTTTCTTATAGCAACATGATAACATACATAAGAAAGTCTAAAAGTTGTCTCACATAAAAACCATCAAATGAATACGAGTTTTGGACTTAGACAATACACAGATAATACTCCCTCCATATATGCCTTACCACAATAGAATCCAAATTTTTAAAAAAAGTAAAGAATATCTCTTAAAATTATTTAAGTCTTCATAAGCTAGAATAACAAAAAGATAGCATCCCCGAATATGAGGACCTATTAACACTTGAAGAAAGAGTTCCAAGATTCTTTAATCGACCTTCTTAATCTTCAATGGCTGAACCCTACATTTGTAGTTATATGAATTAAAGGGATAGTAAAACCACATGTACTAACTATGAGTATATGCACATGACATTTAAGGACATGCATAAAAAGGACCATTTCTTTAGAAAGCATTATAAGTCATTTGAAAACCTTTAATGCACATAGAACAAAACATATACAATATAAGGATCACTACAACAAAAAGCATGATCATAACCAAAGACATATCCTCATAAAGTCATATTAACATTTTATGTTCATTAGATCATATAACATAACATACAAGACACGTACCAACTATCCAATCCCAAGCATACAGGTGCAATTATCATGTGATGCCCCATAACCACACATACTCAAGTAAACAAGATATGAGAGCATAAGTAACGCTTTGCTTCGTACATCTTATAACACCAGTATTTATCATCACATATAGCATTATAGACCATTTCATCTTCATTAACATAGTCAACATCATATAAGAACAACATAATATATCATAAGCATGATATATTTCATGTTCATATTACACGAAAACAATATCCTAGGACTTCATTTGGAGTAAACTTGTGCAATGTTTAGGTAAAGTCCCATACCCCTACCTATACTAAATACACTCCTCAAGTCACCCTAGTCAATGTCCATTTACTTGTCTTTCATTTTACTTGCGGGTATAATCGTCTTAACCGACATAGACAATGTGAGATAAACATGAAATCCGGTGTCATGAAACACCACACCGAAATAAGGTTGTCTACCGGCCAAAGTAAAATCAAAATATGAACATAACATTCAAGATGGATCCACTAGCTAGTATTCCTATGGTGGAAACATAGTTCATGAACTAGGAGATATATTAGAGACTCATAGTTCCACAATACATGGAAGCCTCTATCTCATTAGACTCATTGTGAACCTACCTTCCAACTAGGGAAGGGACACCTCTCATATCTAGTTCATCTGTGCTAAGCTAAAGTCTCTTTGTGAATAACCTTCAAGTCATCATTTATTCATAAATAATACCATAGGTCATAGGACATTAAATCCTTATATAAACATGATCATAAGCTCTTTAGGTTAAGATAATAATTTCCTTTCATCGCAACCTTCATTTGTGAGATTAACATATAATATTCATAGTGTGTAGGGCATACAAGATAAACGTTATAAACTTGCAGTATCATATCCTTAATATGATATCCTATTCAACGTATTCTTAGGCCTTCATATATTCATGGAAAAATCGTACATACTTCAATTTCATAACAATATCAACTATAAGCCAACATCAACATAATAGAGTAAGCATGACTTTAGAAGATTTCCCTAATTGCTTCCAAGAATCTTCATCAAGAACTTACACTCAATTCATAACATTCACTTAATAACCTAGTGAATACTACATAACGTAACCAATCCCAACCACTTTAGTCATACACAAAACAAATTCATAGTTAGTGTTAAGGGAAAGGGTTCATTTATGAATTCATTCAACCATAGTTCCAATTGCTACGTTTTCATGACATTAAGTAGTAGATATAAGATTAATCAAATTCATTATTTAGGGAGGGAACTTGATTCACACGAAAATCAAACATTGCACATCAATTACTCAACATTACATACTTAATTAACCATAGAAAATTGTTATTTTTCATCATTAGTCATAAATCTTGAGTTAGGAAGAAAAACCCATTTTGTAGCATAAAAACCCAGAGTTTCATTCTTGAAAACAATATTTGAAATAACCTCTTGGGGAAAGGAATCCCATGAGTGAAAAACCCATACCTATTCATTACTATTCCACGATTTTTGAATAAAAATCTTAAAGTCTTCGTCTTACTCCTTCAGCTTTTCTTGTTCTTCAATGGAGTTTGAAAAGAGACAGTTGTTTTGAGAGAGATGACAGGGTTTAGTTAATTCTAATTTAGAGTGCGTGAAAGTGGTATAAAACTAACCTAAAACCATTATATATACATCCCTTAAAATTTGCAAAATACCCCTCTTTTAAATGGGTCTTTTTGTGAATTTTAATTGACTTAAAAACGACGCAGCCGAAACAAGAAAGTGGTTGCGCGTCCCAGGACCAATTCAAATTCTTTTTCTGAAAATTTGGGTTGATGAAGTGTGGAGGCCCCGCATCGTGAGAAAAATTTTTGTCTACCTCTTGTTGGCTTCGTGATGCGTGGCTTGCTCCACATCTTTGTTGTCGCAAGCTGCTATGGTAGCTTGCTCGCCATGGATTGTTTCCTCCTCAAGGACCCATCGGGCGGTCCTTGGGGAGTCGTTATGGGACGTTTGGACCCTTTGTACTACATACTACCTATTTAAAGTATTTTTACAGGTTTTTAACTTCATTTGACACTCCCAATCCATTACAAAACATTTGGACATCAACTAGTTCAAATTATCTAGTTTCAAGACGCCAAAGTCTTTGTTTGTTGTTTTTGCTCTAAGATTTTCTAATTGACTTCATTACATCAATATAGGTATGGAAACATAATTTTTATCACTTTTAAATTGTCTAATATCTATTCTATGCCATGGAACTGACGGAGTGTTACATTATTCCCCCCTCCTAGGAACATTCGTTGCCGAATGACACTAAAATATTTTGGAGGGTAAGGTTAGACTCAAAACTAGCACCCAAACCAACAACAACATATAAACATATAACAACTCAATTCATGATGCAGAATGTATAACATCTTCAACATTTCATAACACATAAATGAGGAATTTCATTCTCAACATCTACATGAGCTAAAAATACTTCAAGAGTTAACATGTGATCATTCTTCTAAATATAACAACAAAACAACAAAATATCAGGAAGAAAACATCCATACATATTTCACATAAATGCAAAAATAGAGTGTGAAGAAATTTTCTTCAAACTCAATTTGGTAAAAAATCTACCAAAACATGCACCTTCTTAGAAAATAAGATAATTTCACATTATTCATTATTTGCCTTATTAAGAGGAATGTTTAGTATCAAGGATTAAAGAATGAGGGTACTAAGACTTCATGTCGCCTTTGGCCTCCCATGTTGCGCCCTCAACAAGATGGTTCCTACATAGAACTTTTACGGAGGCAAACTCATTGTTCCTCGACTTCTTTACTTGGTGATCTAGGATTTCAACTGAAACCTCTTCATAGAAGAAGTTCTCATCCCCCTAAACCTTCAATAGACAAAATAGAGATTGGGTCACCTATGCATTTCTTGAGCATAGAAACATGATACACCATATGAACTAAAGCCAGTTCACAAGGTAGTTTCAGCTCTTAGGGAACTTTTCAAACCTGTTGCAGAATCTCATAGGGACCAATATATTGGGGAATTAATTTCCCCATCTTAATAAAACACATCACCCCTTTCATAGGTGAAATCTTTAAATAGATGTGATAATCTATTTCAAACTCAAGATCTTTTCTCCTATTGTCGGCATAAGACTTTTGCCGGCTATAGGCTGTCCTTAATCTATCTCTTATGACTCAAACTTTCTCTATAGCCTTATAGATAATATCAGGACAAAGTAGTGATGAATCACGAATTTCAAACCATCCAACCTGAGACCTACATCTTCTACAATAAAGATCTTCAAAAGGTGTCATGGAGATTCTCGAATGGTAGCTATTATTGTAGGAGAACTCAATCAAAGGTAGGTGATCATACCAACTTCCTTTGAAATCAATAACGAAAGATCTTATCATAACTTCAAGGGTATGAATGGTACGTTCCGCTTGACCATCTGTTTGAGGATGAAAAGCAGTGCTAAGTTTCACTTGAGTACCTAAATCCTTTTAAAAAGCATTCCAAAAACGAGAAGTGAATTGGGAACCTCTATCCAAAATGATGTACAAGGGAATCCCATGAAGACTCACAAACTCATTAATGTAGATTCTTGCATAATTGTCGGTAGTATAAGCAGACTTAACAAGAATAAAGTAGGCAGATTTGGCCAACCTATCCACAATAACCCATATTGAATCATTTTTCCTCCGGGTTCGAGGCAACAAAATAACAAAGTCCATATTTATGGCTTCCCACTTCCAAGTAGGAACATCCATTATTTGCGTTAACCCACCCAATTTAAGATGCTCGGATTTGTCTTGTTTGCGATTTCGACACTTAGCAACAAACTTAGAAATGTCCCTTTTTTAACCATCCCACCAATAGACTTCCCTAAGATCATGACACTTTTTTGTCGTACGAGGATGTATGGAATAACGAGAACCATGCGCTTCTTCTAGAATTTGATTTCTCAAATCCTCTACATCTCGTACACATATTCTCCCTTGGTACCTAAGAACAACATCCCCTTTGAGAAAATGATTCATTGAGCTTTAGAGGATCAAGATGTTGCTTATATTTAACCTCTACCACTAATGATGAATCAGAATTATGATGAACCATGAAACCACCATTTGGAGACTCTTCTAACCGCACACCTAAATGTGCCAACCTACGAACATATTTCACAAGTTCTTTCTTGTATTCTTCCACAAAAGACACACTACCCATATTCATATGACTCAAAGCATCCGCAACCACATTTGCCTTGCTGGGGTGGTAAAGGACACTTATGCCATAATCCTTCAAGAGTTCTAACCATCTTCTCTGTAGGAGATTAAACTTCTGTTGCGTGAACAAATATTGAAGTCTTTTATGGTCAACATAAACATGCACACCATACAAGTAATGTCTCCATATTTTAAAGGCAAAAACTACAGCTGCTAACTCAAGGATATGAGTCGCATAATTATTCTCATAAACTTTGAGTTGCCTAGAAGCATAAGTTATCATCTTGCCATGTTTCATGAAAACAAATCCCAAGTCAACTCGGGAAACATCACAACACACTATGAAGCCTTCATTACCCACGAGTAAGATCAACACCAGAGCGGAGTTAAGTTTATATTTAAACTTTGAAAACCTTTTTCACAAGCTTCCGACCACTCAAACTTCACCTTTTTTGTGTCAAAGATGTCAAAGGAGAATAAATGTACAAAAAGACATCAACAAACCTTCTATGATACCCTGTATACCCAAAAAACTCCTTATGTCGGTGGGAGTCAAAGGTCTAGGCCAATTTTTTTACTGCATTCGTCTTGTTCATATCAACCTCTACACCTTCACCAGAGATAACATGGCCAATAAAAGAAACCGACCTTAATCAAAATTTACAGTAAATAAATTTGGAATACAGTTGGTGTTCTTTGAGGACTTGTAAGGGCAACCTGAAGTGATTCTCACACTCATTTTCATTCTTGGATTTTATCAAAATATCATCAATGAAAAAAATAAAAAATGAGTCGAGCTATTCTCGGAAAACTCTATTCATTAGTTCCATAAACGTTGTTGGGGCATTTGTTAACCCAAAAGACATCACTATGAATTCATAATGACCATATCTAGTTTGAAAAGTTGTTTTGGGAACATATTCACCTCTCACCTAAAGTTGGTGATATCGTTACCTTAAGTCAATAAAAAAGTAGCTAGCACCTTAGAGTTGATGAATAGATCGTCAATCTGAGAGAGAGGATACTTGTTCTTTATAGTGACTTTATTGAGTTGGCGATAATCAATGCACATTCTAAGGGACCAATCCTTCTTCTTCACAAAGAAGACGGGAGCATCTCATGGTAAATACTATGTTGAATGAAATTCTTGTCTAGTAAATCTTTGAGCTGGATCTTTAACTCTTTCAGTTCGGCCGGAGCCATCCGATATGGAGGAATTTTAATGGGATTCGCAACCTGTAATAAATTAATGCCAAAGTTAATTTCCCATTCTAGGAGTAACTCTCGAAGGTCATTAGGAAAAACCTTTGGTAATTCCCTAACCTGAGGGGCTGAACCAATAGAAGGAGTTTCACATTCTATATGTTTAACACTTACGACATGGTATAGACAACCCTTATCTATCATCTTACAAGCCTTCAAGAAAGAAATGATTTGACCCGTAGGCATAGAATTTTCCCCTTTCCATTCTAAAATGGATTCATTTGGGGAGTGAAACCTCACTACCATCGTTCTACAATCTATAGAAATAAAACAAGCATGAAGCCATTCCATACCGAAGATGATGTCAAAATCAAACATATCAAGTTATACCAAATAAGCATGAGTAACTATATTAGGAAGTATTACAATATAGACTCTCTTTGCAACCACAGAGTCACCCGTCGGGCTACAAACCGAAAAGAGTTCAATCAAAACATCGGGAAGTACATCAAACTTTCTAGCTACCGAAGGTGTAAAAAAAGTAATGGTTGCACTTGTATTAAGCAAAGCATAAAAATTAACTGAGAAAACTTGTAACATACCCGTCACAACACGGGGAGAGTTCTCTTGTTCACCCCTAGCGTTGATTGCATAAACGTTCCTTTTGGAGCTTAAGAGCTAATATTCTTGATTATACTTGGATATTCCCCTTTCCTTGAATCTTCACATTAGGACAATATTTCCCCATATAACAACCTTTTCCACAACTATAGAAACTATTTATTTAAACAAGACATTCTTCCACATGTTTCTTACCACACTTACCACATGTAGGTCCTTCTTTTGATGGATAAAAATTTCTCCCCTTTTGAGATTTAGGATTAGACACCCTATCATTGCGAGTGTTGGATACATTTGAAGGAGCATGATTTGAAATCCTCTTCTTGAACTTAGGCTTGAATTGAATGCCAAGCCTACTCTTGGAAGAACCACTTTCAAAAGATATTGCCTTAGTAGCTTATCTATTCCTCTTCCTTATACTACTCTCCTCTACTTGTTGAGCATGAACCATCAACCTAAAAAGATCCATATTTTCATGAATCATATCTGCACGACATTCTTCTTCAAAATCTTTAGAAAAGGCCTATACATAACGACTCATTTCATCCTTCGTATTGGAAACCAAAGAGGAAGCATATTTGGACAACTTAATGAACATTAAAGAGTATTTCTTAACGCACATACCTCCTTGACGAAGGTTGATGAACTCCTCTACCTTGGCTTACCTTTGCTCCCTTGGGAAGAATCTCTCAAGAAAGTCCGTTTTGAAGATCTCCCAAGTCACGGGACCACCTCCTAATCCCTTCTATCCTTCACTAATTGTACCATGTTTTAGCCACGTCCTTAAGTTCATAGGCAGCAATCTCAGATTTCCAATAGTACCTACCTCCACAGCAAACAAGATTTTTATAAACCTCATCAAGGATATCTTAGGGGGTCTTTTTCAACTTTTGATCTCTAAAAAAGGAGGATTCATCCTCATAAAATCCTTCAGATGGCTAGCCATAGTACTAACATTTTGGTTCTCTTGAGGAACAACCTCCCTATTAGTTTGTGCCCCGATGGATTGGGCCATTTAGAACAAGGATTCCCTCACCTCACCATCCATTATGGCTGGCGGATTGACCAGAACTTGCTTATTCGCAGAAGCTTGCACTTGAGAAGGAACTCGATTACCTTAGGTAGTAGCTCCCCCATTCACAATCTCTTCTTCTACTCTTCTCGCACCAGTCCTTCGTGTGTTCATTGCCTATAACCACAATAAAGGGATTATATTCTAAAAGACATATAGTGTCAAAACTCTATAGGCACGACATATATTAGTAAGAAAAGAGAATTTTTGGAATCATCACATAACCTCTCATCCATAATTGGGGTTCGCTTCACAACCTTGAACAAGACACTATATAGATTTGGCTTTTGTGAGACATTGATCCTATGTTATTTAACCTCATGCTCTGATAACAAGTTTGTTACATCCAGAGAGAAACCCCTAGATGTGACCGGCGTCGTCTTAATCTTAGACGACTCAAACAAGCCCATAACATTCGTCATGATATGGAATCAGTTAAAAATGTTGAAAAATTAAAATTTTTTATATATATTAAATGTGGTATACTTAGACCTCTCACATAGAATCTTACTTAGAATTTTCTTAATGATAATATACATACGAAAGTCTAAAAGTTGTCTCACATAAAAAACATCTAAAGAATACGAGTGTTGGACTTAGACAATAAAAAGTTAATACGCCATATAGGCCTTACTACAATAAAACCCAAATTATAAAAGGAAGTAAAGAATATCTCTTAAAATTACTGAAGTCTTCATAAGTTAGAATAACGAAAAGATAGCATCCCCGAACATGAGGACATACCAACACTTTGAGAAAGAGTTCCAAGCTTCTTCAATCGACTTTCTTAATCTTCAATGGCTGAACCCTACATATCTAGTTATATAAAGTAAGGGGTTAGTATGTGTCATGTACTAAGTATGGGTATATGCACATTGCATTTTGAGGACATGCATAAAAAGGACCATTTCTTTATAAAGTATGCTAATTCATTTGAAAAACATTGATGCACATACAAGATAAATATCACAACAACACAAAGCATGATCATAACCAAAGACACATCCTCATAAAGTCATATTAACATTTCATGTTCATTAGATTATATAACATAACATAAAAGACACTTACCAATGATCCCATACCAATTCAAGAAGTCCAATGATCATGTCAAGATTCATAGACCCACATACTTAAGTAAACAAGAAAAGAGACCATAGTAATGTTTTGCTTCATACATCTTATGACACAAGTATTTATCATCACATGAAGCAACATAGACCATTTCATGTTAATTAATGTAGTCAACATCATATAAGAACAACATCATATATTATAATCTTTATACATTTCATGTTCATATTACATGAGAAAAATCTCATAGGACTTCCCTTAAAGTCAATTTGTGTAATGTCTAGGTAGAGTCCCACACCTCTACCTATACTAAGTAGAATCCTTAAGTCACCCTAGTCAATCTCCATTTACTTGTCTTCCATTTTACTTGGGGGAACAATCGTCTTAACCTACATTGACCACGTGAGATAATCATGCAATTCGGTGTCATAAAACCCCACACCGTAAGAAGATGATCTACCGGCCAAAGTAGAACAAAAACATAAACATAGTATTCTAGGTGGATCCACTAGCTAGTATTCCTATGGTGGCAACATAGTTCAAGAACTAGGACATATATTAGAGGCCCATAGTTCCACATTACATGGAAGCCTCTATCTCATGAATGTAATTGTGAATCTACCTTGAAACTAGGGAAGGGATACTTCTCATATCTAGTTCATCGGTGCTAAGCTAAAGTCCCTTTGTGAATATTTTTTAAGTCATCATTTATTCAGAAATATTTAGGTCATAGTAGATTAACTCCCTGTATAAACATGATCATAAGATCTTTAGATTAAGATTAGAATTTACTTTCATCACAACCTTCATTTGTGAGACTAACATATCATAATCATAGTGTGTAAGGATTTCAAGTTAAACATCATCAACTTGCATTATCATATCCGTACTATAATCTCATATTCAATATATTAATAGACCATCATATATTTATTGAAACATTATACATTCTTCAATTGCATAACAATATAAATTGTAGGTAAACATCAACCAATTAGAGGAATCATATCTTTTGTAGACTTACCTAATTGCTTCCATAAATCTTCATCAAGAACATACACTCAATTCATAACATTCACTCAATAACATAGTGCAATACTCATTAGCATAACCAATACCAACAACTTTAGTCATACACAAGTCAACTTAATAGTTAGGGTTAGGGGAACGGGTTCATTTATGAGTTCATTACACCATAGTTCCAATCCCTCCGTTTTCATGGCATTAAGAAGTGGATGTAACATAATCAAATCCATTATTTAGGTTGGGAACATGCTTCACACATAATTAAACATTACATATAACTTATCCAACATTATGTACTTAATTAACCATAGAAAATTGTTGTTTTTGATCGTTATTCATAAATATTGAGTGAAGAAAACCTGTTTTGTAGAGTAAAAAGCCCAGTAAGTTTAATTCTTGAAAATCATCTTTGAAGATACCTCTTGAGTAAATGAATCGAAATAATGAAAAACTGATATTTATTGACGATATTCCATGAATTTCGAATAAAAGTCTTGAAGTCTTTGTCTTCTTCCTTAACCATTTCTTCTTCTTTAAATCGAGGTTGAAAAGAGAGTTTTTTTTATAGAGATGATAGGGTTTTGTTAATTCTTTTTTAGAGTGAGTGAATGCGGTGTAAAAATGACCTAAAAACATTATATACTCGTCCCCTTAAATATCCAAAATACCCCTCACTTTAAAATGACACACACTAATGCGAAAAGTGGTTGCGTTTCATGGGGCCAATTCCAATTCTTTTTCGAAAAGTTTGGGTCGAGGCAGTGAGCCTCATGGAGGCCCCATATGTTATGACCGAAGTCTAGACCCCAGACGAGACCGGCATCGTTGACCTCTCAGAGGTCGCAGAGAAGCGTACATAGTTCATCGTTACTTCATCTAGGTTAATTTTAGCGGAAATATTTGGACTTTTTTTTACTTAACATTCATATAAAACATTTTACTTAAACTCATAAACGTTCACAATCAACTATCTAATATTAAGATAATCAAATAAAAGAAATAGTTTCATACTGCATTAAGTGTACACTTGCCAAAATGGCACCAATACAAAGTCTGAAATAAGATGAGAAAGAAACGCTAGTGTAACATACTTCACTAGCTCAAAACTATATTTGATCTAGCATATAATGGGAAAGCGTCCTCGAAAGAATGAGAACCTACCAAATCCGGATGAATGTTTCACGTCCTGATAGCTTCAACGTCGACCTGTAAGCTCTAACGTCCACCTTTGCTTGCACCTAAAAATGTAGAGTTTTATGGGATTAGTACACAATTGTACTAAGTATAGGTATATACAAGCACAAACCAACGACATGCATGATTAAGAATATCTCTTCCTGTCGATATAAATTATGGAAAGTCAAGTCAGTGGACTTGCCAATTTCGTATTAGGAAAGTCATGCAATGAGAGTAACATGAATCATCATACTTATCATTTTGAAAACAACACATAACATACTACACAGATCATATCACATAGTTCATATCATTTTTTAATATTCCATGATACGTTGGAATATGGACTTGACATTAGGACTTCCAAAAATAAGGGCTCAACATATTGGACCTCAAATAGGGAGCCTTATTTAACAAACACAGAGTCTGCTTCATTCATTCATGCTTACTTCATTTTCATTCTTTAATATACTAGTGCAGCCACCAGTCATACCTATGATGATGTTTAAGACTCTTATCGGGTTCGCTGTGCAATGACCAAGAATAACCTAGTGTTATTACTTAAGTCTAACTCACCTCTTGATTATCCTATCCTAACACCTTTGGTGTTGTTCATTTCATTATGTGCATTCGTTGAGGTTGTCCTCATTCTTTATTTTGGAACATTAACCTTAACCAACATAGATCATGTGAGCATCATAAAATCTAGTGTGTAATCCCCACACTGAAAACAAGTGGAATCATCGTCCAAAGTGAACCGAACCATGCTAGAGTATATAGGTTATTGAACCCTTCTAGATCCCTATATTGCCAGTATAGGTTCAGAGACTAGGAAATATAAGGAGACGCATACTCGGCATTACAGACAGTCTCATCTCATGAGAGTTCTGTGAACTTCCACCCTTCTCGAAGGAAGGCATCACCGCTCATAGCTAACCTATCGGTGCTTAGTATAAAGTTATATTACATTAAACTCATACACCATGGAAGCTAGCTTCTACCTTGAGGACATCATATCTCATTAGATGATTTCTCATCTCATTATTAGTATTAAGTATGCATTAACTTCAATACTTTCATTAGATTGTAAATAGAGACTGGTCTCTCATTAACTTTATACTCTCATAGGTGTGTATGTTTTGGTAACATTTACTTAGGATCGTTTGAGATTGCTCTCATCTTTCACATTGGGCTCTTATCATATTGTCACGTCATTCATTATCTTAACACATTTGCTTTTCTTAATTACTCACCCCTTCACGTGAATGTTCATTTCATCATATGCAAATGCACTTGGACATTTAGTATGCTTCGCACTCTTACTTAAATCTTCTAGGGTTACATCATTTAATCACATACATCTTAGGTTCACTTAATGTTAAAAGTATGCTAGACTTATAAGTCTACACATACAAGCCATGAGGATTCATTCATAGTTTGTCTAAGTGATTCATGTTTACCCAAGATTATGTGGTACAAGACATATGCATCTTTTAGATAAGCCAAGATATTGATTTCGATCTTTAGAGGTAGTATTCATTAAATATTTACTTACGTATGACTTATGTGTCAATACAGAATTAGGAAAGGAAAACCGATTTTGAATCCCGTGGGAAACACTTAATCTTATTTCAAACTTGATAATTGCATTTTTCAGATTTAGGGGACCCTAGTTCGATCTCTATCAACTCCATAATATTTCCTTTCTATTTCTCATTTTCTTTTTTGTTTAAGTTAAGGAGGTTTTGGGTTTAATCCCCACAAGCTCATTATTTTTCTTTTAATTTATCTCTTAACTTTCTGACCTATGGAAGAGGTTATGGTTTCAATCCCCACTCTCCACATATATTTTCTCCTTTATTGTTCTCCTAACTCTCTCATCCATTCAAGAGGTTGTGGGTTCAATCCCCACCCACAACATATACTTTACCTTGCATTTTGCTCACGATGTTTTTATGAAAAATTTGATATTGTGAGGTCATGGGTTCAATCCCCAATGACCTCACATTTAAATTTCTTTTAAAACATACCTAATTTTGCTCATACTTGGCCGAGACTACAAATTTGCAGCAAGCTGGAAATTCAGCCTCTTCCAATCCATTTTCCTCTCAATCTTTTTTTGATTTTTTATATCTTTCTTTTAATGATATCTTGGGTTCAATCCTTAGTGATCTCACTTATTTTACTTTCATTTTTCATTGCATTTTGTACCAGTTTGTTTGGCCGAACCCAACCTATCTAATGCTGAAAAATTTGTTCACTATTTTCATCTTATTTTTATAATCATTCTTACATTAATTCTTAAGGCATTGCGTGGATAATTTGGTGCATCTTTAAGTGTAATCTTTTTATGATTATATTCAGCAGATAATTACCATTAAATCTAGCAACATTACACCACTTCTCTACCTCATGATTTACACAAACATTCACATATAAAATTCAACCATAAAAACATATCATTTTTAAGGCTTAAAACTGAAAATCATGTCACTACATACACATATATTTTTAATTCAACGTTCATACAATTCCGAATACATAATCATGAAAACATTATCACGAAATTCATACTACATATCTAATCTACCAGCAAACATAGGAACCTAAGATCAGTGATAGGAGCTAGTGACAGGGAAAATGTAATGGGGAACAATCCTAGTTTCGGAATACAATTATCTGAGTCTTAAGGGTATCTTGGGAAAAGGAACAAGAGTAAGAAAACCCATACCGAATTTTAACATTGTTCAACAGTTGACCTTTCTTCCCAAAACATCTCCAAATTCACGTCTAATTTTGAAACCCACACCTTACCCGATTAACGTATTACATTTTGCTTAACGTTTTCGAATTGCTTTCTCATTTGTGTTTTGCGTGCCAGTTCTTCAAGTGTGAAGAACTTTTGTTTTCTGATTTTTTCTCACGTTTGGCAGCCAGAAATATAGTGTGAAATGAGAGAGTCATAGACGTGAAGGAGAGAGAGATAAACATGAAAGAGGTGAGCGTCTTAGGATTAGTTGAAGTAGTTTAGACTTAGTCAACAAGGACCCTTTCAAACTTCAAAAATCTTATTTAATTAGTTTAGTGAAATGACCATAATGCCCTTACAAAAATAGATTATAAATCTCAATTTAATCCACTTAAATGTTGCTTCCGTCGTGGATCGAACCCGTGATGTTCCCATCGTGAAAACGGGTCACTTCGGGTCGACCCGACCCAAACCGCCCCATTAATTAATTAATTAATAACAATAATCTGATTTTTCCTTTTTGTTAAATAAACATTTAAATATTAATTAATTAAATTAATTCTTTCTATATAAATATCCAAGTTAAATCATTGCTCCCACCTAGATTCGAACCGAGGTGGAGCAAAATTTTTCTCAATGGGCAATTTTGTCCCTTTCTACCCAAAATGCCCCTCCAACTTATTAGTTAAATAATTAGTTTCATATTTAGGGTAATTAGAATACTACCCTTAGCCTTAAAAAAGACTCTTTTTCACCTAGAACCTCCAAACTTAAGATTTCCCCTTTTTAAGTTTGGTAAAAACTCATCCGGGTAAATCTTCATATTCGTGTGTCCTACATGGTTGGACCCAACCTTTCCTAGATCAAATAACTCACCAAGTAAGTTGTCTTGTCTGTTGCAGAGGTTAAGAGATCCTGTTCTACGCGCATCAATCCGTGTGAACCCGGTCTAATCTAGTCATTCTAGATACGTTATACATTACTTAGCATAGCAATTTTTAGGGTTGTTACATTATCCCCCCCCCCTTAGGAACATTCATCCCCGAATGACACGACCCATCATTTTAACATAAAGAGAGTGCTTTTTGAGAATATGCTAACATACTTGAGACGTTACTCTTTCTGAATTTCTCTTTCACACTTACTATGGATAGTGCATATTACTCAAGCTTATCTGAAGCTTCATATTTGAGACTGAGGAACTTCCTTCTGAATCGCACTTAACTTAATGCACCTCGCCACTCATGCATCACAAAAAAGAAAATAAAAAAGAATCATGTCCACACTATCTAAAATAGCAACATAACATGCAAACATGAATTCATTTTAACTCACATAGTGCAATTATTACACATAAAATTTTGGACTTACAACACCAAGTTGACTATTGCAGATAAACATAGAGCTTCTTAAACAAAACCATCCTTAGGAGGAGTATATCTAACCCCTTAGATAACATCTTGTTTGCCTCAAGATTTCAAATTATATGGCTTTGTTGGATTGGTCCGCGCCCTGCCCATTAATATCCTATCTCATTTGGCAACTGAAACCTCACTACCCTGGTTTGATAGTCTATGGTAGCATAACACTTATGCAGAAAATAGATACCTAAGCTATTCAATGCTTTTAATTGGCGAATATCTAATTTACATATTATTTGGTTGGTGCACATCCTTGAAACCTACTAGAAGCTTCACATTAATAGACTAAGGAACTCCTTCCTAATCTAGTCTCATCAAAGCATAAAACATAAATGAGACCCTGGAAGCTTTGGCCCGACATACTACTATCATATCAGGGATGAAAGGTGATCATTTCTTGTTCTTAGCATCTATGGCTATTCATTTGAGTATTTAGGTAATGAATAGTCAATGAGTGGTCAAAGTCTAAATAGTAGTGAAAACGAGGGTTCCAGTAGATGAACTCGCACAAAGTACAGTGATTTAACTATAAGAGAGTTCTAAATAAACACTTAAGTTAGCAACTAACATGATGACTCCAACATGTAACTTCATATTAGTGCATAAAACCATACACATGAAAAAATAATTTAGGCTATGCACCCGAGATATCACCAGAGGTGTCTTTCCCTAAACCCCTAGACTTGAGTGCGAAGAATCGTTACCTCCTTTGAACCTCTTCACTTGGACCATTCGGCTGAACTTTCTCCTTCCCTTTTTCTTGAACACTCGTATACGGACAATCCTTCACCATGTGACCTAGTTTCCATAACTATAACAAGCGTTAGAGAACTTCCTACACTCCCCTCCATAAAGTTTGCTACACATCCTACAATGTGTCCTCTCTTGAGGTGTATCTACTACACTGTTTCTATTAACTTCGAGCTCGCAATCCATTTCATAGGAAACCTTGGATTAAATTGACTCCCCTTGGTGGGAGAGTCCCTTCTAAAACTTGGGATTATCCCTGATTTCAGTACTACTCTTCCGTGAAAAATTATTCTCAGCTTGCCTTGACTTGTTCCCTGCCCTAGTATGTTTCCTATTCCCGCTCTCCTCCACTTTTTGGTCATGGACCATAAGCCTGGAAAGGTCTATGCTATCATGAAGCATAGATGCCCTACACTCCTCCTTGAGATCCTCAGCAATTTTAGATCCAATGTAAACGAGAGGATTCATTCTCGTGAAGTCCCTTAACCAGTTAGCCATGGTGCTGGATGGTGGGTTCTCCCTGGGAACACCTTGTTGCTCCGCCTGGGCTGTCATGGCCTGAGCTTGTAAAGTGATGGCCTGTTCCATCTGTACCAAGGTTGTGCTGACTTCTCCATCTGTCAACCCAGTTGGGTTAACAGGCATCTCCATTCCAGCAGCTAGAGCCTAGGGAGGAACTTGATTTACCCTAGCAATTTCTCCTCCAATCTCTCCACCTGCGTTTCTCCTCGTATTCATCTTTTGGAATCTCAAGAGTTTATTTTAGATACGCTCTTAACACCAAGAAATTAGACATTCGAGAAGGCATGATAAGATTAGAAGAAGGGAATTTCCCTACGCATCATCTAGTCTCTAAATAAGGATAATGGTGCACTTCACGTACCATGACTTAGAAAGTACTCTATGTGGTTGATGTGAATGTCTTATCCTCAAGTTTAACCTAAATTCTGATACAACCTTTGTTACGATTAGAGTCTACACCCCATATGAGACCGGCGTTGTTGAACTCTCAAAGGTTGCACACAAACCTACATACATAATCGTTACTTAACCTAAGTTAATTTTAGTGGAAAATTTAAACTTTTTGTTACTTAACATTCATATAAGACACTCTACTTAAACTCATTACGTTCATAATCAACCATCTAATATTAATATCATCAAATGAAAAAAATATTTCCATATTGTATTAAGTGCATACTTGCCAAAATTGCACCAATACAATGTCTGAAATAAGATGAGAAAGAAACGCTAGTGTAACATACTCCACTAACTTAAGCCTATATATGAGCTAGAATATAATGGGCAAGCATCCTCGAAAGCATCAGGGCATACCAAATCCGAATGAATGCTCCACGTCCGAATAACTTCAGTGTCGACTTGTAAGCTCTAACGTCCACCTGTTCCTGCACCTAAAAATGTAGAGTTGTATGGGATTAGTACCCACTTGTAATAAGTATGGGTATATGGAAGAACACAACAAAGACATGCATGATTTTAGAAGATCTCTTTCCTATCTATATGAATTATGAAAGTCAAGTCAGTGGAATTGCCAATTTTTGATTAGGAAAGTTATGCCATGAGAGTAACATGCATCATCATATTTATCATTTTGCAAACAACATATAACATATTACACATATTATATCACGTAGTTCATATCTTTCTTTCATATGCCATAAGACCTTGGAATCATGGACTTGACATTAGGACTTCCCAAAATGAGGGCCCAACATATAGGACCTCAACTAGGGAGCCTTCTTGAACAAACACAGAGTCTGCTTCATATTCTTACGTACTTCATTTTCATTTTTCATATACTAGTGCAGCCACAAGTCATACCTAGGATGTAGTTTAAGACTCGCATCGGGCTTGCTGTGCAATGACCAAGAATAATCTTGTGCTATTACTTAAGTCTAGCTCACATCTTGATTATCCTATCCTAGCACCTTTTGTATCGTTCATTTCATTATGTGCATTCGTTGAGGATGGCCTCATTCTTTCTTTGGGAACTACAACCTTAACCTACATATATAAGGTGAAAATAATGAAATCTAGTGTGTAATTCCCACACAAAAAAGAGGTGGAATCACCGGCAAAAGTAAACCAAAACATGCTAGAGTATATAGGGAATTGCACCCTGCTAGATCCCTATATTGGCAGTATAGATTCAAAGCCTAGGAGATATAAGGAGACCCATACCCGGTATGTAGAACAACCTTATCTCATGAGATTTACGTGAACCTCCATCCTTCCCAAAGGAAGGCATCACCGCTCATAGCTAGCCTATCCGTGCTCAGTATAAAGTTCCATTACATTCAACTCATACATCATGGAAGCTTTCTTCTAGCATGAGGACATCAAATATCATTAGATGATTTTGGATCTCATCATTAGTATTAAGTACGCATTAACATCAATAATTTCATTAGAGTTTTCATAGAGACTGGTCTCTTCATTAACTTTACACTCTCATAGGTGAGTACATTTTGATAATATTTACTTAGGCTCATTTTAGATTCATCTCATATTTCACATTAGTCTCGTATCATATTGTCACCTGATTTATTAACTTTCGCACATTTGCTTTTTATAATTACTCACCCCTTCAAGTGAATGTTCATTTCATCATATGCAAATGCACTTGGCCATTTAGTCTGTTTCACACTCTTACTTAACTCTTCTAGGGTTACATTATTTTATCATATACATCATAGGCTCATTAACTTTAAAATGTATGGACATATGAGTACACACATACAAGACATGAGGCTTCATTCCTAGTTTGTCTAAGTGATTCATGTTTACCCAAGATTATGTAGTTCAAGACTTATGCATCTTGTAGATATGCCAAGATATTGATTTCGATCTTTAGAGGCAGCATTCATAAATATTTACTTACGTATGACTTATGTGTCAATACGGAATTGGTCAAGGGAACATGATTTTGAATCAATACGGAATTGGTCAAGGGAACATGATTTTGAATCCCTTGCACAACACTTAATCTTATTTTAAACTTGATAATTGCATTTTTTTGATTTAGGGGACCTTAGTTCAATCCCTATCAATCCCATAATATTTCCTTTCTGTTTCTCCTCTCCTTTTTTGTTTAAGTCAAGGAGGTTGTGGGTTCGATCCCCCAAAAGCTCATTATTTTTCTTTTCATATATCTCATAACCCTCACACCTATCCAAGAGGTTGTGGGTTAAATCCCCACTCTCCACATTTATTTTCTCCTTTATTTTTCTCATAACTCTCTCATCCATTCAAGAGGTTGTGGGTTCAATCCCCACCGACCACATCTATTTCTCCTTGCATTTTTCACACGAAGTTGTTATGAAATTTTAATTTGTCAAGGTCATGTGTTCAATCCGAAATGATATTACATGAAAAAAAATTAAAAACATAGCTAATTTTCCTCATCCTTGGCCGAGACTTCAAATTTCCAGCAAGCTGGAAATTTAGTATCAATCTTTTTTCCTCTCAACCTTTTGTTATTTTTTTTGTAGCTTTCATGTAATAATGTTTTGGGTTCAATACTTAGTGATCTCACTTATTTTACATTCATTTTTGATTGCATTATGTACCACTTTGTTTGGCCGAACCTAACCTTCCAAATGCTGGAAATTTGTTCATTATTTTCAGACTCTATTTATCATCATTCATACGTTAATTCTTAAGGCATTTCATGGATTATTTGGTGCATATTTAAGTGTAATATTTTTTATGATTATATTTAGCGAATAATTATCATTAAATCCAACAACATTAAACCACTTTTACGCCTCAAGATTTACATAAACATTCTCACATAAAATTCAACCATAAAAACATATCATTTTTAAGGCTTGAAACCGAAAATCATGTCACGACATAGACATACATTTTTCATGAATTTTCGGCAGACATACTTCATAGTTCATACAATTCCGAACACATTATCAAGAAAATCACACTTCATACCCAATCTACCAGCAAACATACGAAACTAAGATCATTGATAGGAGCTAGTGATAGGGAACATGTAATGGCGAACAATCCTACTTTCGGAATAGCATTATCTAAGTCTTAAGGTTCTTTTGGGAAAGAGACCAAGAGTAAGAAAACCCATACATGATTTTAACGTTGTTCAACAGTTGAACTTTCTGCCCAAAACATTTCAAAATTCACGTGCAATCCCGAAACCCACACCTTACCCGACTAGCCTATTACGTTTTGCTTAACGTTTTCAGATTGATTTCTCGTTTGTGTTTTCTATGCAAGTTCTTCAAGTTTTGAGAACTTTTGTTTTCTGATTTTTTTCTCATGTTTGGCAGCCAGAAAGAAAGTGTGAAATGAAAGAGAGATAGACGTGAAGGAGATAGAGATAAACGTGAAAGAGGTGGGTGGCTTAGGATTAAGGGAAATAGCTTAGACTTAGTCAATTAGGACACTTTTAAACTTTGAAAATCTGATTTATTTAGTTTAGTGAAATGACCATAATGCCCTTACAAAATGAGGTTATAAAACTCAACTTTATCCACTTAAATGTTGCTTCCGTCGAGGTTCGAACCCGTGATGTCCCCATCGCGAAAATGGGTCCCTCCGGCTCGACCTAACCCAAACCGCCCCATTAATTAATTTATTTATAATAATAATCTGATTTTAGTTTTTCTTAAATCAACATTTAAATATTAATTAATTAAATTAATTCACCAATATAAATAATCAAACTAAATCATTGCTCCCACCTAGGTTCAAACTTAGGTGGAACAAGAATTTTCTCAAAAAGCATTTTCGGCCCTTTCGACCCAAAATGCCCACCTTATTAATAAAATAATTAATTACATATTTATGGTAACTAGGATACTACACTTAGCCTGGAAAAAGACCATTTTACCCCTAGACCCTCCAAACATAAGATTTCCCTTTTTTAAGTCCATTAAAGACTCATTCGGGTAAATCTTCATATTCGGGTGCCCTACATGGCTGGACCTAACCTTTCCTAGCTCAACTAACTCACCAAGTTAGTTGTCTTGGCAGTTGCAAAGGTTTAGAGGTCTGTTCTACGCGCATCAATCCATGTGAACCCTGTCTAATCTAGGCATTGTAGATATGTTAGATATTACATAACATCGACATTTTTAAGGTTGTTACGCCGTGTTGCGAGACATCTTTTTTACCTACCTCGTGTTGGTTGTGTGACGTGTGGTTGGCTCCATGTCTTTACTAATGCAAGCTGCTTTGGCAGCTGGCTCTCCATGTTTTGGGTCCTTCTCTAGGACCCTTCAGACAGTCCTTGGGGAGTCGTTTGTACCGATCCGCAAGTAGACCCTAGAAGTTAGAGGGTCCTTGTGTCACCACACGGCAAATGAGACTTCACGAAATCTCATGTAATCCACTCTTATCATTCATTGCATAATAAATATGCTAAAATAAGTAAGAATTTAGAACTTTGTTCACACACAAAGAACTCTTTCCATAATCATTACACAAGCAGAAGAATTTCATTTAAAATATCAGACCTTTACAACATCTTCTTAAACTATCTAATTCTTGAGACATAATCCCATAAAGGTTAATAAAATAAAGACTAAGACAAAAGGAAACACATGTGGATATTGTCCTCGAATCGATGAGGACTCACAAATATTTAACTTCAACCCTTAGAAACCTATAAATCCTCAACGGAACATCAATTCTTTCAATTCCCCATACTTAAGTCAAAATGAGAAAAGAAAGGGTGAACATTAGATGCACGAAGTATGGAAGCCCTGCAGAAACCATGAAAAAGGGACATTTAGTGAATTACATGTTTTTCATGAATTTTTTATTAAAACATCATACCTCAATAATAAGAACATCATTTAACAACTTAGCAACACATACGAAAACATTTAAACAAATAGTCACATTTTTAGGAACACTTTCGAGTGAACTACTTCATTGTATAGTTAACTTCTTCACTGTTACAGTGAAGTTTATCAACTTTGCTTCAAACACCTTCTACCATATAATCCGCTCACTAAAATATATCCTAAGACTACATAAGTGAGACAAAGAGAGACCGTCCATACACCCTCTCTAGGCACACCTAAATGATCTTTAGATCACCAATAATGAGATACATATACTTACAAATACATCAATCACATGAAAATGAGATCCTCCTACCAAAGGAAATTATAAGATTCACTTGAGTGAGTTGTGAAGCGACAACCCACACAATCCCTTACACACATACTTAAGAGATCCTATAGACTACCTAAGATAGAATCATTCTCACTTAATATATTAGCACACATATAATATGACATTCTCTCCTACCAAGGTTATCAAAAGACATACTTAAGTAAATCAAGAAGATAACATCCATGATTGACCTCTTCAACATTACCTAAGTACTCCTTAAGAATACGTAAGTTTGGATTATGTCTACATGATTCAACCAACTTTTCTAACTAGAGTAATTCTTATGGCTTATCTTGGTAAGATACGAAATGACCATTCCTATTACCCCTTCATACCTTAACTAGAAAACTCTTAACAACTCTAGATAAATACTTATTCATTTATTATACTTTATTAACTTAAGTCATTACATTCATTAGTTCAGTTAAGACTCATTCATCACATAAATAGATTCAAGTAATGGTCTTGGACTAGACCTACAAACTCTCACTAACAACTTAAAAGTCTATTGTGCAATGTCTAGATAGCGTTCCATACCACCACCAAAACTTCATAAAAATTCTCTAATTCTAGTAGGTATCCCAAATGGTTAGAATAGACAGTAACCGACATACACCATGGTATCAAAGCATGGACTCTAGAATTCTAACCTACACCGATGAGGGTGTTCTACTTTCCAATGGTAGAACTTGGACACATCCCATATAGGCACATTGTTAAGGAATATGAAGGGTGTGCTTTGTATTCTAGTCTTATTATTTAACTAAAACTACTTCCCTTACCATACTCACTTGGTGCTATACTTTGTTCTCATAGAATAATTTTCATTAAAGGTTCATTTAAAAAGGTTCCATATAAATTTCATAATCTAATCACATTCACCCTACAAAAGAGGTCCTCTAGGGCTACCTTACAATGACAACAAAAAGCTCATCATGACTTTCCTAAGATTTGATATCATGCCGTTCCAGCCAATATACCTTAAGTCTATCATTCCTTTACTTGAAGGATACCATTATGGATTTCGACTTTAATATTCATAACCTTACCACTAGGTTCAAGGTTTCACATAAATACCCTCTTAACATCATTTAAGGTCACATGTCATTTATACATTCAAGACTAAGAGACTTTAGCATCCTAAGTTAAGACATCTCATATTAACATTCAGACATGCGTCAACTAAGGGACACAAGTCAACCAAGACAACACACGACATACTTCACTTTAACACATATTACATGTCATTCTTTAAGTCACTTCGGAAGCAACCATTATCATTTTTATGTCATCCTATACACTACCATATGATCATCAATATAACCATAATAGACATATAGTCAAGTAGGAAGAATCATCCATCAACCCTAAGCCTACACATATAAACACATAGCCATACTCTACATGATCTCCTAACATACATAGAAATAACACATAGTTTCACATAAATTAACATATAGAGAGATATGCTCATACTTCACAAAAATCAACTAAAAGAAATCATCATTATATTTTAAGTAGTGCTGACAAGGTCATGATTATCATATTGCATAAAGTAACACCGACAAGGCTACATGAATTCACATAGCACCGCCACCATAAGTTTACTTTATCAATCAAAATTATAATACAAAACTATCAATAATGATTAAAAGAGTTAGGGAAGCCTACCATCCATTCAATCTCACCACTTAATTCCCCAAGATAAATCATCAAATTCGATACCATAAGGCCCTCACCATGGCCATGAACATCAATTCAATACATAAACCATAATACTCAATAAATCTAGGTCAATTCAATATATAATTAACAATATAAGATCAATTAGACATCAATTCAATAAAATCCTTATATCATTCAATACTCCATAGGAAACTACACTAGAAATCGTAAGCCTTAAATCAATATCAAGTCAATAAATTTAATATTCAATAGATCTAAGAATATATAATACTCAATCGATCAAATTGAAACAACCTACAAGATAATCAATCATATATATACATGAATCACAAGCCTATCACAATCTAAACTTGAATTCATTAATATCAAATTGAGAGATTTGTGAAGGTCAAGGGTTCATGGATAATATAATTTAAAAACATCAATTATAAACAAATAATATCATATCTTATCGTTCAAAAAGCTTTCATGCAAGAACCTAAGACTTAGAGTAGAAATTGGACTTTTTATCTTTTTGAAATCTTTGAAAATCATTTTAGATATTTGCTCTAAGGTGATATCAAGCCTTAGATTAAGAAATTGCATACCTTAGTACAATAATCCAACGATAATTGAAGAATAAACTCTATTGAAGAATCATCTTCAAGCTCCATTTTCACCTTGAGCTCTGACAGAGGTTTTTGGAGAAACTTTGGGAGGGAATGTGTTTTGATTCAGATGTTAGGGTTTAAATAAGAGTTTATTAACTTATTTACTCTGAAAATACCTATAAACACTCAAAAAAAATAATCGTAAGTCCTATTGGTATGGGGGTGAGTTTACCAATTCACCCCTCGAACTTACAATGACTTGCGTAGTGACAAACCCAAACGACGGATGGACCATGAACGACCCATCGCTTGAATAACTGACAATCCTGTCGGTCCGTGTTATGACACTGAAGCTTCTATTTGGTCCCTTCTATCATAAAATAAGTATCAATAGATTATACACCACCAACGGGGCACCGACTGACCCACTGGGCGTCAATTGCAATCCTTTGGTGGGCTGCCTTGGGCAGTCTTGGGAATCAACTTGGGTCCTTCCTTAAGGACCCTTGGATGGTCCTTGGGGATGTTTGACCGGATTTTTCAACCCATTTATTTCATAAAAAAAACACGTAAAACTCGATGAAGCATGCATAGACACACAAGGTCGTTTCAAGGCAAATATTTCGAACATTATGGATGTTCCTTGATGTTTGACCTCCAAACATAAAAAAAACTGGTTAAACTGACTATATACACCATAATAACTCATTTAAAGACTTTATAACCTCATGAATCACACATAAACACATAAAATTACATATGAGGCACATAATTGACTTAGTAGTCGAAAATCTTGATCGTCCCTTGACGTTTGAGTTCCAGTGCACCTAAACTCTTAGAAACTTCCTCCAAACCACATTATAAACAAATTTAGGACCTTAGACCATCAAAAAAACCATGTTAGGCTCTACCATCATGACAACCATGTTAGGATCTAGCTTCACCTAAGTCATTTTTGGAGTCTTGCATCGTTACCAGACGTTTGGACCCTTTGTACAACATACCACCTCTTCAATGTGTTTTTACAAGTTTTGGACTTCATTTGACACTCCAAAACATTCAAAATATATAGGGACATAAACTAGTTCAAATTAGCTAGTTTCCAAACATCAAGGTCTTTCTTTGTCTTTTTGGCTCTAAGATTTTCTAGTTGAGTTCATTACATTAATATAGGTCTGGAAACATCATTATAATCACTTATTAATAGTATAATCTATAGTCTAAGCCATGGAACTTCCGGAGTGTTACAATGGTCGTGGCAATATTGGTCCCATGAATAGAGATTGTCCTACGATGAAGGCTCAAGGGAGAGAAAACACTTAAGCACAAGGAAGTACTCCTAATCCCGATGCTCCTAAGAAGAATCTCTTCTATGCTCTCCGCTATAGGGTGATCAAGAAGAGTGTTCCGATGTCGTTAATAATATGTTACACATGTTCTATATTAATGTCTATGCTTTATTAGATCCCGATGCTACCTTTGCATTTGTAACCCTCTTCTAGCTAGAAAGTTCAATGTATTACCCGATATTCTAATGGAGCCTTTTTAAGTTACAACCCAGTGGGTGACTCTGTCTTGTCTAGAAGATTCTTTAGGAGTTGTCCTGTATTATTTCCCAATAGAGTTACTTTTGTTGACAAGATCGAAAATGAAATGGTTGACATTAATGTCATATTTTTTATGGATTGGTTGCGTGCTTGTTTTGTTTACATATATTGTAGAAAAAGGGTAGTCAACATTATCTCTAAAGGGTGTCATTATCATGTTGTAAGATTGAAAGACCTCTAATAATAAATTCCTCCATTAGAGTTGGTGCCCATAGTGAAGGAATTTTCGGAAGTCTTTCCCGATGACTTGCCTGAAATTCCTCCAGAACAGGAAATAGACTTCAACATAGACTTTTTGACGGATACAAAAACTATTTCAATCCCTCTTACAAGATGGTTTCGGACGAGTTTCAAGAACTTAAGCTTCAACTCATGAAATTAATTGACAATGCTTTCATAAGACCTAGTATTTCTCCTTGGGTTTCTCTATTGTTGTTTTTAAAGAAGAACAATTAGGATGTTCATTTACTTCATCAGATAAATAAGTTTATTATAAAGAAAAAGTATCATTTTCCTCGAAATATAATTTTTTAATAATTACAAGGGGCAATCTACTTTTTCAAGATTGACTTGAGGTCGGTTTATCACAAACTTATGGTGAGAGGGGAGGACATACCTAAAATGACTTTTCGATCTAGGTATGGTCACTAAGAGTTCCTAGTCATGTCCTTTGGTCTAACTAATGCCACACTGGCTTTTATGACCTAATTAATAGGGTGTTCCAAGATTACTTTGACTCCTTTGCGTTTGCATTTATTGATGGTATTTTGGTGTCCTCCAAGAGGAAAGATGAAGATTAGCATGACACTGTCCTTTGATAGACCACTAGTCGGCGGGCAACCGTCGATTGAAAGTCCAAGTCGACTGTCAAAATTTTAAGTGAATGAACTCATTATTTAGTTACTTAATTAATTGATTAGGGGTTAGGGGTGGTTAATTAAGTTAGATGAGGGACTATATAAGATTTAACCTTTCATTAAACTAACCAAACACCACATAATTCCCCAAACCCAATTCTCTCCAACTTCTCTAGATTTTGTTCTCCCCAATACTTCAACCTCCATTGAAGAACACTAGATCTTTAAGTCTAGGACGAATTCACCAAGGTTTTCATCCCAAATTCGTGGAAAGATTATAACTAAGGTATGGTTTCTTTCTTTCTTGGGATTCCTTTTCCCACAGAGGCCCTTTCAAAGATGATTTTTTACTTTCCAAAGAATAGGGTTTCAATCTAGACATGGGTTCTGTTTTCAAAACGAAATTGTCATTCAATTTATGATGAATTATATTCTTTTACACATTGTTCAACTAAGTATTGACGGTCAATGGTTGTTAATCACTCAAGATTTTCCCTTTGAACCCCTATTCATTCCTACAGTCATTATTCCTTGTAATTCTATGGTAATTGTAGGAGATAATGACTATATATATAAGTAGAATCATAATTGATGCATATTACTTCTTGAAATTATCTTGTTTATGCATTGACTATGTGTTATTTTTCAATTTAAGTACGAAGGCTATGAAAGGGAATAATGTATGAATATTGATTCTTCTTGAATTCAATTATAAAGTATTATTTACTTAGATTGTAATGCTTTTATGTATATTGTGTGGTTGTGATGTGGATAGCAAGTACTCCTCATTGTTTACCCTATACTATTGAATTGGCTATGAAGTACTCAAGCATGTAAAGATATGATTATGATATGACTGAAGGTACTTCTCATGATTATGATATAGTGTTGAGTGAAATGCTTACTCAATTGTATGTGGTTTTCTAAAATGAAATGGTAGTTCTCACTTATTAATACCTATGAGCTATTATGATGAGTCGTTCATATAAGGGGCGTCTAGAAGATACGAATGTGATCTTGTAATAAAATTGTTATGACTACTAAATGCAATAAGTTCTTAGCAACGAAAAGGCATGGAAACGAGATGAAGGTCTAACGTTTAGTAAGTATGGCCTATGACACGGAATTCGGTGTTCTCCTCCCATACTGAAAAAGAGGGTTAACAATTGTTTAAGGCGTAACAATTCGTATATAGCTAAATAGGTGGAATCAACTAGTTATAACCTAAGGGGGAATATAGTTATGGAAAATGGAGATCGCTACTATAAAACTTGACTTGCTATACGTTGAGATTTAAGACTCATGAGAAAACATCTATGTTTGGAACTCGGAATTGCTAAACGTGAAGGTTCTCTTGCGGGAAACAGGAATTGCTACACGTGAAGCCCCCACTCTCATTTGTCATGTTAAGTAGGTTCTTGTCTCAAACTACCTTTTAAAACATATTTAAGTTGTTAGTGTATTAGTTCATTAAGTAGGATTTAGGAGTTTGGTCCTTCATACATCATATATCTCAAAGGTTTTATACATGAGAATTTCATTGTAGAACCTATATTATGTGAGAATGTCCTTTCGTATCATAGAAGCTATATTATGTGAGAAGGTCCTTTTATATCGTAGAACCTATATTATGTGAGAATGTCCTTTCACATAATTCTACTATTCATACGATCATGTGTGTGTGCATACATATGTGAGATCTAACTTCACATAAACAACTCTATTAACACATGTTCATAACTCATTAATCATATAGTTTACATGCATAGAAATAGGTAATGATGCATAGGAGAACTATCCTTTCCTTAATAATCATGAATCCACCTTATTCATAGATATACATGAATTGTGTGTATACATTGTTCAACATCATTACAAAATAAATATAAAATAACATTGAGCTTCTATTGAATATGGGGTAAATTTTCCATTCACCCCTTTAATGGACAACGTGCATGGAAAGAAGTTGCAGGCTGCATCGATGGAAGACAATTAACGGAGCGTCGTCTGATCGACAAGCCATCTTGATACTAAGTTGTTTGTGACAAAGAAACCATATTTTGGGGCTTAGATCACACTTATAAGTGTTTATAAACACCTAAAATTCATGTGGTATTGGTTCATGAACGATAGTTCATTCATGGGGTCATCGATTTGACACTACAAAGCCTGTCCTTGGCTAGACTTTTGGTCCTCCTCAACAACCCTTTGGGTGGTCCTTGGGGAGTATTTTCCGAAAATTTCTAACCTAATTACAATAATTCACATACCAAGGTCCTTCTTTATCAATTTTAGCACCTAATAACATGTAAAACATGAAAAGGCACACTAGAACACACTAGCACGTCTAAAGACTATCTTTTGAATGTCTTGGACGTTCCTAGACGTTTGACCCCAATATAATTTCATATCAATCATACATCCTTTGAAACACTTATTAACATATTATTAAGATCTTTAGGCACATGTGAGGTTCCATACACCTTAATTAATTTTGAGGGTCTTGACATCATACCTAGGTGAGTCTTAGGATAACTTTGGATAAAGGGTCTAAAGTGATTAATGGATTATTTGATGAATGTTGTTATGTGCTAATAATTTTTAAAGTAATGCCTTGTATGTCAACCTAAACAAACTCTAATGTATACCAAAGCCGTTTTACCAAGTTTAGATTTCATCCCACTCTTTAAACCCCTTGTAACATCTAAGGGAACACTAGGTTGTTTTCACAAATATTCGAACGTCATGGTCGTCCCGTCATATTTTTGTTCTAATACCTCCTAAAAAAGTTGGGTACGTTCATTTAAGTCTAGAATCATTATTTTACAATATATAAAACTCTATTCTAGGCAATGCAACATCTGGGGATTTACATTAACCCCTTTGGGAACATTCGTCCCCGAATGGAACCTTAACTTGCTTTTAGAGAAAGGAAGGGACTCAATTCTATAATCCCAAAGAAAACAACCACATAAAATCTTACTGATTTACAGCTCATAGTAGTTATTCTTGACTCCATTCAACACATAATCATAACCTTATACATAACAACTTAATTTATAACTCATCAAATATAAGAGTTTTAATGACCCTCATAATGATCTAGGTTGAACTAGAGTTTTTATAGTGCTTAATGAATTATAATGTGTTAAAATAGTTAATTTTAATTTTTAAAGTCAGTTTTAAAAGTTTGTATGTCAAATGTCAAGGGACGATCAAGACGTTCGACGACTAGACGTTTTAGTGCTTATGTGAGTTCTTCTGTGACTTTGAATATTTGATGAGTTGTTAGGAGTACAAATTAATGTGTGAGGAACCTAAGAACTATATTAAAATTTTAAGATGTTCAAATTATGGGTAAGACACCACCTATTATCCACGAGGATTCCTAGGAGAGAACCCAATACTAGGTAACAAAACTTCCAATTCACTGTCCAATCGACGACCTCACTAACGAATAGTAGGCTATTCGACGACCCATCGTCTTGGGTGTATCTCCACACTTAGTGGTGGGGATATTTTCCCCATGAATCCAGTTTCTGAACATAACGATTCCCAACAGAATTGGTCGTTGTTCAAACGACGCCCATTAGTTGGGGTATGTCGTTTGGTCACTGTGTAAAGCTGTAGGGAAATCAGCCAAGCTTGGGCTGTTTTTTGTAAATTCACCCCAAGTATTTTATGAATATTGGAGTTTTTTTAGGGTCTTTAGGGTATTTTATGTTAGTTTATACTCCTAGACCTAGGTTAAACTACATTTTGTAAATATCAAAACCCCTTCCTCAAGAAAGACTCTCTCAAAATCTACAGAATTTAGAACTCAAGGAAGGTCTAGAAGAGAAGTCGTGGAAATTTTATTCACAAATTTCTTGAGTTTCATCATAGTGAGATATGGAGGTTAATCCTTGAGCCTTTTTTTCATTCAAGAAGCCATTCAAAAGAGATTTCAAAAAGGGTTATTAAACTTCAACTTCTTCTATTATTGAATCTAAGCATGGATCTTTGGAAGAGAATATTTTAATGATTAAATTATTTTATTTTAGTGTTATTTGATTATTTTAATTTTAAAATACCTATGAAACCATGCTTTGTATATTTCTAACTTTTGGTTTATGAAGTGGGTTTAGTGTATATATCTTGATAATGTTAGGAAATATTAGAGTTGTACTTCTTTATGCTATATTTTATTTAGATATTGCCTTAAATTTTACTTTATGATCAATTATTGTTGAAATTGAGGAAAGGTGGTGAAACCTGATGAACGGTAAGTTTATTATAGTGATAATTTCATATTGTGAAATGACCTTGAGTGGTATGGTCAACCTTTGGTGGTGGTGTTTATTTGAAGTAAATTTATATATATTTTTATCTATATAGATATATATATATATATATATATAGATATAGATAATATTATATATATATCTATATATATATATATATATATATATAATATATAATATATATATATATATAATATATATATGAATATGTGTAATGTGATTATGGCCTTGAAGGCATAGCATGTGAAGTAAAGTGATGATTGTGAATGTTATGCATGTGGTGCTCTTATGAAGTTGTTAATGTGTGACTTGAATACATAATGTTTAAATAAAGTATATGTATATGTGAAGCATGCTAGTATATGAAATATGATGAATGAAGGTATCACTATATTCAAGACTCAAATTATGAATATTGTGATTATGTGACAGGTGTGCTCACTTGTACTCATAGACACACTTTGAATGAATGAATGATGTTCACAAATGTAAATGGGAGATTTTTGGGTGAACACTCTTCGTGAGTTGAGATGAAGTAGTTAGTAGCAACCTCACTATTCCCAAGATCTTTCTAAGATATGTTGGAGGTTGAATACCCTTCATGAGTTGAGATTTGGTATTTGAAAGTAAACCCTAGGGATACGTACCCTTCGGGAGTAAAGATGTGGAGCTAAATGCCTACTCCTTAACGTATAGTTAATGGGTGTTTATAACTCCGTGGGGGAGTTATACTTAGCACCGAGAGGATTTGAAGAAGGGGTGGATACACTTTGTGATTTGAGATGTTGTATCCAATCTACATATTGAGATGAGTACTCTTCGTTAGTAAAGAATGAGTTAATTAGAAGAAATCTCCTTATCCCATTATTATGCGCCCGCATAGGAGTATCTATTGTAAATCCATGTAAAGGCTCAAGAATGACCCTACATTAGACAAGTGGGGATCCCTCATCCGTTAGAGGTTAATACCGGGATTCCTTGTCTAGCTCTTATGGGATATGTTGGTTAAATCTAGACCCCACAAAAGAATGTTACAAACTATGCCTTATAAAAAGTTTACTACTTAGGGTATTTTGTTCTATGGGACACTTCTATCCATTGCACAAGTAGGTATTTGAAGGGAGTGTTTGTGTGTACTTATGTGAGAAGGAATGAATGGGTCATTATGTGATGAAAATGAAGTAATGAGACTTTATGTCTAATGAATAGAAGCATGTTCATTTTATGTCTATGATTCATAAAGTTTGATTATTTATGTGTAAGACTTATGAAGATTATGAAATTATTAAATTTTATGTGCCTAGTCTAAGGGAATCCTCTAATAGTACTAAGGTTGAAGTAGTAGTACGAGATGCCACCTTCACATTACACTAAGTGTAACTTGATGGTTGTCTTGGGGGATGGTTCTTATGTGAAATACTTAAATTTAATTATGTCTCCTCTAATGTATTTAATATTTAATGTTGGGATGTTAAGTGTGGTGAAGTATGCTTAACCTTGGTAGTCTTAAGAATCACTTTGGTGTGTATTAAGAATCACTTTGGTGTGTATTAATGACCCCATACTTTTCTATACTCTAAATGTCACGACCCAAAACCAAGCCGCGACTGGCACCCACATTTACCCTCCTATGTGAGCGAACCAACCAATGTAAACCTTATCATTTCAATTTAATATCAACATAAAGCAATGCGGAAGACTTAAACTCATAAATAAAAGACAATTCAATAACTTTTAGAATTCAACATCTATTATTTCCCCAAAATCTTGAAGTCATCACCACAAGAACATCTATGATAAATTTACTAAACTAAGAGTATTCTAAGAAGCTAAAACAAATAAAAGCTAGTCTATGTCGAAACTTCAAGGCATCAAGACATGAGGGAGGAGATCCAGTCCAAGCTAGAAGCATTAGCTCACCCTGAAGATCCGGTGTGACGAAAACTGGCTAGAATTACTGTTGAGTTGAAGACGACGGCACGTTTGCTGCACTCCACAAATAACAAGAAGAAAACATAAAAGTAGGGGGTCAGTACAACCACAAGTACTGAGTAGATATCATCGGCCAACTCAAAATAGAAAGCAATATATCTCAGATAACATCATAAAATAAACTAATATGCTTAACATGTGATAGCAACAAGTACAAACATCATTTATAATATCACCGATCATATTTATGAGGACTCAAGCCTCCACACCATACTCTTTTGGGATACATGTTCTTTAGATTGAGTATATTAGCATCTTTCAAGATTCATTATATTTATTCCTCTTGTGTCGGTACGTGACACTCCGATCCCCTACTACTATGTGTCGGAACGTGACACTCCTATCCCCTAATTCAATGTGTCGGTACGTGACACTCCGATCCCATACATTTACGTGTCGGTTTGTGACACCCGTCCCACTAATTCTATGTGTCGGTACGTGACACTCTGATCCCCTACATCTACGTGTCGGTTCGTGACACTCGTCCCACTAATTCTATGTGCCGGTACGTGACACTCCGATCCCCTACATCTACGTGTCGGTTCGTGACACCCGTCCCACTAATTCTATATGTCGGTACGTGACACTCCGATCCACTAATCTCATTCTATTAAATTCATCAAGCCTTCTTTTATATCAAGGCGTCATCATTAACAAGAGATTAGGTTTTTATCAAGATTTGGGATTCAATAGCTTCATCATGCTTGTTTCATCACAATCATATATATAAAATCACATCATGCATACACACAATTAAGCATAAAGAAGGCTCTATAATACTACCCAACACATATCATTCGCTATTAAGAGTTTACTACGAATAGTGTAAAAACCACAACCTACCTCCACCGAAGAATTGCGATCAACAAGCTCTCTTCTCAAAATCCTTGCTATCCTCTTCGTTTCTCTCTCTCTCTACTCGTTCTCTTCTTCTTTTTCTGTCTCTCTTTGTTCTTTCTATTTTTCTTATTCAAACCCTCTTTCTTTTACCCTAATTAACATATAATTAAGTGTAAAAGATGGCAATAATAACCCACTAATTAACTTAAGGTTACCTCTTTCAACCCCCAAGTAATTAGACTTATTAACATTAACCCTCTAACTTTATAATTAAAGCAGGAATAGTCAAAAAACGTCCCTTAAAACGTATAAAGAAATCCGACCCAGACTGGGATTGCGCAACCTGCGACGGCCCGTCGTGCCTGCGACGGTCTGTCCTGCAGGTCGTCGCAAGGTCCAGAGATTGGATTTCCACTGAAGACTCTGTGACGGTCCGTCACACCTGTGACGGTCCGTCCTGCCATTTCGTTACGAAGTTCAGAGAGTCGATTTTCAGTACCCAATTTCAGATTTTCCAAGTGTTTTGAAACGAGACCCTGCGACGGTCCGTCGTGCCCATGACGGTCCGTCGTGGGGTCCGTCGCCTCAGCCTATTTTTCCAGAAATAAAATCTGCTGCTCAAAACGACTAAACAGGTCGTTACAATAGATACCAATTTACCCATCGTTCGTCCTCGAACGATCATGAGAAGAAAAACAAGAGTTAAAGGAAGTACCTGAGTCTGTAAACAGATGTGGGTATCTTTCTTGCATATCTGCCTCCTTCTCCCAAGTAGCTTCTTCAACCGGTCGATTCTTCCATTGCACCTTGATGGATGCAATCTCCCTTGACCTCAACTTTCGAACTTCTCTATCTAAAATAGCAACAGGCTCTTCCTCATAAGACAAATTCTCATCAAGCAAAACTGAATCCCAACGGATAATGTAGTTTCCATCCCCATGGTATCTTTTCAACATCGACACATGGAATACCGGATGTACTCCGGACAGCCCTGGAGGCAAGGCTAACTCATAAGCCACCTCCCCTACTCGCTTAAGTACTTCAAAGGGACCAATGTACCTTGGGCTTAGCTTGCCTCTTTTACCAAACCGCATCACCCCTTTCATTGGTGAAACTTTCAACAAGACTTGTTCACCCTCCATGAACTCTAAGTCTCTAACCTTTCGATCTGCATATTCTTTTTGTCTACTTTGCGCCGCTAGAAGCTTCTCTTGAATAGATTTCACTTTCTCTATCGAATCCCTCAGAAGATCATTACCCCAAGGTCTAACCTCGAATGCATCAAACCAACCAATGGGGGACCTACATCTCCTACCATACAATGCTTCAAAGGGAGCCATATCAATGCTTGAGTGATAGCTATTATTGTATGAAAACTCCGGTAAGGGTAAGAAGCTATCCCAATGGCCACCGAATTCTATCACACATGCACGAAGCATATCCTCCAACACTTGAATCGTTCGCTCAGACTGACCGTCGGTCTGAGGATCGAACGCAGTACTAAGATCCAACCTAGTACCTAATTCCGCATGCAATGTTTTCCAAAACTTAGAAGTAAACTGCGTACCTCTATCTGATATGATGGATAGTGGAACTCCATGCAATCGAACAACTTCTGAGATGTAATGTTTGGCTAAATTCTCTGCATTGTAAGTCACCTTAACCGGAATGAAATGAGCAGACTTAGTTAATCTGTCCACAATCACCCAAATAGAGTCGAACTTGCCCAATGTCTTTGGAAGACCAACCACGAAGTCCATTGCAATTCTCTCCCATTTCCATTCCAGAATGGGCATTCTCTGAAGTGTTCCTCCGGGCCTTTGGTGTTCATACTTTACTTGTTGACAGTTTGGACATTTGGCAATAAAATACAAAATATCACGCTTCATTCTACTCCACCAAAAGTGTTGCTTTAGGTCACGGTACATCTTGGTTGCACCCGGATGTATCGAATACCTTGAACTATGAGCCTCTGTCAGAATAGTATTGATCAAGTCATCGACGCGGGGTACGCATACCCTTCCCTTAATCCTCAAAATACCTTCCTCATCGATTGTCGCTTCTTTAGCCTCTCCTTGCAACACTTTATCTCGGATCCGGATCAATTTTTCATCATTAAACTGCTTTCCCTTAATCTTGTCAAGGAAGGAAGATCTTGCCTCCACACAAGCTAAAAATCCTCCCTTCTCATTTACTTCTAATCTCATAAGGTCGTTAGCCAGAATCTGAACCTCCCTAGCCAATGGGCGTCTAGAAGCTTTCAAGTGAGCTAGACTTCCCATGCTTCCCACCTTTCTACTTAAAGCATCCGCTACAACATTCGCCTTCCCCGGATGATACAAAATAGTGATGTCGTAGTCCTTCAGTAGTTCCATCCATCTCCTCTGTCTCAAATTCAAATCTCTCTGAGTGAAGACATATTGTAGACTACGATGATCCGTATAGACCTCACACTTAACCCCATATAAATAGTGTCTCCATTGTTTTAATGCAAACACTACCGCGGCCAATTCCAAATCATGAGTTGGGTAGTTACGTTCATGCACTTTTAATTGTCTTGAAGCATAAGCAATCACATTCTTCTCTTGCATTAGCACCGCACCCAAACCAGAATAGGAGGCATCACAATAAACAATGAAGTTCTTACCCTCCACTGGCAAGGTGAGAATTGGTGCAGTAGTCAACAGAGTCTTGAGCTTCTGAAAGCTTTCCTCACACTCATCCGACCATACAAATGGAACATTTTGCTTAGTAAAGTTCGTCATATGGGAAGCAATAGAAGAGAATCCCTTGACAAATCGACGGTAGTAACTGGCTAAACCTACAAAGCTTCTTATTTCTGACACATTAGTAGGTCTTACCCAATTCTTCACTACTTCGATCTTAGAAGGATCCACCATCACTCCATCTTTAGAAACCACGTGCCCCAAGAAGGACACTGCATCTAGCCAAAACTCACACTTAGAGAACTTGGCATAAAGCTTTTTCTCCCTCAACATTTCCAACACAATTCTCAAATGCTCCTCATGTTCCTTCTTACTCCTGGAGTATATCAGTATATCATCAATAAATACGATCACAAAGAGATCGAAATATGGATTAAAAATCCCGTTCATCAAACTCATGAACGCAGCAGGGGCATTCGTAAGACCAAAAGACATCACTACAAATTCGTAATGCCCATACCTGGTTCTAAAAGCAGTCTTTGGCACATCCGTTGCCCGTATTTTCAATTGATGATAACCGGATCTCAAGTCAATCTTAGAGAAGACACAAGCACCTTGTAACTGATCGAACAAGTCATCAATGCGAGGAAGAGGATACTTGTTCTTTATGGTCACCTTGTTCAACTGCCGGTAGTCTATGCACATCCGAAAACTCCCATCTTTCTTCTTTACAAACAAAACCGGAGCACCCCAAGGAGATGCACTTGGTCTAATGAAGCCTTTGCTCAACAACTCTTGAAGTTGGGCTTTTAACTCTCTTAACTCCGCGGGGGCCATTCTATAAGGGGGTATAGAAATGGGGCGTGTACCCGGTTCAAGATCAATACAGAAGTCAATATCCCTATCTGGTGGCATTCCAGGAAGATCTGCAGGGAACACATCAAGAAACTCACGGACCACCGAAACCGACTCAATTGAAGGTACTTGGGTAGTGTCATCCTTGAGATGTGCCAAGAAAGCTAAACACCCTTTACTAACCATTTTCTTAGCACGCAGGAAGGAGATGATACGCACCGGATTGGAAGTGTAGTCACCCTCCCACACTAACGGATTTGTCCCAGGCTTGGCTAACGTCATCATTTTAGCATTACAATCCAAGATCGCAAATTGCGGAGAAAGCCAAGTCATACCCAGAATTACATCAAAATCAACCATTTCTAAGATAACCAAATCTACATAAGTGTTGCTCCCCACAAAGCTCACCAAACAAGACCTATATACCTTTTCAACTACCACAGACTCACCCACCGGAGTAGAAACACGAATAGGCATATCAAGTAATTCACAATGTAAATTTAGACCATTAGCAAATGAGGAAGATACATAAGAAAATGTGGATCCAGGATCAAACAATACGGAAGCCATGCAATCACAAACCAGTGTGATGACAGCATCAGATGTCTCCGTCTCCGATCTCCCAGGGAAAGCATAACAATGGGCCCTTTCGTTTGTTTGTCCGTTGCCCCTACCATGTTGTGATGTAGTGGCTCCAGTTTGCCCATCACCCCGGCCGTTTTGGTGACTACCATTACCTCGGCCATCACGCCCTCCAGAATAACGGCCTCTACCATGACCACCTCTACCTCTAGCTATTGGGGGCCTATTAATCTGTTTTGGACAATTCCTCCTAATATGTCCAGTCTCCCCACATCCATAACACTCTCTAGATTCACGCATGGGTCTCTCAGAGAAATGTTGACCGGTCTGAGGTGGACCCCCAACTACAGTCTGTAGTGAAGACTGAATGGGTCGAACTGAGTAACCTCCGGAACCCTGTCCTCTAGAGTAAGAACCATTAATCTCACCCCCCTTTCGAAACCTCTTTGATGTCGATGCCATGGTGAATTCATCTGGCTTCACTCCTTCCACCTCTACTACGAAGTCTACTACCTCTTGAAAATATTTCGCTGTGGCCGCTACCTGTAAAGCTGAAATTCGCAACTCTGATCTCAACCCCTTCACAAAACGGCGAATCCGCTCTTGTGGACTGAAACATAGTTGGGTGGCATATCTGGATAGTGCACGAAACTTAGCCTCATATGCATTGACCGACATCCTACCTTGCTCTAGGCTCAAGAACTCATCCCTTTTCCTATCCCTCAAAGTCCGGGGGATATACTTCTCCATAAACAAGCTAGAGAATGAGGCCCAAGTCATAGTTGGTGCCTCTGTTGGTTGACACTCAACATGTGACCGCCACCACATTTTGGCGTTCCCTTGAAACTGGTAACTCACGAACTCAACACCAAACCGTTCTACTATACCTATCTTGTGTAGTAGCTCATGACAGTCAACCAGAAAATCGTAAGCATCCTCAGATTCTGCACCCTTGAAGACTGGAGGTTTCAATTTCAAGAACTTACTGAAAAGTTCATGCTGATCATTTGTCATTATAGGCCCAGTAGTCAGGCGTGGAAACGTGCCTATGTCCAATGAGGCATCCATACGAGGGGCCATAGTGGCTGCATGTTGTACCTCTGAAACCGGAGGTGTTGGTGCAGAAAACATTGGTGGTGCCTGACCCTGATCAGACAACCCACTAAGATAAGCGAGAACCTGATTGATCATCTCTGGGGTAGGTTGGGGTGGCATTTCATCATTCTGTACTTGTTCATTCTCCCCATCCTCCCCTTCTCTTACTACTTCCTCAGTCGATGGAGGAGTCACCGCCCTAGCACCAGATGGGCTAGGTGCTCTCCCTCTCCCTCTAGAGGACGTCCTCCCACGACCTCTACCGCGGCCTCTTGCCACTGTTGCACTTCGAGCTACAGCCCCAGTGGCTGGCTCAGATGCATCTTGTCTTGCTGATGTTGATGTTGGCGTGGTCGTTGCTCTAGTTCTAACCATCTGCGAAATAGAGTGAAGATGGTCAGATACCAATTTGTATCACCTAGATACCAATTGGATCCAAGTAATAGCACGAAAGAAAGAAAGAAAGAATGGAATTTTCCTAAAGTCTTATAGCCTCTCAAAGAAAAATAAAGGCGTCCCCCTACCGTTCTTTAAGACTCTACTAGACCTGTTATTGTGTGATGAGACCAACGAACCTAATGCTCTGATACCAAGTTTGTCACGACCCAAAACCGAGCCGCGACTGGCACCCACATTTACCCTCCTATGTGAGCGAACCAACCAATCTAAACCTTATCATTTCAATTTAATATCAACATAAAGCAATGCGGAAGACTTAAACTCATAAATAAAAGACAATTCAATAACTTTTAGAATTCAACATCTATTATTTCCCCAAAATCTGGAAGTCATCACCACAAGAACATCTATGATCAATTTACTAAACTAAGAGTATTCTAAGAAGCTAAAACAAATAAAAGCTAGTCTATGCCGAAACTTCAAGGCATCAAGACATGAGGGAGGAGATCCAGTCCAAGCTAGAAGCATTAGCTCACCCTGAAGATCCGGTGTGACGAAGACTGGCTAGAATTACTGTTGAGTTGAAAACGACGGCACGTTTGCTGCACTCCACAAATAACAAGAACAAAACATAAAAGTAGGGGGTCAGTACAACCACAAGTACTGAGTAGATATCATCGGCCAACTCAAAATAGAAAGAAATATATCTCAGATAACATCATAAAATCAACTAATATGCTTAACATGTGATAGCAACAAGTACAAACATCATTTATAATATCACCGATCATATCTATGAGGACTCAAGCCTCCACACCATACTCTTTTGGGATACATGTTCTTTAGATTGAGTATATTAGCATCTTTCAAGATTCATTATCTTTATTCCTCTTGTGTCGGTACGTCACACTCCGATCCCCTACTACTATGTGTCGGAACGTGACACTCCGATCCCCTAATTCAATGTGTCGGTACGTGACACTCCGATCCCCTACATTTACGTGTCGGTTTGTGACACCCGTCCCACTAATTCTATGTGTCGGTACGTGACACTCTGATCCCCTACATCTACGTGTCGGTTCCTGACACCCGTCCCACTAATTCTATGTGTCGGTACGTGACACTCCGATCCCCTACATCTACGTGTCGGTTCGTGACACCCGTCCCACTAATTCTATGTGTCGGTACGTGACACTCCGATCCACTAATCTCATTCTATTAAATTCATCAAGCCTTCTTTTATATCAAGGCGTCATCATTAACAAGAGATTAGGTTTTTATCAAGATTTGGGATTCAATAGCTTCATCATGCTTGTTTCATCACAATCATATATATAAAATCACATCATGCATACACACAATTAAGCATAAAGAAGTCTCTATAATATATCCAACACATATCATTCGCTATTAAGAGTTTACTACGAATAGTGTAAAAACCATAACCTACCTCCACCGAAGAATTGCGATCAACAAGCTCTCTTCTCAAAATCCTTGCTATCCTCTTCGTTTCTCTCTCTCTCTACTCGTTCTCTTCTTCTTTTTCTGTCTCTCTTTGTTCTTTCTATTTTTCTTATTCAAACCCTCTTTCTTTTACCCTAATTAACCTATAATTAAGTGTAAAAGATGGCAATAATAACCCACTAATTAACTTAAGGTTACCTCTTTCAACCCCCAAGTAATTAGACTTATTAACATTAACCCTCTAACTTTATAATTAAAGCAGGAATAGTCAAAAAACGTCCCTTAAAACGTATAAAGAAATCCGACCCAGACTGGGATTGCGCAACCTGCGACGGCCCATCGTGCCTGCGGCGGTCCATCCTGCAGGTCGTCGCAAGGTCCAGAGAGTGGATTTCCACTGAAGACTCTGTGACGGTCCGTCACACCTGTGACGGTCCGTCCTGCCATTTCGTTACGAAGTTTAGAGAGTCAATTTTCAGTACCCAATTTCAGATTTTCCAAGTGTTTTGAAACGAGACCCTGCGACGGTCCGTTGTGCCCATGACGGTCCGTCGTGGGGTCCGTCGCCTCAGCCTATTTTTCCAGAAATTAAATCTGCTGCTCAAAACGACTAAACAGGTCGTTACACTAAAAGTATACATTGAAGGAAAGTGAAGGCTCCTAGATGGAAAATCTTGGGATGTTGACTCTCTAAACACTCAGTATGTCCATATTATATTCTAGGTCATAGTCTACATTTCTTGAGTTCTTATTTAAGACTTGTATAAGACTTATTATGTATTTCTTTCAATGTAAAGGGTCGTGACCCTAAGATATTTAAGTTGTGTGTTTAAGATGGATTGTGATAATGATACTTTTTTTTATAAAAGAGCTTCTTATTATTATTTTGGTGAAAAGTTTTAATTCCGCACTACTTTTTATATCGTATGTAATGAATCATAGCTAAGAGGCTTGTACAAAACCTCTGAAGGGTCAAGTACGCCTTGTGACAACTCAAGAGTGCTCCCTCTTTCCTGGGTGTTCTTGTGGGTTGTTACAAACTTTGTATCTGAGCATAAGGTTTTGGAAAATAGTTTAAGGTCTAAAGTCTCACAAGCCACATCTAGTACAGTCTTGTTCATCAGTGTGAGTCGCGACGCATCAATGAGAAAAAGCTATAAGATGATAGAATTTTCACTTTCTTCATTACTCTAGTGTCGTGCCGTAGAGTTCAGTTATATAAATGTCTTTTCTCAATCTCTTCTCTTGTCTTTATATGATATGAATACTATGTGAACACCCTCTAGAAGGGAGAAGGGAGGAGTATCTAATGAGAAGGTTTCTCCCCAGGGTGAGAAAGTTACTTTGGATGACCCAGAAGATGTGAATGAGGTTGTTCCCCCTCAAGAATCTCATGGACCTCAAGCTCTTCAAATTCCTCCAATTCCCTAAGGTTTTCAAGCTCCCTATGTTGAAGGATATATGACTAATGCGGAGATATGGATTATCTTAGGATTTTGACCCGACTCATCACTACTCAAGCTCTTCTAGTCAGTAATCATATGGTTGGCCAATCTAACATAGTTGTTCGACTTCAACCTAATGGAAGTACTCCCGTTTATAGAATCTGCGATTTCATTAGGATGAACCCTCTAACGTTACATGGAAAAATATTGATGAAGATCCACAAGGCTTCATAGATAGGTGTTCAGGGTGATGGATGCTATTGGTGTGACTCTTACAGAGAAAGCGGAGAAAGCCGCTTATCAATGAAAAGATATGGTTGCAGTGTGGTTTGAGTAATGGAGGGATGAGAGACTAGGGAAGGTCGGTATATTGGGAAGTTTTCAAGGTTTGTTTTCTTGATAGGTTCTTTCCCATAGAGTTAAGGGAGATAAATTTTGTGGAATTCATTAACCTTTATCAAGGGGTGGTGAGTGTGAAGAAGTATTCTCTCCAATTCACCCAACACTTTAAGTATGCCCCAACAATCGTAGAAAAGTCTCGCGCTAGAATGAATAAGTTCGTAAAGGGAGTGTCTAGCTTTGTGGAAGAAGACTGTCGTACGAAAATGCTCCTTAATGATATGGATACTTCAAGAATCATGGTTTATACTAAACAAGTTGATGATTATAAGCTTAGAATGATTAATTGGGATTGAAAAGGGCCTAGGTAAGAGGAACAAAATTAACCCAAGTCTAAGAAGAGGTTCTATAGTCAAGAGTTTTCTATGGACACAATGATAGGGTTTCCAACCATATTTCCCAAAGAGGTGGTCGTGATTTTTAGAGGTGTAGGTGGGGTACTTGGGAGAAGAAACACTTGGGTAAGTGTCTTTCCAGTAGGATGGTTGCTTTGGGTGTTGTAATAGGGGTCATAAGATGAAAGATTGACCTAACCTCATGACTAAAGGGAAGGAGGACAACCAAGTTCCTCGTGCTGGTGCAAATCCTAACATTACAACAAAAATTATATTAAGCTGCGTAATTATTAACTACGCTATGAAATTCATCATTATTTTTTCATATTTTGTGACAAAAATGAGATTTTGTCTCTAAATATATGATCCTACACTGTTAGTTGCGAATCACAAAAGAATGTGATAAAATTGTCCTTTAAAGTACCGTTTAGTAAGTATTATTAAAGACGTACTTTATGTTATTAGTGACACATCTTTTTGTCATTAATAATGTTGCTAAGCTGTGACAAACCATATTTTTTACTTAAATTAGTTCTGTTTTGGGAAAGATAAAAGTATTGTCACAAATAAGATGTTGTTACAATTATGACAAATTAGTGTTTGTAGTCAAACATTTTATGTTTTAGCGATTAAAAATATATGTAATTCTGACCTTAATTATTGTCACTAATGTTATACATAATTAGTGACGTTTAGTATATTTTCTTTAATCAATTAACGATTTAGATACAAAAAAATTCGTCACAAAAAAAGTTATGTGTTAAAACATTTTTCTTTAACAACACAATTACATCTTCGAGAAATGTAATCGAGGTTTGTATAGTGAAAGAATACTAATATACCAACACAATAGTTCTTTATGATATACTTGTTAATCGAGAAATGAATTTGATATTCCTTATTCTCTTGAAAATATCCTACTCTTTTAGAATTAATTTGACATAGAGTTTCTCATGTCTTTTTTAAGCTTTGAGGATCTCTATTCATTATACTTCACTCATTTTGATTTGTTTAATATATTTTGACTTGATACATAGTTTAAAAAACTAAAAAGGACATCTAAATCTTCTTATTAAATACTTTAAAAGAGGTATGTCCCATATGCTTTCGGTAAGTAATATAAGTTGTGATTCTAATAGCAATTGCATTTCAAAATTAAAATAACACTACTACACTAGCAGTAGCAACAACAAAAAAATTAAGTAAAAACCATGTCAAGAATGAAATAAGGAATAACAATCATTGTCAATAATGCAGAAAAGCAAAAAAATAACTAAAACAACCAATCTCATAGAATACATCAACCACCAACATCCATAATATAGAAGGCATGAACCGACATCCATGTTCAAGAATACAATAATCAGCAACCATTTTCTACAATGAAATAAGCAGCTATGACTACAACAATGACTTGCAACCATTGACCGGAGTGTAACAACCATGAGCAAGAATGCAAGGAATAGCGATAGCTACATCCACAAAAACAAGAATACAAAAAAAAAATGAGAAAAGGCTAGATGATAGAAACTGCTTTTCTAATGAAACATTTTGCCTAAATATATTGAAGTATACTGCTTTTCAATTGAAGCATTCTCAGTCCCCAATTTAATAGTAGATGAAAATACTCTAACACTGACAATTTTATATCGGTAACGAGTCTTTTCAAAATCATTCCCTGCTTGACATGCCCCTTTTTAGTGAGCTTGAATATTTGTCAAGCAAGAATCAGACTATGACGATCAAGAAGAGAAGAATGAGAAGGATAAATAAGTTATAAGTTAGAGAACACATACATGAGAAGAATTGGAGCTGCACTTTTCATAATGAATGGAAGGTTACATCATCGATTCATTGTCGTCGTTGTCATAATACGTCTCGTTATCTTCATTTTTATTATTAATTTTAGTACCTTCATTTCTCTCATGATCACTTATGTAATCTACACTAGTGTCATCATCTTGATCTGAATCTTCTGTATTGTAGTCAACTCCGTGTCCTGTTTGAATATCCATCTCGACTAAACGAAAATCTAAGATAGTTGAATCCCCATCACCTTCATGTAACTTTCTCGGAATATCCTCAATATCAATGTCAATCACACTACTTTCAACTGAAACATGTTGATACACATCATCATTAGTAGAACAAAATTCATCACTTTCCACAACATCTCTGGGACATCATATATATGCATATCTTGAAATTTTTGAACGATTCGGCAATTCCCTTCTAATTTTGGATCATCTATGTAAAAAACCTGCTTCACTTGTGTGGCTAGTACAAAAGAATAATACTCATGCCAAAATTTCTTTATATTAACACTGGTCAAATTGTTATCTTTCTGCATTCCTGTATTCTTGTGAAGATCAAACCACTTGAATTTAAATAAGGCAACTCGATTTCCATCAACATACTCTAACTCAATGATGTTAATTATCATACCATAAAAATGTATAACCTCATTTTCATGATAGCCTTCAAAAACTATGCCGCTACTTTGACATTTACGTAATTCATCACGACTTTGAATATGATCCCTAACACCATTAAAAATACAACCACAACATTTCCTTCCTCGCAAATCAACTTCCATGGCCAAAGGATATAATTTCTAGAGAGATATTGTTTTATCCTTATAATACAAATGCATAATCTACGATGAAAAATATCGCATTCAACTAGTAATGAAAAAAATTGTACTTAAACGCAAACAAAGTTATCATCTTAAAAAATCAATTCCTTTTTTTTGACCAATTTAGGAAATTGTTCTCTATGTTTCTCTTCTATATTCTCAACACCTTGATTATCAACTCATTTTCATGTTGTCTGCATGTTAGAAGATAAACTATTCATACGTGACTTAAAATAAAAAAATATGAATGTAAATAAATAAATAAATAAATAATCTTACTTTACGAAAGTGTCTACTTCTTCACAATAATTCAACACATACTATCGAGCCATATCAAAGTATTTCTTTGGTAATGCATCATAAACTCCTTTTGATGCTCTAACACTCTATGAAAATATGTCTATAACATGTTCTTCTGTCATACTAGATCCATCATCATTTCGATCTTCACGATTAAATTTGGACTAATGTCAGTAAGATACATAGAGCAAAATGTCAAACATTCGTCAATAATATAGCCTTCTGCAATAGAACCTTCTTGTCGTGACTTGTTTCGCACATAACACTTAATTTTGCATAAAAACATCTCAATTTTGTACATCCAACTATATTGTACCGGTCCCCCATTCATAGCCTCTCATGGTACACACACAACAAAATGTACCATTACATAAAAAAAAGTAGGTGGAAAGAACATCTCAAGCTTACATAATATAATCACTATATCCTTTTAAAGTTGTTCTAAGCCATCCCGTTTCATTGTCTTACAACATAATCTATTAAAGCAATTGGACAAATAAATCAATGCTAAAGAAACATCTGTATTTCTATATCCACGAAGAACTATAGACAACAATCGCTGAAACAAAACATGATAGTCTTGACTATTGAGTTTAGTTATCTTACTACCATCCTCTCTTACACAACTAGAGATATTTAAAGCATAACCATCTTAAAATTTATCAGATTTATAGAATGCCCAAAGTAGTTTTTCTCCTTTTCTTACATATTATAACAAACAAATGACATTTGAATTACCAGAGTCATTATGTTGCAACAACTGTTCTTTTTTTATGCCCATATCCTCAAGATTTTCTCTTGATTTATACGTCTCCTTAGATTTCCCATCAATATTCAATAATGTTCCTAGAACAGTCTAACAAATGTTCTTTTCTATGTGCATGACATCCAGATTATTCGGTAACTTTAAGTCTATCCAGTATGGTAACTCAAAAAAATACTTTTCTTCACCCAATTAAAATTTGTAGGAAGATATTTTCTTTTCTTATTATTTGAGTATTTTCCTGGCATATAAGTACTAAGCAAATCCAATTTTTGTAAGACATCATCTCTAGAGACATCTTGTGGTTTTAAGTTGTTTTCTATCTTTCCATTAAACTTCTTGATTCTTCTCCATTTGTGACTAGGTTGAAGATACCGACGGTGATTCATGTAAAAAAGTTTACTTCTTAACTTTTGTGAAGGTACATCCTTTTTGAAAGTAGTACATGACATGTATCATTTAGTGCTCTATCCAAAAAAATTACGTAATACAAAAAAGTATAATTTTAAAATAAAAAAGAGAAATGTTCTAACTAAAAAAATAGAGAAATTTTGAAAATAGAATTTTTTTACTGTATGTACCAAGCCACTGTATGAATGATATAATTTTAAAATAGAGAAATTTACAAAAATGTAAAAAAAAAGTAACAAAAAGAGATGATTGTTCTAAATTAATATTTACTGTATGTAACAATATTGAAAACACAAAAAGCAATGTTCTAACTAAGTTGAGGAAAATTGACTCGGGTATGACTGAGATGATTCAGACAACTTGAACAATAAGAAAATTAAACACTTACCATGAGTACAAAAGTCATTTATGGTCCATAAAACACCAGCATGAATCAGAAGAAGTTTCTTGTAGACACATCAAATGTCTCTACTCCATCACTCCATAACTCTTTCAATTCATAAATGAAAGGCCTCAAGAAAATATCAATATCATTTCTAGGTGCTTGACGATCAGGGATAAGTACTGACATCATCACAAACTGGTCCTTAAAGCATTTCCAAGAGGAAGATTATAAGGAAATAAAATTACAAGCCACATGCTATAAGTTGTGCTCATGTTACCAAATGGATTGAAACCATCAGTCGCAAAGCCAGTCTTACGTTACCTGGTTCTTTCGCCAACCATCTAAGAGTCTTGTCAAACTCTTTCCAAACTGAAGAATCAACTAGTTACCTTAACACATTGGTATCTTCCACATATTTTTATTTATGTCACTTCATATTTGTGCTTGTTTTTGTAGACATAAATAAGTTTTGAAGTCTCACCTTTAAGAAAAAATATCGCTGAACTTTATGAGGAATGTTTTAACATTTTTCCTTATCAATTTTTCACCTGGAAGTACCACAATGAGGACATTCTTGTCTATCTTTAAATTCATTCCAATAAAGCAAACAATCATACTTGCAAGCATGGATTTAAGTGTATCCTAATACCAAACCTTGAAGCATACCTTTTGCATCATAATGCGACTTTAGAAGTTTCTCACCATCAGGCAATGCATCTCGTAGTAACTCCAACAATATATTAAATGACTTGTTTCTCCATTGATTGTACACTTTTAATGGAGCAATTTCACAAGAAATGAAATCTTGGAGAATTTTTTACATCCTTGGTACAATTCACAATTAGCTTCTTTTAAAAAAACCTTCAAAATTCATTGCTTCACTCTTGCTCAAATTATCACATGATTTATCACCAATTGTATCCTCCACTGGATTGACTTTTGATCTTCTACGAATTTCTTCTAAAATGACATGAAAACCATAATTACTGACATGTTCTTCATTTATCCTTTCCTCTTTTCATCTTCACTATAAAATGTTGTATCATTATCTCTCATTTGTTTTTGTTGTCTATGGTAGTTCATGTGAATATAATCTTTCTTAGATCCTTTCAACAACAAGTGGTCATACACTACATCTTGTATTTGAAAATTTATATTCAAACAAGCCTCACATGGACATCGATTTTTTACAGTTTTGACCAAAGCGAGACCGAACAAATTGCATAAAAGATGGGAGTCCTTCAACATATCTTTTAGTGAACTTTGGAGAATTGATCCATCCTTTGTACATTATAAACTGCAAAATGTATAATCACATAAAAATTAAATGTTATCAAAAGGGTCAAGTATTCATTGTCAATACTTTGAAATTAGTATTAAAAATTCTTGAAGTTGTGTATGGATAATTATAGGTTCAAGTCAAAAGGGAACACGGGATGGATACAATACCAAGTAACATTTAGAGAAAGGATAATTAATTACTTGAACACTAGCGAGGCGAGGTATAGCCAAAAGAATAACCTAAAATTTTTACAAAGCAAGGTCATTGGAAGGTGGACAGCCAAGCTCACAAGAGATGTTCTGCTTTTCTGATGAACACTAGCGGGGTTGAGTATATCGAAAAGTCAGGTGTTGAGTTTTATTAAATTGCAATGGAAAATATATATATATATAAGAACTCACTCCTCCCCTTAGTCGAGGTTCCTTTTTGTTTTTTATATATAAATAAGACAAATCGTATGTATAAATAGTAAGCCTCACATTTAAGGACTTACACTCGTCATGTGTTATGTCAAAAGCCTTATTCCACTCCCACACCATTTAATGTTTTAAATAACCTTTTAAATCGAACCCGAATGGGTAACTCACGATAAATTTCCTTCGCACAAAAGAAATTGAACCTCTAAAATATCTCGTGTTTTTTAAAAATATCACAAAATTATAAACTCAACGGTGTCAAACAATTTTATTTTCATCAAATCAATATTTTTGCGCCACGTGTGGGAATGGCGTAGTTATAACTATCAAGTGTTGCATCCTAGTTTTTTCTCTAAACTCACTGCGCCCCTTCAGTCGAACTCCCTTCTCAGTTTGTTTATATATAAAACTTAAATATTTTGATACATTTTTATATATAAATTATATGTCTCACGTTTAAGGACTTACACTCGTCACGCCCGCACATTTTAATGTTTTAAATAACTATTTAACTTGAACACATATGGATAACTGAAGAGAAATTTCCTCCTCACAAATGAAATTGCACCTCGAAATGGTTTCATAATTTTTGAAAGTATCAAAAAATTATAAACTCAAAGGGGTCAAACAATATTATTTTCATTAAATCAACATTTGGCGCCACGTTGGGGCAAGGCGTACTTATAGATATAGAGTGTTTCCTCCAACGTTTCTCCGAACTAACTCCTCCCCATTGTCAAGATACATTCTCAATCTTTATATATAAATACGGTACATTTTTATATATAAAATACACACCTCACATTTAAGGATGACTTACACTCGTCATGTGTTATCTAAAACGTCTTGTCCCACGCCCATATCTTTTAATGTTTTAAATAACCTTTAACAGCACACACAAATGGGTAACTTGCGAGAAATTTCCCCCTCTCAAAAGAAAAATGCACCACAAAATGACCTAAAAATATTTGAAAATATCAAAAATGTATACATTTAATAGGGTGTGAGATTTTTTTTATTTCTTTTGTTATTATTTTTTAACTTATTAATGTTTTAAATAACCTTTAAACCTAAATATTTTAAGTTATTCTCAGAGAAAACACGGTACAACTTTCAAAACAACTTCTCGTCTTCCTCTATTTTGGGGGATATCACTCATAACTTTTCAAATAGATTGCATATTCCCACTAAAAAACTGAACCAACATTGCGGTAAAAAATAGAAGTTTTGGCACTTATATTTTGAAAATATGTGTGTACGTGCGCGCGCACGTGCGTGCGTGTGTGTGAGATAGATAAAAAGACTGATGTCACATTGAAGTACGATTCAAGATCAGTTTCAAGATACAAACTAGATATGAATGATTTCATTTCTCTTTGCTTGAAGAATGTTGAGTGCATAACCCACCAAGAAAGAAAAACAGAAATACAAAGTTAGGTATTATGATTCATGCATGACATATTTTGTTCATAATGTTGTTTCTAAAGTTCTTAATAAAATGTTTTGCTTTTCTTTTGATTTAAATTTTCGTTCATCATCAATCTCCTTATTTTTTACAAGTTGTATACTATTTAGAATAGTTTCAGTTTTAATTTCTAGCTTGTGAGTTTCAGTAGTTTACATGATATTGGGGTACTCGAAAACACATAAAAATCTCAAAATTGTCCATAAATCTCACTGAATATAGAAGAAAATTATGTCACCAGTAGGACGTATCTATAAGCAAAAAACACTTAGTGGGAAAAATGATTCAGTTATTAAATCTGTTGATGTATCAAATCTATGTACTCCTACTAATAACACAAGTAATTAACTTCTTATACTAATCAATAGATATATATATTATATATACTTTCTACCAAGATTTGAAGTGAAAGTTTAAATAATCAAAGGTTTCAATTATGTTAAACATTAACCATACTACTCCTAATTGTAATCTTCAAAACTCCAGAGGCATATACAACTATTTTAAACATATTTTTCCTACTCATATAATACACCAAGAATTAAGAATGGTCGAGAAAAAACCAGGGGAAAATGTCTTGAAAAACTGAAGACAACTTTGGGGAAAAAGATGGCAATAGAGATCCCACTTGGTAAGGGGACACCAGTTAAGGCGGCCCTTTCATCAAAACTATCAAATGAGTTGGGAGTAATTGCACGAAATTGTCTTACACTTCCAAACAAGTGGAAGGAACTCACAATAGAGGAAAAAGATGTTGCTCTATTTAGATGTAACGTAAGAGTTTTGTACTTTTTAATCTTGTATCGTCATAACATTTAGTGTTTGATTTTGATTTTTATGTTTTTCCCTATGAAATTATACTTTTCCAGGAGATATTTGAAATTAATTTGGACGAACTTTACGTCAAAGATAGTGGTGAAGACATCGTCAAAAATACTAGTCGACAATGGCATTATAAATTTAAAAGGATGTTTGAAAGTGTACGTTCTGAGGAAGATTCTTATTAAATAGAAGTGGAAGAACTAACCTCTGAGAATTGGAATAGGCTTTACCATATGTGGTGTGGTCCAAAGCATAAGTTGACTCATATTCAAATAAATTATAGTTGTTTCCAGGAGAATTGAATTATATTTATATATATTTTTTTATAAATGATGTTAGGTAAACAAGTTCAATAGATCAAAGCTCAAATGTAATCATTTCATGTGATCAAAAGCATTTGTACCTGCACGTGCTGAAATTGTAATCTTACATGTTTTTTCTTTCTCGCTAATGGTGACTTAGTGTTTAAACTATTGTGAATATCGTATTTTATAAAGATTTACCAATTTTTCCTTTTCTTAATTCTTGGAAGAGACTACTTCACTGTCCTCTTATATGAGCAATTTTTTAAATTCACTTTATAGGGAGAAAAACTTGAAAGGGTGGAACCCGATAGAATAGAGTTCTATAAACACACCCACTACTATGTTTTAAAGGGCTAGTCATCTCAACACGGTAAAACTAATTATGTAAGAAAACAAGTATTTTAAGAATATATGTAAATATATTTTACTTCATGTTTATCATTACTTCAAACAAATATATTTTCTTCCAGAATAGCATGAATAATTAAAAGTTAAATATACTTTGGGAGGAGATTCTTCAATGACTATTGATGAAATTGTGGATGTTGTACTTTGTACAAAATCAGGATACATAAAAGGTATTGGTTATGGTCTAAAACCTGATACTACTTGAGCAACTCGAAGGAAGCGAAAGATAGAAGACTCCCTTAAGAAGGTGAAGGAGGAGGCTTCTACTGTCCGACATGGTTCACAGAAACGATAAGATGCAGTTGAAGCCATGGTAGAAAACCAACAATCTCAAATAACAACTCTAAACTCACAATTGGAAGTTCTATTGGCACATCTAGATGATATTTTGAAACCAGTGCGGCAGTTTATGACCTCATCACGATCAAGGTTAGACATACTATACTTTAAACTATAATAATTTCATTAGAACTTGTTTAAGGAAATAGAAATAGTTTGTAGCATTTCACACCTAATATATAACTATGTTTCATTTTCATGATACAACGATCAATTGACTTTATCAAGTTATCCGTTCAGGTACAATAATAACTACGTTTATTTGTTCTCATTAATTTAACTTAAAGCTTCTACTTTTTATTTATTCTGTTAGAGTACATGTTGGACTTAAATCACCAAAAGATGAATTGTCAAACCAATCATATGTTCTATGCATGAGAAATTTTAGTATTGTTTGTTTTCTGTGTTTTCATATAAGCTTTCCTCTTCTTGAACATGTATTTGATGTTTAATGTAATTAGTTAAATTAATGTACTGATAGCTTTATTGTTTAAGAATAATTATGGATTCATCTGTTAATTAAATTTTGTTATGTTAGCCTTCCTCTTCAGTTGAGTTTCTTTGCTCTGTTTTCACATTAGTTTTCCTCAGCCTGAACATGTAATTTGTTGTTTAATGTTAGTTAAATTCATGAATGCTACTAGCTTTCTCCTTCAAGAGAAAACATTATGTATGTACTCTTGAATCTAATTTGCTAGAAAATTGATCTTATTCCCTCAATTACACTTTTAAAATTCAACACAGGTTGTATGAGTAATCTAATTTTATATGTTTTTTACGCTTAAATTATCCAATATGTGAAATAAAATCTTAAATTTTTTGTTTACACGGGTTGTGAAAGATGGAAATCAGGACGAACTATTATAGAAGTTTTTTTGCAATGATATTTTTGAGAAATAACCTCAATTTTATTACTTTGTTTCTTTTTAAAGTTTACTATATATAAGTTAAAGATTATTTTTTTTATCTTACTTATTTTAGTATTTATTAGTTTTAGTTTGTATAAATTCTCTTTCTAATGAAGTTACGTATATAGTTTATATATCATTTGATGACTTTCAAATAAACTAAATCAAATAGTAAATACTATAGCTACAAATTAAAATCTTATCAAATATTTGTTATTAGTGACAAAATATTTCGTGTATAAAAGATTAACTTGTATCAATGATTTTCTTGTACATTTTAAGACGATCACAATTTGTTCTTTTGGTAACGAAGAATAAAATTTATCCCAAAATATCCTACTTATTACCTACAAATTAACTTTGTATTTTATGATGATTGCAATCGTTGCTAACTATGAAATTTTCTAGTGACAAATTTATTTCTTTGGTAAAAGCAGTTTCTCAGTGACGATGTGATAATTTTTAGCTACAAAATGGCAAGAAATTAGACGTTGTCACTAATTATACTTTAGTGACAAAAAGATAATGCGTATGTGAAAGCTAGTATTCAGTGACAAAATAATATTTCTTCAATGACGAAGTAGATATATGATTGGAGACAAATAAATCGTCACTAATTCAAATAAATAATTAGTGAGGCAATCATACACGTCACTATTAAAAATTCTTTAATGACGAAACAATGCTATTACCTACAAAAATATATTATTCAATGATAATTAGGTTTGTCATGAATCAAATGCATTTAGGGGCGAAAAATAGTTTCGTAGACAGTTCATGTATAATTTGTGAAAAAACACTTATGTGTCTCAATAGATATCTAGTGATACATGCTTTAGGGATGAATGGCTGACGAATATTTTCTTGTCACAAAATACTTTTTGTGACGAAATATGAACGTAAAGTGATAAAATATTTCGTCACAAATAATAAAATTTGTTGTAGTGTATTCCTCAAAGATGAATTGTTTCTATGCACTCGGAGCTAAAGAAAGAACTAATCCGTAGTGAAGAGCCCGGTAAGTTGTAATTTCTTATGGTTGTTTATTTTTTGTCTTAGATAAGTTTACCCTAAGTCGGGGAGAATGACTGAGTACTAAGGTTTTATATACCTTTTTATATTTTGCAGCTATTCTTACCCAAGCTATAGACAAAAAAATCCTTAGTAGTTTGGTTATGTTTTTGAGTCTTTCATTTGAGTATGAGTTGCATGTCTCCTTATGTCATGAGTTTCATTGATGATGTGATGTTTTGAATTCTCTTTATTATATCATAGTTATATGAGTATATTGGTAACTAATATATAATTTTTCATGCCAATGTGTGGTACTGATATTTGCTTAATTTCTTTTAGTTGTTATGATTGTGCGCCAATGTGTGATTCGAAGGTTATTGCATGTTGAGTTTTTAAATGGTATGATGAGCATGTCTAATGTTGAAGAAGGTATTTCCTCCATAATTGAAAAGAAAATGATGAAGTAAGTGTGTGCTTGAATTGTGTAATTTTTCCAGAAGTTGCCTGTGCTGCAAAAGAATTCTTAGTGATATGAAGTTAGTGTTCCATGTATGTTTTGTGCATACTATGAATGTTTTGACCATGAGTGTATTTGTTATATGCTGCTAGTTGAGTCCTTGATGTCCTTTAAAGGGTTTATTGTCATTCGAGGCCAAACGTTTTTCTATGTTGGGGAGAATGTAATGACCATCATAATAAATTAGGTTTAACTTATCACGACCGGGAGCACCCCACTTGAAGTAAAACAGCGTACTCGACCTCTCGCAGCTCTTATACAATCCCTTAGATCTCTTTCATTGCATAATTGTATAAATAGCAGAAATTTAAATGTCATAATACACATAGTTACAATATAAATATCTTTTCAATCTTAAGACGTAAATCAATAGAATAAAATAGGGACACAACCCTGGATAACATAAAACATAAGTCTAATCTATTAAATAAACTAAAAGAAACATCTTAACATAGGCAACCCTTTAATCATAAGGGTCCCTTTACTTGAACATTGGAGATCTTTACAAGCTGTTCACTCAAGAAACATCCTCTAGCTATCAACACCTACATTTAGTATAAAATGATGTAGAAGAATGGTGTTAGTACAAAAATGCACTAAGTATGACAACCATGCAATTCAAAAGGACATTTCATTTGAAATAATGCACATGTCTTTTTAGTAAACTTCTTGAACATAGACATAATAGTCACAATATAGTTCATAAACATCATATACACATGGATACTATTCATATTAACACATAAAGCCACTTATAATACATTGATCCATATTCAATTTTACTTCTCTTTTATCGTTACTTATTTCCTGAAGCAGCCCTCAAGTGTACTTAGTACAATGTATCACCTTGAGGTTACTCTGCACTAGTATTTCATATATATGTTTCATAAACACAACCACATAAGTTCACAAGTCATAAGCACATCATATACATCAATTTCACACAAGGACCATTACCTAAAAAAACTCCTATGTCACAATAGCGCAATATGTAGGTAGTATCCCGTAATACTACTTCCACAAAGTTTACCTAAGAAGTTACCCTAGACTAGTCATATTATACTCAACAAGTCATAACATTTTCATTTGTAACTAGACATAAGGCACATACTTTATAGTATCAAATAAAGACTGTTCTTTAGTACATCCTTAGATATAATTCATTTATTTCATACCAATAGTAAACCACCGTCATAACCCCTTCAGAACCTTTTCTTGTGAAATGTACACATGGAGTCCCATACCGCCACATATACTAAGTAAACGCATATAAAAACCATAAGTGCAATTCACATACCTATGAATAATTCATGTCTTGACAAAGCAAAGTCACTTAAGTAGTTTCAGACAATTCATACATACATATCATACGTCTTACTTCATACATGTACTAATCTTATCCTTTTTTGGAGTTCACTAGTTCAATGCATGGCTAGGTCGATAGTCCTATATATATTAGGAAATCTCTTCAATGAGTTAAGATTGGAGTCCATAACCTTATATTAGTTCATTTCTTACTTTGGGTGACATATCCATAACCTATATAAACCATGTGAGCTACATGGAATCCGGTGTTCTCCCACACGAAAAACAGAGGGTTAACACTTGCCTAAGGTGTAACAAATAGTACATATCTATCTAGATGGAATCCACATGCTATAACATATTGGGGCATGTAGTTATGGAATATTGATATTGCTCATAGAAACCTTTAATTACTACTGTGGAGGTTTCCATCTCATGAGACAACATCTATGTTCGGAACTCGGACATGCTAAACGTGAAGGTTCTTTTTGGGGAAGCCAAATTTACTAAATATGAATCTTCCACTCTTATTTTTCATGTTCACTCTATGGTAGGCTCAAACTCCCCTTTTAAATATATTTAAGCCTTTATGAATTTGTTCATAAAGAAGACTTTAGGAGCATTCTCCTTCATACATCATATAGCTCAACGGATTTTAAGATGAGAATGTCCTTTAATCATAGACGCTACTTCATGTGAGAATGTCATTTCACACATTCATACAATCATACATCATGTGTGTGTGCATACAATGTGAGATAAACCTTCATATAACACCTCCAATAGCGCATGTTCATAACTTCATTAATCATATACTCACTTGCATAGAAATATGTAATGATGCATAGGAGAACTACCCTTTCCTTCGTCTACATAAATCTAATGTACTCATACGCCTGCATGAAGTGTGTGTGTGTACATTGGTCAACATGATCACATAATGCATATAACCAAACATTGAGGAAGAAAACCTCTAAAGATTGAAACACATGTAAAACATTCCTCAAGTTTTAGGTCATAAATATATATAGATTATTAAGGAGACTACACACATCCACATTACATTATAGGAGACAAAGAACATATTCATCATTAGAATAGAAGACTCGTAGCATACTTTTACCACACATTCATATAGGGTTTATGAAGGTAATAGTCATGCTACATGTGTATTCATCATCATTATCCATATAGACCAGGCCTAACCCTAACATGATCATCACATATACATAACAACATCCACACACCTAAATCATACTACTAGTGTGGAAGACTATACACATAACTTCGCATAACATCAATTCACTTAGACATAATAATAGTTTCAAGGTTACATACTTCAACTTCCTAAACATGAAGTTATCGTACCAAATCCATATTGCATATAATGACTTTAAGGACATCATCATAACACATAAACATGTATAATAATGTAAACACCGCTAAAATACCCCAAAATGAGATAGGGTGTCTATAGAAGAACATGTTTGTCTTAAGGTTATAAGGTACTAAAATAACTTAAAATATGTTTTATATGCAGTGTATAAAGTTTGACGTGATTTCAAAGTCGAATATCAAGGGACGACCAAAACGTTCGATAACTGGTCAATTATGTGCCTCATGTGCCCATGTTTGTTTATATACAGTATTTAATAAAATTATTAAGTCTTAAAATGAGTTATAATGATGTTTGAAGATGGTATATGTAGTTTCAAGAAGTTTGGAGGTAAAACAACCAAGAACGTCCAAGGCGTTCGAAAAATAGAAATTAAGACGAACGTGTGTCTCCATGGGGCCTACCCTGTTTGGACGAGTTGCACATATTTCATTTGGGGGAAATTTATGTGTAAGGTATGAAACTTTTTGAGGTTTGTATTTACATTATAAAAGTCCGGGTACGACTTATAAAGGTCCCCGCAAAAGGCCCAACAAGAAGGGCCCAAGGCTTGTCGACACACTACCTTGGCAGTGTCAATCGACGGACCAAACGACGGCCAGTTGGTCAACCAACGCCCCATAGGTGAGGTATCTTCGATTGGTACTTATCTTGGAAAGGTATCAATACGAAAATTGTCCTAGGCAAAATGGACAGAAGCGAATGCACGACCCGTCGACTGACCAACGATCAGTAGATGGTTCCGTCGATGGTGACATGTCAACTGGTGCCTGCGGATGTTTCATTAAAGGGGTGAATGGTAAATTCACCCCACGTCCTAACCTGACTATAATAGGTTTATTTATCTACCTTTAGGTGTATGTAATTCATCAAAAACGTAATCAAACCATTCCCCAAATCAACTCACAGGATTAAAGCCTTTCCCTCTAAAAATATTCTATTTAGAATCCTCCATTGTTGTTGAAGCTCAAGAACATCTTGGAGCTTTGATTGTAATTATTTCTTTACTAAGTTTTAGAGGTCTTCATGTATATAAATGTTGGTAATCCTTCAACTTTAAGTAACCTTTCGCTTGGACATTTATTCTCAGAGTTTTCTAAGAAGAATTTGATGTTAATATAGTGGTTTGAACGCGATTTTATTCCAATTACATGATGAACCCATGCTCCTTCCTCAAATCGATTTACACTTGCATATGCTTGCGATCTTCACCTGTCATCGATTGAATTGTGATTCTTTTACATTGGATAATCTATATCTACTATTATTTATGTGAATTAATGTTGAAGAATCCATGTGGATCAATTCATGAATATATAAACAGGTTTAGCCTAGTTTTCCATGATTCACTATAATGTTGGTGTTTTGATAATTTACTAGGGAATTCGATTGTGTAGGGATAGTTGTATCGACTATCTTAATTGGATATTATGGATGATCTATATCTACAATTATTTACGTGAATCGATGTTGAAGAATCCATGTGGATCAATTCATGTATATATGAAAACGTTTAGCCTAGCATTCCATGATTCATTGTAATGTTGGTCTTTTGATGATTTAATGGGGAATTTGATTGTGTAGGGATGGTTGTATCGACTGTCTTAATTTGATATTACGTATGAATTGTAAATAAGTGTGTAAGACCCCGAAAATGAGATAAGGTGTGTATATCCTAAAATGTTTTTATTAAAGTTATAATGTCCTAAATATGCTTAAAATATAAAATATAGGTAGTAGCTAAAATACTAGAGGTATTGGAAGTCAAACATTAAGGCACAACTAAGACGTTCGATAATTAAGTCACCTAGATGCCTAATATATAGTTCTATATGTTTAATGATTTTAAAAGGTTCTAAAATGTCTTATTATATGGTTTAGAGGAAGTGTACAAAGTTTGAGGTGATTTGGAAGTCGAACGTCAAGGGATGACCAAGACATTCGATGACTAGTCGCTTATGTGTCTCATGTGTCTATGCATGATGAAATTTGTATGAAATGAGTATAATAAGTCGTAAAATATTTTAATATTATGTTTAATGTTTTAATATGAATTTTTGTGATGTTTGGAGGTCAAATCCCCAGAACGTCCAAGGCGTTCGAAAGATAACCCCTAAGACGTTCATTGTATGTCATGTTGGGGCCAAGGCTGTTTGGACATCTTGTCGGTGTTTGTTTTGGATGAATTTATGTGGAAGGTCTATAACATGTTAATGTGTGTAATCACATTTGAAATTCCCTGTTCGACTTCTAAAGTTCCCCACAAGAGGAACCAAAAGAAGGACCCAAAGCTGCCTAAGACATTGCCTGAGCAGTGTTCATTGACGGACCCAACGACGGATCGGTTGTCCACCAACGGCCAGTCGAGCAGGTCTCATTGATGAGAAATTTTATTGGGTATGTATCAATAAAATGTTTTGCTAAGTATCCAATGACAGAGCCCTAGAAATGGTCCGTTGCAAGGACGACGCCCCAAAGGTGCATCCGTGGATGGTGAACTGTAATGTGCAAAGTGCGTTCTGTTAATTAAAGGGGCGAATGGGAAATTTACCCCACGTCCTAAACTTAATATTATGGGTTTTTTAAGAACTTTTAGGTGCATATAAGTCATCCAAAACGTGATCAACCCATTCTAAAATAAACTCACGTGTTTTAAGCCTTTCCCTAAAAAATACTTTTTCTAGAAACCACCATTGTTGGTGAAGCTTACGATAAGATTCAAGATGAGTTTTCTATCGATGAATCTTCAAGTTTAAGAGGTTTTCAACTAGACAAAGGTATGGTGATATTCATCTCTAGTTATCTTTTAATCTAGAGAGCCATTCTAAAAACCTTTTCTCTTGACCAATCATCACATCATGAGAGTTACTTTTCAAAGATAGATTTGACATCAGGGTATAATCAACTTAGAGTGAGAGGGGAAGATATACCGAAGACGGACTTTCGGATTAGGTATGAGAATTGTGAGTTCTTGTTCATGTCTTTCGGCCTCACTGATGCTACAGCGGCATTTATTGACCTAATGAATAGAGTATTTCGAAATTACCTAGATTTATTTGTCAATATCTTCATTGACAATATCTTGGTATACTCGAAGAATGAGGAAGATCATATGGATTGCAAACCGTTAAAGAACATCAATTGTATGACAAATATAATAAGTGTGAGTTTTGGTTGAGATCATTTAATTTTCTTGGACACATCATTTTTAGTAAAGGAGTTGAAGTAGACCCAAGGATAATGGAAGCAGTGAAAATTTTGCCTAGACCTTTAAGTTCAACTGTATTAGGAGTTTCTTGGATGTAGTGGGCTACTGTCGGAGGTTCGTGGATGGTTTCATGTCCGTTAAGTCTCCTTTGACTACTTTGACCCAAAAGAGTAAAAAGATTGAGAGGTTCGGGGCATATGAGAAGAGCTTTCAATTGTTGAAAGATAAGCTCACTTTCGCTTCGTTGTTGACCTTAGCGAAGGGTACAAAGGGTTTTGTGGTGTATTGTGACGCATCCCGAGTGGTTTTGGGGTTTATGCTTATGCAAAATGGTAAGGTGATAGCTTATGCCTCAAGGCAACTAAAGGTACATGAGAAGAATTACCCCACTCATGACCTTGAATTAGCAGTTGTGGTGTTTGCTTTGAAAATTTAGAGGCATTATTTGTATTGTTGACATCCAATTTTGACCCGCGTCGGTATAAATTAATTCTCGAGCTTTGTAAGTTTTCCAAACAATGTAAATTAATTAGTTTTATAAATTTTGCGAAAACATCGTAATAATGTTTGAACTTTATGTTACTTCGGATACTTTTGTCGTTTCTTATAACTTTAGATAATATATATATTTTTACATAGTAATGTATATAACTAGTATATTTCATGATTATTCCAAAAAAAAAAACCCATCTCAAAAATACTTTAATTCTAGTAAGTATTCTATCTTAGTTTAAAATTATGATTATATTTTGAATCACTATTTATAATTAAATTACTAAAATAAAGAAACTCGTTGATTAATTAATACAAATTCATTTTTTATTTATGGTTTGGCCAAATTCATTATATTGGCTCAAATTGGCCATTTATTAAATGTACCCTTTTCCTTTAAACTCATTTTAAAAGACCTGATTGGGCATCTTCTTCAAAAGCGAGCCCACCCCACTTAAATTTCCAATTTTAATTCATTTTGGGCCACCATCAGCAGCCCACTTCAACCCTTTTCCTTTTAATTCTCAACCCAAACTCCCAGGTCTAAACATTTTTTCAGCAGCCCACCTCAACCCTTTTGAACAACGATCCAATTAATAATAAACCCAGCCCATTTTCTCCCGTCGGCCCACTTCCCCCCAACCCCAAATTAATTCCCTGGCCCACCCAATTCCTCTCCCTCAGCAACCCAGTCCGTTTCCCCCTTTCCCTTCGACCAACCCGACCCAACTCCCCCTCCTTCTTCCCCCAAAACCCACTCGATCCCCATAAAAATGAAAACCCAGCAAAATTCCCAGAAAACGTCAAAAATTCCCTACACCCATACGCGAAAATTTGGTTTCCAGAAACTCACCCCCCGCGTCTCCACCATGCGAGCTCTCCCTCCTCTCTCTCCTCTCTCTCCGCCTCTCTCTAGCGCGTGGAGGAACGAGGAAGTGCAACGGACACCTGCAGCTGTCGACCTCGTATAGCCTCTATTGCGTAAGACGACGCGAGCTCGTCCTTGGTATCGTAGGATAGAGCCATGTCATTTGCCAAGGACGAGGGATCGATCTCCACCCTCCGCCTCCCTTTAAGACGTTCTAATCGTCTGGAATCAAGAGAATATTCATTTCTCTTTTGGGTAGGGTTTGGAATTTGAATTCCAAATGGGCCGAAATTTGGAATTCCCTCGTCTTATCCTCTCCCTTCAAAACACTATTTTTTTAATCTATATAAACCTTCTTCCTTCTTCAGAAAAGGGGTTGGGAATTTTTGAAGAGAGTTTTCTCACAGAGAGTTGGAAAATTGGGTTTAACTTTTATTATAGGAAATTTTGGGTGAATTTTTTGGAGTCAAAAGAAAATATAGAGTATTTTGTTGGCATTTTGCATACATTCACAGTTTGACGATTAGGGACTCGTTCTTTATTCCAAAGGAGAGTTTGTTCTAGTTCTTTATTTGTGTGAAGCTTTCGAATCTGCACATTCAAAGTAGAGATCGATTCTGGGTTGTGAAGCTCGTTGTTCCTTCTTGTTCCTGCTCGACTATCTTGGTTCTGCTGCCCTCGAAAAGGTGAGATTCATTTTCATTTAGCTCTTGTCTTGTGCATTGATTTTTCGATCTCAAGTTGTAAGTCAGTGGCATATCTCTTGTTGATTTATGTTGTAGTGAGTTTCTGTTTTCTACGATGGTGTTGCTTGGTTCTCAAAATTTCTAGCCGTTTTTAGTGGTTCGCGACATAGTTCAACTCTTTTTGTTTGGGTGTGTAAATCGATTTAGTATAATACATATTATGTTCTTTTGACTTATACAAGAGTTAAAAATGAATGGAATAATTTATAGAAAGTGTTCATTCTTGTGTCGACTCCTTTATGTCTCTCTTTTACTAATAGGACTATCGGATGCCAGTTTATTTGTAGTTGTGTTTTTTTAATTGAACTTCCTCTTCTCAAACCTATATGGCTCATCATAAAATATCTTCATCTCAACTAGTTTTTTTTTGTTTAATTTTCAGTCGCTTAGAGTTTGTGATATTATATGTGAGTTGTTTGGCAGTATCTTAGCTCGAACATGAGAAGATTTTGTCCGTATAGATCCAATTGCTTATCTATTTATTTTTTGGTGAAATACTAACCTGGTATTTATTCAATTCAATAGTTGCTAAGATTAATGTATAACTTATTTGCTTATTTTGTTCATCATCAATTGCTTCCAAGATGGTTCTTCAACACGTTTGGAACAAAATAAAAATATCTTCATTTTGAAATTCCATTGGACTCGATTGGAGTAATGTATTATAGGAATCAACCTCTTTCAATCAAAGAGCTATTTCAACGATTCCCATGTTTGTAGTTCGAAAGGAAAAGGATCCAAGGAAATTTATTCGAACCTAATTCTTACTAAATTTTCTATTCCAATCAACGGCCTCTTCCTAGGTGATACTGAGGAGGTCCGGACCCTTTTTTTATTTGGTTCTCTCTTTACTGTTCAAAGAAAATGTGGTTTTGTTAAGTGTATACGCACTTTGTATGAGAAAGAAAGGATATAAACATAGTGGTTGTCTAACGAGATACTATTTAGAATAAGATCGTCAGCATACTTTCTTCCTTTACATGGTTGATCCAATGCTATAGAATTTAAGGCTTGTTAGAATTTTAAGATTTGCTGTTCTTCAAAATATTTGTTTCGTCCCTTATAGGTGCATAGCAGACATTTGCTTAGCCTGAACTTTGCACTTTAGGCTGGATTAGTGAGTTGTGCTATATGGAAAAAAAATATTTTTTCAAATTCAAATTAGATTAATCAATATTGCTTCCCTTAATGTCCTAGGATTCTGTTGCCATTTTTCTCAATTATGTAATATATATATATATATATATATATATATATATATATATATATATATATATATATATATATATATATATATATATATATATATATATAAAATTTATTTTTATTTTCTCTTCATCCATCACAACATATTGTACGATTAGAAAGAAAGGTTTGTTTGTCTTAGTGTCTTTAAGTCATATTGAATTCGCGTTTGTTAACCATGGTCTTATCCTCTATGGTTTCAAAAATGTTATGAGGCATACTAAAGTGCTCACTGTAGGTATGTTATCTCTGTTCAGATTTGGCTAATGACCATTAATTTCTTAAAGTCACAAATTTCCTTGTATTGGGTTTAACATTTCATAATAGCCTTTAATGTATTAAAAATAGTGGCACAAGTTAAGAATATGACATTTTAGCCATATTAAATCAATGGGTGGCCACTTATGCATTATGCTTTTCTTTTATGCATGAGTACAACTTACAATTTCATTTTAGGATCATATGGGATTGTTTGTTATTATGCATCTTTCTTGGATAAAAAATATGTATGTTTCATTAAGTTAGTTTGTTCTTCTTGCATATATGTCAGTTGGATTATCTATTAATTCTTTTCATTTTCTTTGTCGCATGTGAAATCCGCTTGAGTTCATTGTGAACTTTCATTCTCCTCTTTGAATTCCAAGAGAGGGTCGTAAAGGCTCAATTCCTTTATCGAGTCAAGCCCAATTTGGCGTACCTATCCGAAGTTTAAGGAATCTCAGAAGTTCGAAGAAAATCAAAGAAGGCGGATTAGGAGATCTAATTTTGTTTATTAAGTTGTATTTATTTTGGGCATAAGACCTTGTCATTTTTACTTTTCTTGTATTTGTTTTATATGCTTAGACTAGGACCGGTGAAATGGGTCGAGAACCCATACGAGAAATGGGTGAAAAACCCAAAAAGTAGGTGGGTCCAAATATCTGTCAATGAGGACAGAACCCGAAATTGGACCCAAATCTCTCTCTCTCTCTCTCTCTCTCTCTCTTTCTCTTTCCCTCTTTACTATTTGTTTACATGCTTTGTTTGAATGCCGTTAGCTTAGGGTTAGGAAAACTCCAATCCCCGTCGAAAGTCATACTATTTTGTCAAACCTAAAACTAAACTATGTTTCAAAACGATAATGTTTCAAATTCGCAAGTTTGCTTAGATTTATATTTAGGAATTTTAACTTCAAATAAAATTCGCAAATCTTAAAAACATATTAGTCAAGTGGTTAGTTGCCGGAAAGCCGCGTTAAGAGGAACGTATTAGGTTCCTTCAAAACCTTCCTAAGACATTAATAAGAATCCCCGAACTATTTTAAATGTTTTCAAACATTTTTTCTGTTTAAGTTATTTGAAAAAAAGTTTTCTTAATTTTCTTAAAAAATTAAGTGGTGACTCCATAAAAGTCAAAAATCTCTTAAAACAAAATTAACTCTTTCGATTTTCTGATAAAATAGAAATGGCAACTTCACTGGGGAAATAAGGAGGATTCTAACCCTAGGACTAACTTTATTTGACTACTTACGGTTAACTGTTTAATTGTTTAGTTGCTTTAGATTTCGAAAACTCTTGCATTTCATGCATATTCCCGCCAAATGGCAAATAGTTTGCATTAGGAAATGAAAGTTACGTGGCTTACCACGACTTTCTTCAGAAATACTCAAGAATTCGTTTAGGAGTATTAAAGAAATAGCCGGAATGGGGTCATCCGACGTTGTTTGGTAAGTCCACCCCGATTTTGTTCGACTCGGGTAACCGTCAATTTGAAAACAATTCTAGAAAACCTATGATAGAGCGAAACCAAAACCAAATTAAGCATTAGCCTAAGACGGCTTAATACCCAAGACGTATTAAGTCCATTTAGTAGAAAAACCGCCAAAATCGTGTCTAAGGTCTTCGACCTCATGACACATCATATTGTTTGACATTTGAATAATGTATGTGTGAAAACCTACTTGGGGATGGGAACAAAAAACTAACGGGTTTCTACTTTACAGATATGGATCGTTTTCCGAAGTTTGATATAGTAGTATTAGCGCCACCGCAACTTATGATGTGGTACAACAATTTGGATTGAGATCAGAGAAGAACCCTTAACAAGTACATAGGTGCCTTAACCGAACTGATCAACATGAATGGTTGGCCAGAACTAATTGAGGTACTCACGGGGTATTGGGACAGTCAGAAGATGCTTTTTCGTTTTGGAACAGCTTAAATTACCCCGACGCTGGAAGAAATAAGGGAATGTATAGACACCGTAGGCACCAGGATAGAGAGAAGAGCCAGAAAATAAGAAGATATCTTCATCCCTAATAAACCTTCCGTAGAGACTATTGCGGACTAGTTCGGATTAAGAAAATACTTTGCTTACTGGTGCCAGGATACCCACGTGGCGTTTAGAGATCTCTATATTCAATTTGGACACGCGAGTTTCTACGCCACGTACAATCGAGAGTTCAAGATCTCCTACAGAGAGTGGGATAATATTCGTCCCCTAGCGTTTGCTGTGGCATTATTGGGAACAGTGGTCTTCCCTCACGGTCTGAGTTTGAGCATCAACACCCGAGTCATAACACTCATCCACACTTTGTTCAAAGGATACGAAAATTAAGGGACAACAAAATACTACCATGAAGCTCTTGTCATACTATCTGACATGTATTTTGCCTTGGAAAATTGTAAAGAAGGACACCGATACTTTCAAGGATGTAACCTACTCCTCCAGTGGTGGATCCTCAGCCATTTGGCAAAGGGTGTTGGGACTCGGGAACTACACACCCTCGACAACAAAAACACTATCAAGGACTTAAACGACTTATTATATTTGGCAAATATGGACAATGGGAGAACAAGAGGAAGATGGGACCAAATTTTCTCCGAACTGAGAGAAGAAGACCTCCAATGGATGCTTGACCGTTTTGTATCAAAAGAAGTCATAGTGGAGAGTCGCAGATATGTTGTGCTTCCTCTTCCAAGAATTTGAGTAATTCTCCCTTACGCACCATTTCGAGTCTTACGACAGTTCGGAAGAAAACAAACCGTGCCCAGAGAAGTGTACTATGGCGCTTCTGTGTATGACATTGGAGATGATAGAGTGCACGACGCTTCAGAAATGTTCAGAGAATGGAAAAACGCCAAGCGTATGGATAAGGAAACCATCGCCCTTGACCGATTCAATGCTGGGTATTACAAGGGTTACAAAGAGTGGCTGAAAAAGGACATACAAAATATCTCATTTCACACTCCGCGTAGCTTTCTCAGTGTAACGGACGGAGAGGCCAAAGCAGTGGCAGATTTACAAAAGATAAAGGAAGAGGCCAAGGAGGTGAACTCTAAGTTCGTATAGAATCAAGACGCGCTTGAGAGGGCTACTCGAGAGGTAGAAAGACTGAGGCGTAGAAAGACTGAGGCGTGGTTACGATGACTTTGATAATTGGATACGGGAGAAAATTGAGAGGATGTGATACGAATGTTTGGAATACAAAGGATGCTTGGGTGAAGGTTTTGTACTAATACTGAGTTATATGGTTCAGCACAAAAAATTCATAAAGACGGTGATGGAGCAGGATCTTCTGGAGCGGCATAGCGGACATCACCCCTGCGTGGGCCTGATTTTGTTGCACTTTGGAATGGCCCCTGCGTGGGTTTGTCTTTATTTTTGTTACCCTTTTGCGAACATTATTTTTCATTAGTAAATGTTATTTTTTTTTTGGGGGGGGGGGGGGAATTGTTTATTTGGTTCAAATTCACACGTACATCATTCGAATGCGCTAGGCCTACCCTTGGCACAAAAGGGTCCCCCTGTATGTTTTAGGACGCGACATGTATGGATTTTAAATGCTTATGTGTTATGTTGCTAATAATGAGGATATCGTAAACGCATTCCTATCCAAAAATTTCCAAAGAACATACGGAAGTCACTATTACAAATGTCCGACCAAAATTCCCAAGTCTCGAGTTTCTCATTCAAAAGACTATCTCCTATATCACAAATCCTAAATACTGCTCTATCGTCTCAGGAAAGGCAAATCACCGCTATGGAAAAGGGTAAGAATGTCCAGACGAAGCTCACTAAAGAGGAGTTACAAAGAAAGATCGAACGAGTCACTCGGGAAATTCAAAAGGTCAAGGAAGAATTTCTCAAAGTTGACATGACCACATCAATTTACAAAGTTGTTGTCGTGACATTGGATGAGGATCTGGCATCGCAGATAAAAAGGAAGAAAGAGGTTGAGATGGAAACCGAAAGTTTGAGAAAAAAGTTGGACATGCTTTGTTTGAAGGTGCACGAAGAAAAGGCAGAGAAGCAAAGATAGATGTTGAGACTGCCATGCTGTTAGCCCTAAGTGTGTCACTCGATAAAGAATTGACGACCCGTAGCAACCTGAAGGGCGGAAAATACCTCACTTGAAAGCAGGGAGAAGACAACAATGGCCCCGACAACCAATTGACTGAGGAGGATGACGAGGAGGATATCGTCTACCAGCCTCCATTTCCGATTGTCTGAAATGAAAGGAGTGACACAACCACAGGACGAGAAATGATTAAAGTACTGTCGTCATCCTTTAAAAATTCCGATGTTGTCTTTTAATTTCCTTGTAATCGCAATAAAAGAAAATATTTCATCCAAAACTCGAACTATGTTGGGCCTGAATTCTGCTTGTGAGATATGTAGGAAGGCTTTCCCGGCCCGGCCCCTATCTTAAATTATTTTTTTCATTCTCCCTCATGTTTCGAAGGATATGAAGATCAGATCAAATGACATCAAAGGTGGCTGCAAGAAGACCATAGCTCAACGTGATTTAGCCTTCCCGAGATAACGCAAAAAAGAAAAAAAAAGCAAATTCCTGCTTGTTAAAAAATGTAGTCCCGTGCTCATTCGTGGGTTAAAGATATCCTCAAACAAAGCAACTTGTGTGTTCATTTGCTCTCTGTGTGATATTATGCATTTTGTACTCCAAATATGCGCTAACAAATCTGCCTTTGAGTTGTTTCACTTCTCAGGTACTTCTAACTGGTCTGTGTCGATCAAAGCTGGTAGATCATCCTTACTTCATCAGATCGAATGGCCTTAAAGATTCCTTCCCCAGACCAAACTCAGACAAATGAAATAAAGCTATGGGAGAAAATAATGACGAAGTTAGTCTCACAGACATTGTGGTGGCTCAGCTCACCGTAGACGAGCATAATAAAATGATCGCGCAACTAATGCATCAGATAGATGAGATGAGAGTTGAAATGCAATTGAGGCAGGATACGCCTCCACCCAGATTTGGACCTAATTTTGTTGATGCAAGACCTCCGTTTTACTTCCCTTCGTCAATCATGGATCCAACTCAGAACCAGCCGTCAACACCAGTGCATAATCCGTCTGTGATAGAATTAACAACCCGAAACCCCCAGTATGCTTTTGTATCTTATCAAACTCCCTCACCTCTTCCAAATAACCCTCCTCAAATGCCACCACATCCCCAGATTACTCAAACATCCCCACCTCCCCAGAATCAAAATCAAAATCCAACTGCCTTCAACCCTCAAACACCTCATCCCCACTTAAACCAAAACACCAATCCTTAAACCTACCCACAAAACTACCAAACCACCCAAAACGTCCCAAGTCCTTCTATAGCTCCACCCCTCCCAAAAAGAACCACATTCCAAGTTCCCATTCCTGCCGAGCACGAAGTGCACGGTTCCGACTTGGATCACTACGAGGAACAAGAGAGAGAGAATGGAAGGCAAGAGAAGAGGCAAATATCGACATAAATGAAGAGATCAAAAGGGCTATGAAAGAAATGCAGTGCGTTCCAGACATCGCCGGACTGAGTTATGCAGAATTGTGTATCCACCCTGATTTGAACCTTCCCGAAAGGTTCAAAATCCAGAAGTTTGATACCTTCGGAGGAGTAGACAACCCCATGGCGCATTTGAGAGTGTACTGTGACCAGCTCGTGGGAGTGTGCAAGGATGAAGCTTTATTGATGAGGCTTTTCAGCCGGAGTCTGTGCGGGGAGGCCCTCGAGTGGTTCACGTCACATGAAACCAGGAAATTGCCTAGTTGGAGCGCGTTAGCTAAAGACTTCATCAACCGATTTGCATACAACGTTGAGATAGTCCCTGATCGATATTCTTCGGAGAAAATTAAGCAGAAACCGACTGAAAGCTATCGTAAATTTTCCTATAGATGGAGAAAAGAAGCAGCAAGGGTAAGGCCTCTAATGACTAAAAAGGAGATTGTAGAAGTGTTCGTACGGGTGCAAGAGCCCGAATACTATGACAGAATCATTTTGTTAATCGGAGCCAAATTCGCTGAGATAGTCAAAGTTGGTGAGACTATCAAAGATGGTCTTATGTCAGGCAAGATAGCCTGAGTATCCACGTCGCCTGGATCTTTCGGATTGATGAGGAAGAAGAGAGAGGAAGTTGCCGCCATTTCTTATGGGGGAAGAAAAACTGCAAGAAATTCATCGCGTCCTCAAGATCACTCCAAGCCTTCACCAAAATCTCACCAAGCCTATCGCCCACAATCCAATTATTACAACAACTACAATACTTCCCCCACCTATCCAGATGCTCAAATTTTATCGTACCAAAATCCACCTCCAAATCTCCCAAAATTTTTCCCCTATGCATCCAAATTACCCACAATCTTATCAAATTCCACCCCCTTATCAGAATATCGCTCCCAACTATGCCAATGTACAGTCGAGCTATTGAGCACCTTCCCCCACATATCAACTCCAAGCTCCAGCATATCAAAACCCCCTCCCGAATTACCAAGCTCCAATGCCAAATTACCAGACAAACCCCTACCCTAGAACCCAATTCCTCACCCAAATGGCCATAATTATCAACAGGTTTCTCCCCCTCAGAAAAGCGGGTATGATCCTTCTCATCCCAGGTTTGAAAAATGGCCTTCGAGGAACTTTACCGCACTGGCTGAAAGCCTTTCCAAGATATTCGAAAGACTATCCACGGCCGGATACATTTACCCTGTGGGGCCCAAGCCCGTGGATGTCGACTCTAAGTTCTAAAAACCTGAGCAAAGATGTGCTTATCATTCTAACAGTGTTGGACATGACACAGAAGACTAAATTAATCTTAAGCACAAGATCCACGATCTGATCGACCAGGAGGTAGTCTCTCTCCAACCGGCAGCGCCAAACGTCAATACAAACCCGTTGTCGAATCATGGGGGTGGAAACATTAATATGATAGAAATAGACTTAAATAAGTGTGAAACCAAGAGGATTACTCATGTTGTTCAGCAAGACTTGGAAAGGATTGTCGCTTCTTTAAGCGTCAAAGAAAAGAGAGAGTTTGTTATTCTGACACCTACGAAGGCTGTTGCCTTGGTGCCTTCAGAAGCTCTCGCCAAACCCAAGTTTGTCATCGAAACCGCTGTGGCCCAATGCATGACTAGTTCCGGAAGATGCTACACTCCTTATGAGCTTGCTCTCGGAGGACAGAAGAAAGACCATGCCAAAAGGCCAATAAGCGAAGCCGAAGCAGAAGAGTTCTGGAGGAGGATACAACCGAAAGATTATTCCATTGTAAAACATTTGGAGAAGACTCCGACTTAGATCTCTATGTGGGCCTGATGAGTTTTAAGTCCCACCGAAAGTCTTTGATGAAAGCTCTTGATGATGCCTACGTGCCCTCAGGTACGAGTAGTGATAACGTACCTGTCATGATTCATCAAGTTATTCGGGGACACCACATCAGCTTCTGTGATGATGATTTGCCAGCCGAAGGGAGATCCCACAACAAAGCTCTTCACATCACTGTGATATACCGCGAAAAGGTTGTCAATCGTGTTTTGATAAATGATGGATCTGGTTTGAACATATGCCCCTTGTCGACATTGAGACAGTTGAGGTTTGACCTTGGAAAATTGGAACAAAACAAGGTTAATGTAAGAGCATTTGATGGTGTGCAAAGAGACACATTAGGGGCGGTGAACTTGACCCTTCAAATGGGCCCCACAGAGTTCTGTGCGAAGTTCGAAGTGTTGGATATATTGACACCACTTATAACCTTCTTTTGGGAAGGCCGTTCATTCACATGGCTGGAGCTTTCCCCTCCACTCTCCATCTAATGATGAACATGGTATGGAAAAATGAGGAGCTAGTTGTTCACGGTGATAGAAGTCACTCAGGCAAGAAAGTGCCGGTCTTCGATGAGACGCCGCAAGGTGAGGACTTTTACACGTTGGAGTTGGTTAATGCCACCAATGAGGATTTGTCCCCGCAGATCCCCATGCCAGCCGTGTACAAAATGATCGCCACAGTAATGCTGCAGAATGGGTTCGAGCAAGGTTTCGGATTTGGAAGAAATTCCCAAGGAATTATTGAACATGCTCCGGTCCTTGATAAAGTATCCAGATATGGCTTGGGGTATATCCCCACAGATGAAGACGTGAAGATGAAGAAGAAAAAGGATCAAGAGTTGGCTAAACTGATCCAGCATCTATATCAATCCTCACCAATCCGGGAGTATGCCGAGCCTAAAGACTGTGGGGAAGGAATCTGTGACCTCTTCAAGGAGATCAATGCTATTATCGAGGAGGAGGTCGAGCCAACTGGTATTCGTGATGCTGAACCAGGGGAGATGCTGCAGAATTGGACTTCCACGCCGATCCTGATGTCCCGAACTCTTTGGTAGAAAGGATTCATTTTATGCATACTAAAATCGGTGGTCGTCCGGAAGAAGCCTGAGATCCTCCATTTATGCATTTTTCTTAATTTTTCGAATTTTGAATTTTCGTTGTGATGTTCAAAAAGGAAACATGGCCCTGTGCCATGAACAAAGTTTGCATTTCGTTTTAAATGAAAGCCTCTTTATTTTTAACTTTGTTTATTTAGCTGTTTGTTATACTTTACTTTCCTAATTTTGTTTGTTTATGATTTCAGTAACATAAGTTGCAGACCCGCCAATGTCATGTCATGTCATGAGCTAAATTAACAAAATGAGACAAATGACGAGCTAAGTTGCAGAGGAATTTCTACAGTTCGAGAATCAACATAAACCGAATCTAGAGGAGATGGAAACGGTAATTTTGGGAGATTTGGAATGTGTCAAAGAAGTTAAGATCAGCACCTACTTGAATGAAACTCAGAAGGAGAGCCTGGTTCATTTGCTTGACGAATACAGTGATGTGTTTGTTTGGTAGGTCAGTGATATGCAGGGGTTGAGTACAGATGTCGTATCTCATAAGCTACCAATCAACCCAGGGTTCGAGACGGTGAAACAAAAGACTCAAAAATTCAAGCCTGAACTAAGTTTGAAGATTAAGGAAGAATTAACCAAAAAAATAGAGTCTCGATTGGTGGAAGTAACGCAATATCCAACTTGGTTGGCCAATGTTGTTCCGGTCGCCAAGAAGGATGGGAAAATCAGGATTTGTGTTGATTATAGAGATCTCAACAAGGCTAGACCGAAGGATAATTTTCCGTTGCCAAATATCCATATTTTGATCGACAACTGTGCCAAACATGAGATGCAGTCATTTGTGGACTGTTACGCAGTTTATCACCAAATTTTGATGGATGAAGAATACGCGGAAAAAACGGCATTCATTACACCTTGGTATCACTACAAGGTGATGCTGTTCGACCTTAAGAACGCCGGTGCCACTTACATGAGAGCCATGACAACTATTTTCCACGACATGATTCATAAGGAAATTGAAGTGTATGTGGACGACGTCATAATCAAATCCTGTGAGAGTTCAGATTATTTGACACACCTGAGAAAATTCTTTGAATGTCTGCGTCGGTACAACTTGAAGTTAAATCCCGCCAAATGCGCTTTTGGAGTCCCGAATGGGGGTTGTTGGGATTTATAGTCAGCAGAAGGGGTATTGAGCTCGACCCCTCCAAGATTAAAGCAATTCAAAATTTACCTCCGCCGAAAATGAGAAAAGAGGTGATGAGTTTCTTAGGGAGGTTAAACTAAATTAGCCGGTTTATAGCACATTCAACAGTGGTGTGTGAGCCTATTTTCAAGTTACTGAAGAAAGACGCCCCGACTAAATGGACTGAGGAATTCGAAACTGCTTTCGATGCTATCAAGAGCTACGTGTCTAACCCACCGGTATTGGTTCCTCCGCGAGAAGGTAGTCCTTTATTACTGTACTTATCTTTCTCAGATAGTGCCTTCGGATGTGTACTCGGTCAACACGACGAGACAGGAAAGAAGGAAAGGGCTATCTACTATATAAGCAAGAAGTTTACTCCTTACGAGTCTCGTTACACGTTGTTGGAGAGAACATGTTTTGCTCTGACGTGACTTACCCAGAAATTGAGAAACTATTTGTCTTCGTGTACTACATATCTCATTTCCAGAATGGATCCGTTGATTTACATTTTCCAGAAAGCGATGCCTACTGGAAAGTTAGCTAAATGGAAAATGCTATTGAGTGAGTTTGATATCGTGTATGTGACTCAGAAGGCAATAAAGGCACAAGCTTTGGCTGATCATCTTGCAGAAAATCCCGTGGATGAAGAATATGAACCACTCAAGACTTATTTTCACGATGAGGAAGTATCATTTGCGGGTGAAGGTATTTCTGAAACATACCCAGGTTGGAGGTTATTCTTTGACGGAGCAGCGAATCACCAAGGTAAAGGTATTGGAGCAGTCTTTGTATCAGAATCTGGTTAGCACTATCCTATGGCCGCTAAACTCCGATTTAATTGCACAAACAACATGGCTGAATACGAAGCTTGTATTCTTCGCTTGAAAATGGCCATCGACATGAATGTTTATGAGTTATTGGTTATTGGAGATTCAAACCTCTTGATTCATCAGGTTCAAGGTGAATGGGCTGTGAAGAACCCGAAAATTATACCTTACGTACAGTATGTGCAAAATCTGTGTAAAAGGTTTCACAAGATTGAGTTCAGACATACTCCCAGAATACAAAATGAATTAGCTAATGCTCCTGCCACCATCGCTTCGATGATTAAACATCTGGATACTGATTACATCGACCTGCTGAACGTAGAGTTTAAGGAACATCCAGTACATTGTTCACATGTTCAATCAGAACCAGACGGTTTGCCTTGGTATTTTGATATAAAGAGGTACTTGGAGTCTGGGACATATCCAGGAGACGCTATATATAATCAGAAGAAGTCGATACGCCGTATGACTCTCAATTTCTTTCTAAATGGAGAAGTCTTGTATAGGAAGACTCCAGATTTGGGTCTTTTGGGATGTGTGGATGCTGCTGAAGCTGTGAGGCTTATTCAACAGATACATGCTGGAGTTTGCGGTACACATATGAATGGCGTTACTATGGCAAGAAATATTCTTCAAGCCGGTTATTTCAGGATGACTATGGAGAATGACTGTTGTTAATTCGTGCAAAAATGCCAAAATGTCAAGTGCACGGCGATTTGATACGGGAGATACCTCATGAACTTAATGATATGAGATCACCTTGTCCATTTGTAGCTTGGGGAATGGATGTCATAGGGCCTATAGAGCCGGCCGCTTTTAATGGACACAGATTCATCTTGGTTGCCATTGATTATTTCACCAAGTGGGTCGAGGAAGCCTCGTACAAGTCGGTAACCAAGAAAGTGGTGGCCGATTTTGTTCGCAACAATCTGATATGCATATTTGGAGTTCCAGAATCCATTATTACTGATAACGGTGCAAACCTCAATAGTCATTTGATGAAAGAGATATGTGAACAATTTAAGATTATTCATCAAAATTCAACTGCTTATCGCCCCCAAATTAATGGAGCTGTAGAGGCCGCCAACAAGAATATCAAAAAGATCTTGAGGAAAATGATTGACAAACATCGAGGTTGGCATGAAATGTTGCCATACGCTTTACTAGGTAATCGAACGACGGTCAGAACATCGACTTGTGCTACTCCATACTTACTAGTATATGGAACAGAGGCAGTCATACCTGTTGAAGTCGAGATATTATCATTGAGGATCATCCAAGATGCTGAATTAAGTAACGCTGATAAGGTTAGCAAACGGGTTGATCAACTAACTTTGATTGATGAGAAGAGAATGGTTGAGGTATGCCATGGCCAGTTGTATAGACGGAACCTATCAACTCAGATGTTGTCAAGAGATACTATGTGTGAAGTTTCATTTTGCATTTTCTATTATTTACTTATAATTGTTCTATTTGCTTTTATTTTTTCAATTCAAATTCTTATGCCTCTTGTAGTGAACTATGTCTGACCTGAATTCTCGAGAACGAGATACGTAGGCGGCCTATGTCAGCCTCGGTCACCCCATTTATCCCCTTAAATTATTTCTTTGTATCTGAACTACGTTCGACCTAAATTCTCAATAATGAGATACGTAGGTGGACTTTGTCGGCCTCGGTCGGTATCTTTGTTAATTTTATTCTTGTTAGCTTTTAAGGGGAACTACGTTCGACCTGAATCCTGCCTCAACGGGATACGTAGGCGCCACAAGGGTTCGGTAAATTCTCCCATAAGTTCTATTCCTCTTTGCATTAGAACAGGGACATAATTCTTGACAGGGACTCAAAAATTCTCTAGAAGAAGCCTTCTCTTCAGCAAGTCAAACTAAAGATATTTTGAGATCTACAACTGGGACAGAAATTTTGAGAATGGCCTCAAAATTTCGATATGGGTCTTCCCTACAAGTCCGGAGTGACTCTGAAACTCAGCAGCAAATGTCAGATAGACCTTTAGGTGTCAGGTTCAAAGAAGCTTGTTAATCCTGATATGACATGACTTGGCAATGACCTTTTCAAGACACTATTTCTTAAAAATTTTATTTCTCTCAAATTTTCCCTTTTATGTTTCATTTGTTTTTGCGTAAAATATTTTGTCTTATCTATCAAGAGTCGGGAAATCGGGAAATCAATCGGAGATATCAAGACAAGGAGTAAACAACTGACGAAATCGACACAGATCAGTATGTTTTAAAATAGAGAATTTTTCTATGGATGCAGGTTTATAGCTTTGCTTTGAAATCGACAATATTCTCCCGACGAATGAATATGGAGATCTCCCAAAGAGGAGAAAACTATCCCAAAAACCAGTGATTTTACTGAGAGCAGTAAGCAGTTCATATCATTTGTGTCAGGAGACTTGGGAATGTGGTTTTTTTATTTCAAGAAATTTCCAACAATATGATATTTACAAAGAGTGTCTAGCCAGATTCAAAGGTGAATCAAACAGGAATCACAACGAAGATTTCACGATTTCCGTAAAGGACTCTATTTGCATTACATTATAAAGCAAGATAATTTTTGTCAATCAAGACAATGCATTACCCCAGAAGAGATAGTTATTTTATTACTATTTTACTATCGATCAACTCGATATATTATCTGGAGGTCGTCTTGCCGTTATCATCAACAAAGACGATATAAATATTCATGCATTGTGGAAAATTATGCATCGCAGAAGTCATGCATTGCGGAAGTCATGCATTGCGGAAAAAATCATGCATCGCAGAGATCATGCATAGCGGAAAATTAGGTATCGCGGAAATCATGCATTGCAGAAAATCATGCATCGCGGAAGTCATTCATTGCATCAGTCATGCATTGCGGAAAATCATGCATCGCAGAAATCATGCATAGCGGAAAATCATGCATCGCGGAAATCATGAATTGCGGAAAATCATGCATTGCGGAAAATCATGCATCGTGAGTTTGGAATTTATGCATCACGAGAATATTTCATGCCTCGTCAAATTTATATGTCGTGGGAAGACTTTATACCTCACTGGAATTTATGCATTACCAGAAGATTTCATACCTCGTCAAATTTATATATCACAGGAAGACTTTATACCTCGCTGGAATTTATGCATCACGAGAAGATTTCATGCCTCGTCAAATTTAAATATCGCGGGAAGTCTTTTTACCTCGCTGTAATTTATGCATCACGGGAAGATTTCATGCCTCGTCAAATTTATATATCGCGGGAAGACTTTATACCTCACCGAAATTTATGCATTACAAGAAGAATCCATGCCTCGTTGAAAGTCATGCATCGCAGAAATCATGCATCGCGAGTCAATAGTTATGCGACGAGAACATTCCATGCCTCTTCAAAGATTATACATCGCGAGAACACCTTATACCTCGCTAGAATTTATGCATCACGAGAAGATTCCACGCCTCGTTAAAATGTGCATGTCGCGAGAAGATTACATGCCTCACCGAAAGTTATGCATTGCGAGAAGATTTCATACCTCACAGGAATTTACGTATCGCGGAAAGATATTCACGCCACGCAAGAGGATATACCCGGATAAAGAAAGGGAAATCGTGTATCCCAAGAGCAATATTTATCCATCAGCCTCAACTGCATTCTTTTATTTTGATAAGAGTAAACATCAAGAGGAGCGTCGAAGATGACGACAAATGAAATATCAATATCACATCAACATTTATTTATTTTAACATCAAGTATGGAGTACAGTGAAGATTATACTACAAAACACAAGTCATAAGCTTTATTTGTTGTATGTCAGGCCAATCGAGTTGACGTCGAATATTGAGGAGAACAATGAAGTGTCGACATGGTAAAATACACTGTCTCCCATCCTAATTACATTTTTAAGATGACAAGTTTTATTTCAGTCTTTGTCGAAAGCATCCAAAAATGATGAATTCTCCAAAAACCACAGGTGCGGACGACATAAAAAAGGATGCAGCACAACGTGGAACTTTTCCTTAGCAGCGAACTGAGACACAGTCCAAAGAGGAATGTCAAACTCTCGGGACACGAGCAGAGGAACGACTTCCACCACAATCGAACGACACTCCTATCTTAAAGCATGTAGGTTTTTCTTTAGTTCTGTCAGTTTTAGTCTCGCATCCGAAAGTTTTGATTTATCGGAAGCAAGTTTCCAAGCCTCTTTTTCATACTCGTATCTTAAAGCATGTGGGTGTGAAGTGCGCCACATTCATCGCTAAGAGTTTACAAGCCTCTTTTTCATACTCGTATAACTTGTCACTTATCCAAAACCAAAGGTTATCTAGCATAATAGATCTTCTTTTTAACCGATCGAGTTGAACTACACACAGCCTGATTCCTGAATGTTTAAGGATATGTAGGCGGATTCAATGTTGAAAACTCGGATGTATTCCAACATTCACTATCGAAGTCTATTCTCAAGCATTTCGATACCTTCATAATTCGATATCGAGGTGACTTTTGGATTCTTTCAAAGTCGTGCGTTAAATCAATCTCATCGAACTACAATTGGCCTGAATTCTCCTATATCCTGAGATATGTAGGAAACCCGTCTCAAGGGTTCGGCCATGATTCCTAAACCCTTCGCCAAATCCTTCCTCTAAAGATCAATGGGGTTGGTCAAAATTAGTTTGGTCAATTTCATTTTCCTCGAATTGCTTGCATCAATCAAAGTAAAATAAAGGACAGTTGTTGAAACCTAATTTTGAACCGCGTCGGTATAAATTAATTCTCGAGCTTCGTATGTTTTCCAAACAATTTAAAGTAATTAGTTTTATAAATTTTGCGAAAACATAGTAATATTGTATGAACTGTATGTTACTTCGGATACTTTTGTCAATTCTTATAACTTTATATAATATATATATTTTTACATAGTAATGTATATAATTAGTATATTTCATGATTATTCAAAAAAAAAAAACATCTCAAAAATACTTTAGTTCTAGTGAGTATTCTATCTTAGTTTAAAATTATGATTATATCTTGAATCACTATTTATAATTATATTACTAAAATAAAGAAGCTCATTGATTAATTAATACAAATTCATTTTTTATTTAAGGTTTAGCCAAATTCATTATATTGGCTCAAATTGGCCATTTATTAAATGTACCCTTTTCCCTTAAACTCATTTTAAAATACCTGATTTGGGACTCTTCTTCATAAGCGAGCCCACCCCACTTAAATTGACAATTTTAATTCATTTTGGGCCACCATCAGCAGCCCACTTCAACCCTTTTACTTTTAATTCTCAACCCAAACTCCCAGGCCCAAACATTTTTTCAGCAGCCCACCTCAACCCTTTTAAACAACCATCAAATTAGTAATAAACCCTGCCCATTTTCTCCAGTTTCCCCCCAGCCCCAAATTAATTCCCAGGCCCACCCAATTCCACTCTCTCAATAACCCAGTTCGTTTCCCCCTTTCCCTTAGACCGACCCGACCCAACTCCCCCTCCTTCTTCCCCCATAACCCACTCGATCCTCAGAAAACAAAAAACCCAGCAAAATTCCCAGAAAACGTCAAAAATTCCCAACACCCAGACGCGGAAATTTGTTTTCCAGAAACTCCCCCCCCCCGAGTCTCCCCCATGGATATCTCCCTCCTCTCTCTCCTCCTCTCTCTCCTCCTCTCTCAAGCGCGTGGAGGAAAGAGGCAGTGCAACGGACACCTGCAGCTGTCGAGCTCCTACAACCTCTGTTGCGCAAGACGACGTGAGCTCGTCCTTGGCATTGTAGGATCGGTCCACGTCGTTTACCAATGACGAGGGATCGATCTCCACCCTCCACCTCCCTTTAAGCCGTTCAAATCATCTTGAATCAAGAGAATATTCGTTTCTCTTTTGGATAGGATTTGGAATTTGAATTCCAACTGGGCCGAAATTCTGAATTCCCTCATCTTACCCTCTCTCTTCAATACCCTATTTTTTCATCTATATAAACCCTCTTCCTTCTTCAGATAAGGGGTTGGAAATTTTGGAAGAGAGTTTTGTCACAGAGAGTTGGAAAATTGGGTTTAGCTTTAATTATAGGAAATTTTGGGTGAAATTTTTGGAGTTAAAAGAAAATATAGAGTATTTTGTTGGCATTTTGCATACATTCACAATTCGACGATTAGGGAGTTGTTCTTCATTCCAAAGGAACGTTTGTTCTAGTTCTTTATTTGAGTGAAGCTTTCGAATCTGTCCATTCAAAGTAGAGATCGATTCTGGGTTGCTTCCCTTAATGTCATGGGATTCTGTTGCAATTTTTCTCAATTATGTAATATATATATATATATATATATATATATATATATATATATATATATATATATATATTTTCTCTTCATCCATCACAACATACTGTATGATTAGAAAGAAAAGTTTGTTTGTCTTAGTGACTTCAAGTCATATTGAATTAGCGTTTGTTAATCATGGTCTTATCCTCTATGGTTCCAAAAATGTTATGACGCCTACTAAAGTGCTCATTGTAGGTATTTTATCTCTATTCAGATTTGGCTAATGACCATTAATTGTTTAAAGTCACTAATTTCTTTGTATTGGGTTTAACTTTTGCATAATAGCTTTTAATGTATTAAAAATAGTGGCACAATTTAAGAATATGACATTTTACCCGTATTAAATAAATGGGTGGCCACTTATGCATTATGATTTTCTTTTATGCATGAGTACAACTTGAAATTTCATTTTAGGATCATATGGGATTGTTTGTTATTATGCATCTTTCTTGGATAAAAAATATGTATTTTTCATTAAGTTAGTTTGTTCTTCTTGCATATGTGTGAGTTGGATTATATATTAATTCCTTTCATTTGCTTTGTGGGATGTGAAATCCGCTTGAATTCATTGTGAACTTTCATTCTCCTCTTTGCATTCATAGAGAGGGTCGTAAAGGCTCAATTCCTTTATCGAGTCAAGCCCAATTTGGCGTACCTATCCGAAGTTTAAGGAATCTGAGAAGTTCGAAGAAAATCAAAGAAGGCGGATTAGGAGATCTAATTTTGTTTATTAAGTTGTATTTATTTTGGGCATAAGCCCTCATCATTTTTACTTTTCTTGTATTTATTTTATATACTTAGACTAGGACAGGTTATATGGGTCGAGAACCCATATGAGAAATGGGTTAAAAACCCAAAAAACAGGTGGCTTGAGTTGTTGAAATATTATGATATGAGTGTCCTTTACCACCGCAACAAGGCTAATATAGTTATGGATACCCTAAGTCGGATGACTATGGGTAGTGTATGACATCTTGATTTCAGTATGGTTAAATATAGGTTTAGATAATTCCTTAGATTGATAATGTATACGAAATATGTTTTAAAATCAATGAAAGGGATTAGCTAATGATTTATGTTATTCTACTTTCCTAGTATGTTGATGTATTGTATTAGTTATAGTATGATCTTGTAGAGACTTGTACATAGTTTCTTCTATGTTTAAAGTACATATAGATACTGCCATATATGTGTTTTATTGATGAATAATATGTATTAATCAATGATGATCAAACGGTGAGAAATTGGTAAGAATGCTTGTTCCCTCTACTTTTCTACTTCTCTATTTCATTATCGTAATGTTGATGAAGCCTTGTATGGAATTGTATGGTATGGTCCACTTATGGTGGCGGTGCGTACTTTATTGTCATTATATATGTGTTGACCATGGAGTTTAATGCAAATTGATTAGTATATGATTTAGAGATTTAGATGATCACCTTATGATGTAATTGTACCTATCTTCATATCTTGTTGTTATCTAGGTTGTGTGGATGTTGTATGAGCATGCGTATATTCATGTTAGGGTATTGTATAGTTGCTGCCATTGATGTGTAAAAATGTTTAGTAGCCCCTACCCATGTATACCTTATATGAAAGAGTAAATAGGTAAAGTTAGGAGCCTTGGTTATAATATTTATATTATCTTGCCTCCTATGCTATTATGTGTTGTGTGGTATGTTCTTGGAAGTATAATGTGGTCTAAGAGGGTGGATGCCTTAAGGAGTAATTGATATCCATTATGTGATCATTTTGATCAATGTACACACACTCTCACTTATATACATGTTACAACTAGTATAAGTCGTGGTGTCTAAATGCAAGGTTGTTCTCATATTCACTATTATCTACTATTATGCATGTAAAGTATATGTATGTGAAGTATGTTATGTATTCCTTACTAAGATGATTTGATAGGTGTACTAGTATGGGCAAGGATACGGGACTTTGCCTATACATTGCACATGTGTACCTTGATAGGATAGTTCTAGTTTTGGTTTCTATATGTATGAATATATATGTGTGTGGCTTAATGTTTTATAATTATGGTTTGATCACATATATTTATATACACACACACCTGTATGATGATCTTGCCAAGAGAGGGGCCTTAAATGGTGTATTCATGTTTAGCCTAAACTAGATGATGTTTTACATATGCTATGTTCATGTTAATGGATTCTTTACATGATCTAGGTTTTATGAACATCCATATATTACCTATGACACTAAGCATATGAAGGGATGACTCTCCTAAACCTATGATTTATAATGTAAAATTGTAATATAGGTTTTCAATTAAGGTAACTTAGCTTAGTACTGAGTGAACTTGAATACGAGTATGTGTCTCTTTCCATGGTAGCAAGGTAGGTCACCATAAATCTCATGAGGTGGATAACCACAGTTCCTAAATGGGAATAAATTCGGTTTCCATAAGTGAATAACTACAATGCGTAATCTTGGCATAAAGTAGGTTATCACATGTGCATCCAAGTTCCATAAATATGTTGACACCATAGGATACTAGCTAGTGGATCAATCTAGAAATCTTTTTGTCATTTCATTCTACTTGTGCCGGTAGACCACCCTTTATTGGTGTGGGGTTTTATGACACCGGATTCCATGTTTAGCATCACATGGTCTATGTCGGTTAAGGCTATAGTTTCCCGATAGTAAAATGGACAATTGAAGTTAAATGACTAGGACCCTAAATAGAATGACTTAAGGGAGGTTACTTAGGATAGGTGGAAGTAATGAACCCATCTAGACATTTCACAAGTAGCTACTTAGGAAGATCTAGGTAGGTTTTTAATGCATGTCACTATGTATGTGTTCCTTATGCATGACATTGTAGTATTTGTCTACTTGTTATGAAGATGTGCATGATATGAGTCTTTATGCATGATGTTGATCTTGTGGACTATATGATGAATGTCTTGACTTAACTATCTCTATGTGGTATTATACTTCTATCATGGAATGTTTTGTCTTTTGTAGATGATATGTATGATTTTCCTTATGGTCCTAAGGGGATACATTACATGAAGTATCCCTAAAGGATTACTTGGAAGACTAATGAATTAAAAAGGAAGAGTTCGCTGTAAAGAGAAATGAGCTAACTTTAAAGTGACCTCAAATTGGACATAAATTCTATTGGTGGTTTTCTATGTTGTTTGGCGTTTGATTGGGTTTATATGAAGTATGAAAATGATATATATGCTATCGATAAATGTTTTATGATGATAAATATGGGCTTGTATAACACCTCCGAGAGGTTGAGTACGCAATGTTACTTTAAGTGGGTGCTCTCTGGTCGTGACAAAATAATATCATGTTGATCAATGTTGGTTAGCCTAGAATTCTTCTACTTTCCATGGATGTGTTAAATAACATGTTCACTGTAATCTAAAGTTTATAACTATTGTTTTATGATTTCGTGTAGCTGCCATATATTGATGATATGAATGGATTGTGGGTATGAATTCTTTATGATCAAAGAAAATGAGTCTTTTGATGAATTGATCTAGGTTCTTCGAGCCTATAATTAGAATGTTGTAATGAACATTATGTTATCTTAATTCTAGGGTAGATGAAACATGATTTAGATTTGATTCATATCAATTTGTCTACTTCCCTAAATGTATATTATTGGTACATGATGATTGATTAACTAAACTAGTTAGGTTACATGATGACCTAGGACTCTCTACTTCCTATTATATGTGAGATGCTTTGTATTAAGGTATAGTAAGATCTTGTAGCGACTTTTACACTGTTTCTTTATGATTAATGTACATTTAACTACTGCCCTATATATGAACTCTTGATGAAAAAGGTATATTGATCAATGATGACCAAAGGATGAGAAATTGGTAAGAATTCTTAAATCTTCTACTTTCCATATAGTATTGTAGTTGATGAAACCTTGATTGGAATTATGTGGTACGGTCCACTTATGGTGGCGGTGTTTAGTTTATTCTCATTATATTTGTATTGACCATGGCCTTGAAGACAAATTGAGGGTTATACGAATATGTTCTTCTGATGATAGTATGAGAACTTTATGCCTACTTTCCTATTCTAGTTGTGATGTAGGTTGTATGGCTATTGTATAAGCATGTGTATATCCATGTTAGGGTTGAGTATAGGTGCTTCCATTTATTATTTAAAATGGTTAATAATGCCTTACCTATGTACCCCTATGTGAATGTATGAATAGCCCAATATAGGAGTATTATGTGTAATATGTAGTTGGCTTGTTTCCTATGGTATTGTGTGTTGTGTGGTCTATGCTTGATGAAGTATTATGGTCTATGAGGGTGGATGCCTCAATGTGTTTTGATATCTATTACGTGATCATGTTTACCAATGTATACACACACTTACTTTACATGTATGTTACAAGTAGTATAGGTCGTGGTGTCTAAATGAAAGGTAGTTCTCATATTCACTATTGTCTACTACTATGTATGTTAAGGTGATTTTTATGAAAGTATAATATGTGTTTCCTTATCTAGGATGACTTGATAGGTGTACTGGAATGGGAAAATGTATGGGACTTTGCCTATTCATTGCACATGTATACAGTATAGTTGTAGTGTTTGTTTCTATATGTATGAATATGAATGTATGTCCATATATGGTAATCATGTGTTATGTGAAAGGTTTGATCAGATATAAGTATTCACACACACATATATGAATATCTAGTCAATAGAGGGGCCTTGAATAGTGTATTCATGTGTATCCTAAACTAGATGATGCTTTACATATTCTATGTTCATGTAAAGGGATTCGTGACATGATTTAGGTTGATGAACTTTCATCTATGACCTATGCTCTAAGAATACTAGGGGATGACCCTTATAGACCTATGTTTTATAATGTAAAAATATAATAAAGGTTTTCAAGAAAGGGAACTTAGATAAGCACTGAGTGAACTTGAATATGAGTGTGTGTACCTTCCCATGGTAGGAAAGTAGGTCACCATAAACCTCATGGGGTGGATAGCTTCATGACCCAAAAGGGTGTTAGAGTAATGTTTCCATAAGTGAATAAATTCATTGCATAATCTTGGCACAAATAGGGATTTTACATGTACCCCAAAGTTTCATAACTATTTTGCTACCATAGGAAAGTAGCTAGTGGGTCTACCTAGAAAGTTGTTTTATGTTTGGTTCTACTTCGGCCGGTAGACCACTCCTTTTTGGTGTGGGTCTTTATGAAACTTGATTCCATGTTTAACATCACATAGTCTATATCGGTTAAGGCTGAAGTTTCCCTAAAGTAAGATGGACAATCGAATTAGATGCCTAGGACCCTAACTAGAATTACTTAAGGGAGGTTACTTAGGATATATGGAAGGGATGAACCCATCTATACATTGCACAAGTAGATCCTTAGGAAGTTCTAAGAAGGTGTTCTAATGCATGTCAATATGTATGTGTCCTTTATGCATGACATTGTAGTATTTGTCTACTTTTTATGAAGATGTGGATGATATAAGTCTTTATGCATGATGTTGTTCTTGTTTACTATATGATGAAGGTTTTTCTTGACTTAAATAAAGTGGTCTCCTCTTACTATGTTGATATCTGAGTTAGATGTAAAGGCTTGTGGTGTCATGATAGGCTTACTAAGTATGTGTGAGGTTATGGGGTCTTACATGTACATTGCACCAATCTACTTAGATTGGGGGAATGAGTTAGTTCTTATAAGGTTCTATGTGAAGTAAAATAAGTATATGTGCATAGTGACTAGAAGTTTATTGTATGTCTTATATCCTTGACATGAATGTGTCTTGTAATGGGCTATACTTCTATGATGATATGTGTTGGCATGTGTAAGTAGTATGTATGATTTTTTTTGAGGTCACAAGGTGATGCATTGCACCAAGTATCACTAAAAGGGTTGTTTTGGAGGCTAATGAATCAAATGAAGGAGATAACTGTTAAGAAGAATGAGCTCACTGTAAAGTGACCCCAAATTGGAAATAAATTATACATGTGACTTTGTATGATGTTTGTTCTTTGAATGTGTTTATATGAAGTATATGAATGATATAAATGCTATTTTTTAAAGGTTCTATAAATAATTACTCAAAAAGGCATGAAGTATGATTTCAAGAAAATGTCCCTTTTAAATGCATGTTTTCCATACATAGTGCATTCTTGTACTTATCCCATTCTTTTATACTCTTTACACAAAGCATAGGTTATGGATCCTTAAAGGATGTCTAGGGTTGAGTAGCTTGATAAATGATTCCCAAGCTCAAGGGAAGGAATACTTAATTCCAAAGATGTCCTAATGTGTACTTACTTTAAAGTCTATTGAATAATGTATAGTTTTTTTATTCTGTTTTAAGGGTCGTTCCCTAATGTAAAGTTTTTATCATATGATGTGCTATGAAAAGTTCCAAATTTTCTGCTAAATTTACTATGCCAATGCGTTGAATGATAACTGTGAGCTTGTATAAGACCCCCGAAAGGCCAAGTACGCCATGTTACTTCTGGGGGGGGTGATCTCCGGATGTAACAAATGTGGTATCAGAGCACGAGATTTTTATAAGTGGTTTAGGGTCCAAGAAGTCTCATATTGACACGTCCAGTAGAGTTTTCTATCATTGGTTGTGAGTCGTGACACTTCAAATAGTAAGAGTCTATAGGATGATAGAACTTTCATTCTTCCTCATTCTCATATTGTACCATATAACTTAATGCTATAAGATATCTCGCTTATGTTTTCTTGTCTGGTGGTCTTTTAGATGTGATTTCTTGTATGAGATTGTGTTGTATGATTGAGGGAGAAAAGGTGAGTTTAAATTCTTGTCTTGGTTTTATGGTTTGAATGTGCATGTGTGAAGGTGACTTTTTGCATATTTGATGTTGTAATGCCAATTATGGCTATGCATGATACTTATGTGAAATAGCATGCTATGTTAAAGAATGTGTGTCATTAAATGGTTAAAGCATGCTAGAAGTTGTTATGGTTGACATGAGTTCTTTTGGAATGATTTCTTACTATATGGTTTTACATGTTGTTAGCTTAATATTGTAATTGGAACTTGAAATACTTAGTGACTACCTAAGGAAGAATGCTACCCAATGATTTTGTACTTTAAGGTGTTCAATGTTTCCTTTTATATATATGTGGTCCTTGATAAGTTTGCCTAGTATGGATTGGAGTCCTTTGTATAGACTTGATCGTAGGTTTGATGATAGTATGCTTGTCTTGGTAAAGTTTTGTTTATCATATTGTCATGCTTTTTCCCATAAATTGCCTAAATGTTGCATTTTTGGAATGTTGAAGCATCCTTACTGTAAAGCGAGGCAGCTTATCAAAACATTTTTGGAAAATTAACTAAATTTTTCTTTTATTGGATGTCGTTGAAATGTGTATAAAATTGATGCATATGAACATGATAATGAATGTAAAAAGTAGTTTTGCTATTTGGAATAAAGAATGAGAATGTTATGGCATTATGAGTTATAGAATTGTTTCTAACTTCTTATTGTGTTGTGAGTACCTTGATGTTCTGGAATTGATGTTTCCCTAGAATTGAGGGTAGTATACTTATCCTTTTAGGGTGATGATGTGGGTCTTTTTGACCTAGAAGTTACCTTACATTAATGTTGAAAGAAAAGAAAGAGTCCTTAAGACTAAGTCTTCTATATTGTTTCCCCTAATCTTTATGTGGTTGAATGAGATGACCTAACTTGTTAATTGGGGATAAATTGCCTAGGAAATAAAGTTTAGATTTTCCTTGGTTAACTTACGGTAAATTCCTCATAAATGGTAACCACTTGTAATTGTTTGAATATGAATATTTTTAAGTTAAGATCCTCCTTATGTTTGGGTTAAGTTGCTCTTAATTGGGTTTACCCTAAGTGGGGGAGAGTGATGAAATGGTAAGGTTGTAAATGTATCTTTTTTGTCCTTTTATTCTCACTTGAACTTGAACCTATTGAATTCTTAGTAAGCTTATTCATTAATAGAGTTTTGCATAAAGTATGAATTTCATGACTTAAACATGTGTGGTACGTATTGATTGAGATTACCATAATGATATTGTGAAGATCCCAAAGTTCATGAAAGAATTTTTTTGATAAAATTGATGTTTTCTCATATTGATTTGCATCTTTATATGTTATTTATGCATTTGACATCATGAGATAAGATAAGAAACATGGTAGAAGTCACCTGTGAGGTGTAACGTTTAGCCTTATAATTGAAAGTTGAGTGTCCTTAAAATGAAATGTATAGGGTCTCTTGAAAATTATGTAACTTTTATGATTTTAAATGCATAATTGTAGGTTCATTTTTGAAAAGTTAAAGCATGTTTTTCACTAAGTGTTAGTGTGTGTGCCTATGCTTTATGTTATTCTTCTCAAAATAAGCTTATTGTGAAAGTTAGTACTATGTTAGAAATTGGAATTTTTTGAGATGACTTCCTATTTGTTGTGATGTACTTGGTGTGATCTACCGTTTAGATTTCATTAGGAAGGAAACATAAGCATTCGTTGGTTTAAAATTTGAAAATTTCTCTTTTTAGAGGTAATTAACCTTATACTGTACGTAGGTGTGAACTCATGATACATGTAAGTGTGTTGAGGAGAAGGACATTCCTCCATGGACACTACTAAACATGGTATGGTTGAGTCTGACCTTCATGACATTAGGTCTAACAAATGAAGATCTTTGTTAATTCAATCATCTCAAGTCTATGTGCATTAAAGTATGAGTTTCCCATTTCTTCTTAAGTGTGGTTGAAATCTACCCAAATGTGATTTAAAGAATAGTTTCAAGATGAGATTTAAATAAACTGAGGCATAATAACCATATTATGATTAGGAGAAGGATTTTCCTCCTATGAACATCATAAGAGCCTTTGTGTTTGATGCATTAAAGAGTGAGTAAGTAATGGTTTTTGCTTTCTTGTGTGCATTGAGTGCTAAAATTATTTGATGATGTTATAAAGGTTATGAAATGCACTATGTTGCCTTGAAGTCCTTGTTGTGATTAAAGAGCCCTAAGTGTCATTCGAGGACAAATGTTTCCAAGTGGTGGATATTGTATGACCTCAAAATGAGATAGGGTTTCTAGAGTCTAACATGTATTTATAAGGTTATAAGGTTCTAAAATGACTTATAATATGGTTTAGAGTCAGTATGTAAAGTTTGAAGTGATATGGAAGTCGAACATCAAGGGACGACCAAAACGTTAGACGACTAGTCACTTATGTGCCTCATGTGTCCATGTGTGTTTATATACTTTATTTAGTTAACTTATTAAGTCTGAATTATAATTATATTCAAAGATGGTATATGCAGTTTCAATAAGTTTGGCGGTCAAACGACCCAAAACATCCAAGGCGTTCAAAAGATAGCCTTAAGACTCTCAACATGTGTTCGATGGGCCTAGCCTGTTTGGACGAGTTGCAGGTGTTTGATTTGGCTGAAACTGATCTGTATTGTCTTAAACTTGTTTAGGGTTGTATATGCATTGGAAACATCCGGGTAAGACTTCTAAAGGGCCCCGCAAAAGTCCCAACAAGAAGTGCCCAAAGATGGTCGAGACATTTCCTTGACAGTGTCAATCGCCGGACTAAACGATGGCCAGTTGGTTAAACAATTTCCTGTAGGTGAGGTCTTGTAGATTGGTACTTAGCTTGGGATGATACAAATACAAAAATTGGCCAAGGACCAATCGATGGAAGACAATGCACGGCCCATTAACTGACCAACGGCTAGTAGATGGTTCCATCGATGGTGGCCTGTCAATTGGTGCTTACGTCTGTTTCATTGAAGGGGTAAATAGGAAATTAAGCCCACGTAATAAGCTGAATCTAATAGGTTTATTTAGATACCTTTAAGTGTATATAAGTTATCTAAAACATGATCAAACCATTCCCAAATCAACTCACACGATTAAAGCCTTTCCCTCCAAAAATATTCTCTCTAGAAACCTCCATTATTGTTGAAGCTCAAGAACAACTTGGAGCTTGTATTTTCATGATTTCCTTACCATGTTTTAGAGGTATTCATTTATATAAAGGTATGTTATTCCTTCATCTCTAAGTAACCTTTCACTTGGAGAGTTTTTCTCAAAGTTTTTAAAGAAGATTTTATGATCACTCTTTAAATTTTAAATCTAACCATGGGTTCTTTCTTAAAACGTTATGAATGATTAAATCGTGATAAATTGAAGTTAATACAGTGGTTTGAACGTGATTTTACTCCAATTGCATGATGAACCCATGCTCCTTCCTCAAATAGATTTAACATTTCATGGGATTTATGATCTTGACTTATTATTGATTGAATCGTGATTCTCTTACGTTGGATCATCTATATCTACTGTTATTTACATGAATTGATGTTGAAGCCATGTGGATCACTGTATTAAGATTTGATTATGTTTAGCTTAATTTTCATGATTCACTGTAACATTGGTCTTTTGATGATTTAATGGGGAATTTGATTGTGTAGGGATGTTTGTATGTACTGTCTTAATTGGATATTATGGATGAAGTGTAAATATGTGATTTCATTTTCATGAATGTTGGTTAGCCAATGATTCTTCTACTTTCTATGATGTCTTAAATAACATGTTCATTGTAACCTAAAGGTTATAACAATGGTTGTAGGATTTCGTGTTGATTATATTGTCCTTATCTAATGTCTTATAATGATGATATTAATGGATTGTGGGTAAGAATTCTTTATGATCAAAGAAAGGAGTCTTTGCATGAATTGATCTAGGTTCTTCGAGCCTACAATTTGAATGTTGTAATGAACATTATGTGATCTTAATTCTAGGGTAGATGAAGCATGATTTAGATTTGATTTATATAAATTTGACAACTTCCCTAAATGTATATTATTGGTACATGATGATTGATTAACTAAACTAGTGAGGTTACATGATGACCTATGACTCTCTACTTCCTATTATATGTGAGATGCCTTATATTATGTTATAGTACGATCTTGTAGCAACTTGTACGTTGTTTATTTTATGATTAAAGTACATTTAGATAATGCCCTATATATGAATTGCTGATGAATAAGGTGTATTGATCAATGATGATCAAAGGGTGAGAAATTGGTAGGAATGCTTATCTCTTGTACTTCCCTTATAGTATTGTAGTTGATGAATCCTTTTATGGCATTAAGTGGTATGGTCTAATTATGGTGGCAATGTTTACTTTGATGATCATATGAATATGTGCTTATGATGATACTATGAGAAGTTTATGCCTGCTTTCCTATTCTAGTTGTGATCTAGGTTTCATGGGTATTGTATAAGCATGTGAATATACATGTTAAGTTAAAGTATAGGTGCTTCCATTTATCTTGTAAAATGTTTAATAATCCCTTACCTATGTAGCCCTATGTGAATGTACGAATAGCACAAGTTAGGAGTCTTAAGTGTAATATGAAGTTGACTTGTCTCCTATGCTATTGTTTGTTGCGTGGTCTATGCTTGTTGAAGTATTGTGGTCTAAGAGGGTGGCTGCCTCAATGTGTTTTTGATAGACATTATGTGATAACGTTTACCAATGCCCACACACACTCACTTTGATGCAGGTTACAAGTAGTATAGGTCATGGTGTCTAAATGAAAGGTAGTTCTCATATTCACTAATGTCTACTACTATGAATTTTAAGGTGATGTTTATGAAAGTATGATATGTTTTTCCTTATCTAGGATGACTTGATAGGCATACTAGTATGGGCAAGGGTAGGGGACTTTGCCTATGCATTGCAAATGTGTACCTCGATAGGATAATTCTAGTTTTTTTATTTATATGTATGAATCTGAATGTATGTCCATATGTGGTAATTATGTGTTATGTCAAAGGTTTGCTCACATATAAATATTCACACGCACATATATGAAGATCTAGTCAACAGAGGGTCCTTGAATGGGGTATTCATGTGTATATTAAATTAAATGATGATTTCCATATGCTATGTTCATGTGAAGGGATTCCTCACATGATTTAGGTTGATGAACTTTCATCTATGAACTATGATATAAGCATAGGAGGGAACGAACCTGCTAAACCTATGTTTTATAATGTAAAAATGTAATAAAGGTTTTCAATAAAGGGAACTTAGCTAAGCACCGAGTGAACTTGAATATGAGTGTGTGTCCCTTTCTATTGTAGGATGGTTGGTCACCATAAACCTCATGGGGTGGATACCTCATGACCCAAAAGGGTGTTAGAGTGATGTTTCTATAAGTTATAACTGCAATACCTAATCTTTGCAAAAATAGGGTTTTCACATGTAGCCCAAGGTTCCATAACTATGATGCCATCATAGGATACTAGCTAGTGGATCCACCTTGAAATTTATGTTATGTTTGGTTCTACATAGTCCGGTAGACCACCCTTTCTTGGTCTGAGGCTTTATGACACCAGATTCCATGTTTAGCATCGCATAGTCTATGTCAGTTAAAGTTATATTTTCCTTAAAGTAAAATTTTACTATAAAAGTAAATTACTACGACCTTAACCCGAATGACTGAAGGGAGGTTACTTAATATAGGTGGAAGTAATGAAGGAACCCATCTAGACATTACACAAGAACCTCCTTAGGAAGTTCTAGGAAGGTGTTCTAATGCATGTTACTATGTATGCGTCCTTTATGGATGACATTGTAGTATTTGTCTACTTTTTATGAAGATGTGCATGAATGTGTCTTTATGCATGATGTTTATCTTGTTGACTAAATGATGGAGGTCTTGATTGACATAAATGAAGTGGTCTCCTCATACTATGTTGATATACGACTTGGATGTAAAGGATTGTAATCTCATGATAGGTTTACTAAATAACCGTGAGGTTATAGGGCCTTAAATGTACATTGCACTAGTATACTTAGATTAGAGGCATTAGTTAGGTCTTATAAGGTTCTATATGAAGTAAAATAAGTTTATGTGCTTAATGACTAGGAGTTTACTGTAATGTCCTATATCCTTGACTTGAATGTGTCATGTCATGAGATATACTTATATGATGATATGTGTTAGCATGTATAAATATTATGTATGGTTTACCTTGTGGTACTAAGGTGATGCATTCCACCAAGTATCACTAAACGGTTGTTTGGGTGGTTAATTAATTAAAAGGAGTTCACTGTTATTAAGAATGAGCTCACTTTAAAGTGACCTTAAATATGAATTAAATTCTATATGTGATTTTCTATTATGTTCGGCCTTTGAATATATTTATATTAATTATATGAATGATATAAATTCTATTGTTTAAAGGTTCTATAAAGATTTAGTGAAAAAGGCATGAAGAATTATTTCAAGAAAATGTCCCTTTTGAATGCATTTTTTCGCATTGTTGCCATACATAGTGCATTCTTGTACAGATCCCATTCTTTTCCACTTTTTACACAAAGTGGAGGTTATGGATGAATAAATGATGCCTACGATTGAGGAGCTTGATATGGGATTCCCATTCTCAAGGGAAGGAATCCTTATATCCAAGGATGTCATAATGTGTACTTATTGTAATATCTATCAAATATCGTATACTTTTGTATTATGTTTTAAGGGTCGTGTCCCTAATGTATTCTAATTTGTTGAGTTTAAGAGGTCAAAGGGTATTAGAGTCTATATATTTATTATGATTTATGTTTTATATCTATATGTGAAGTAAAGTTTCTAGCATATGATGTACTATGAAAAGTTTTATATGTTCCGCTAAATTTACCATGTCAATGCGATGAATGATAAATATGGGCTTGTACAAGACCTCCGAGAGGTCAAGTACGCCATGTTACTTCTAGGGGGTGCTCCCCAGATGTGAAAACCGCCACTATAAGTGTACCATACAAATCATCATAATTCAAATATACAATCTAAGATAACAACAGGAAATAGGTCAACTTACAAAATATCCATGATAATGATTATCTTTGATCAATTCTACATTTTAACATTCTGAAAGTTCATGACTTGGTCAAGAACCTCACATGATGAACTAAGACTCAAAACACTGTTTCTAATCCTAAAAGATGTATATATACTATTTAGGAGTTGTTAGGGTCAAAACGTCAAGAAACGTCCATGATATTTAGAAACTAGTGAGCTTGAGGTTAGTGTGTCTTGGAATGTTTCATGGAGGTTTTAAGAAAAGAAATTAATAAAAATTGGTAAAAAGGTGCCAAACATGTGTTACAATGTGTTTAGGGTCGAAACACTTGGGTACGATCTCCCAAGGACAACCATAGGGTTCCTTGGAGAGAACTCTTAGAATTGACCAAAAGACTGTCTCTTGAAGGAACAAACCTAAAAGACAAATGACGGTCCATCGTTTGAGAAATGAGTCGTAGATGGATCCATAGATTAACACTTAATCACTTTTCAAAAGGCCCAAAAAATCCAGTCTCTCACCCAATCAACGGTTTGCCAGTACGGTGGCGTCGATGGACATATGCACCGTAAATCGAGGTCTCATAGGTTGGGTTGTGTTGGACTTCCTAATTATTAAAGTAATGATTTATTTAGATAGTTATTTAGTATGTTTATTAAGGAATGGGGGTGTTTAATTTAGTTAGTAAAGGGATTATAAATAACCTAACCCTAATGAAACTAATTTAGCTATACATAATTCCCCAAACCCACATATCTCTTACTTATCTATAGTCTCTCTCTTCCCAAACTCGAATCTCCCTTGAAGGAACACTAGAGATCAAATTCAAGGATGAATTTACCAGGGGTTTTATTTCAAATTCGTGTCAAGATCATCACTCATGTATGGTTTCTTTTACTTTTGGGATTCTTTTCCCCTATAGGCCCTTTCAGAGATGATTTTGAATTTCCCAAAACTAGGTTTTTAATCTAGACATGGGTTCTCTTTAAAAACGTAATTGTTAATCAATTGCGTTTAATTATAGTCTTATATCATTGTTTAAGTAAGAATTGATGATTAATTTTTGTTAATCAATCCATATTGCCACTTTGAACCCTTGTTCCTCCCTACACTCATTATGCCTAGTAATTCTTTAGTAATTGTGAAACATGATGAATATGTAGAATAGTAATTGCTATGTATTACTTCTTTAATTTACCTTAAGTATGCATATGATATGTAATTGAAGTATGGAGATAATAAAAGGGCAATATGGTATGAAGCTTGGTTCTTATTGAATTTGATTATGAAGTATGATTTAATTAGATTGTAATACTTCAATGTCTAATGTGTGGTTTTGATGTTCATAGAAAGTATTCCTCATCCTTAATTCTAGACTATTTAATTGACTATAAAGTATAAAAGTATGTTAAGATATAATTAGTGTATGATCGACAGTATGTTCTCATGATTATGAAAAAGTGTTGAGTTAAAGATTTAGTCACTTGTATGTGGTTTTCTAAAGTGAAAGAGTAGTTCTCACGTATGAATACCTATGATCTATTATGATGAGATTTTTAAATAGGGGTCTAGAAGAGATTATTGTGATATTTTTGAAGAGTATGATGTATACAAAAGTGAATAAAGGGTTAGCACCGAAAGGTCATGTAAATGAAATGGAGATCTCATGCACGTTTAATAAGTCTAGAATTCCAATATATGTGTTGTCTCATGAGATGAGAACCTTCACGTCTAGTAAGTCAAAGTTTCTAGAAGAAATCTCTTTGACCCTTAACTATGTGACCACATACAATTAAAGCTTAGTGGATCCGCCTAGATAGCTATATGTGAATGGGTACACAGTTGGCATGTGTTAACCCTATTTTCTCGGTGTGGGAAGAGAAAACCAGATTCCATGTAGCTCACATGGTCTCATGTTGGTTATTGAACATTCTTTCCCTAATGGAATAAGATAAATTAATAATTCAAGTATGGGAACCATTATTAGGATTTGTCTTAAAGGGTACAAAATAGGGTGAGGGAGGAAATGAGACTTCTCTTACTCATTGCACATGTGGGATCCTAAGGGATGGTTCTAGTAACGAGTTGTATGATTAGGTTTGTTACATGTTATATATGTTAAGATTTATGTGAACTTATGACTCAAGAATTTTATGATAAATTATGAGATAATGTCGTATGAATGTAGTAAGTAACTTAATGTGATACTTAGCTTTGGATAGGGTTATGGAGTTCTATCCTTGGCATTGCACATGTATTACTTTTTGTTGCTTATATGTTGGGTGAGTATTCTGTTTGGTGGGCTTATGATGTTACTTATATATGTGATTATTTTATTTAATATTATTGCATGGTTTTCACTAAACCATATTTCATCCCTTCTCCCAACATTGTAGGATCCAAGAATTGAAGATCTTCTAGGACACTTTTAAAGGATACTTGGACTTCTTCATCCAAGTAGTTGGTGAATCCTCTAATTCTGAGGATTGTGTCTTTTGATCTACCCGAGTAGTATTAACATTGTGTTAAGACATAAGATTCTTCATTATTCTTGAAGACATTTGTTGTAATCCTTATGTGGAAATATGTACTTGTGTAAGGGCTATCCAAAAATATTGTACTTCATTTATATTGTTAATGTGAGACAGTATTATTAGACTAAATATTTTTATGTTGGTTATTTTAATTGAATGAGAAGTCTATGTATGCTTTCTATGCGAGGATTCTCAGTAAACTCCATATGTAGTATGCAAGAGGTATATGTAAACCTCAATATATAAAACGTGTTATATTTTTCTGCATTTTAACCTATGATATGTTATTAAGAAAGAGAAAAGTCTAGTTTTAGTCCTCAACAAGGATGACGACGCCGGTTACATCTAGGGGGTACTCCATGTTCTTGACAAACTTTGTATCAAAGTATGAAGTTGAATAATCTTAATATTGATGTCTCACTAAACCATATCACGTAAAGTCTTGTTCACATTTTTTTAGCACGCCATGATTTGAATGAATGTTTATGTGATGCTTAGTAAAGTCTCACTTTGCTGGTATTACTGAGTTGTTCCTCTAGAGTTTTAAACTCTACATGTTCTTATCTTATATTCTCTTTCTTGTGCTTATAGGCAATGAACACAAGAAGGAATAATGCTCGAAGTGATGAGGAGCATGAAAATGAGGTGGTTACCCCTCCGACTTCTTAAAACCCTCAAATTCCTATTGACGAAGGATATATGACTAATGTGGAGATTAGGGCGCAGCCATTCATATCTTGACCAAAGCGTTGGCCATTCAAGTGGCTAGGGATACAAATGTACAAGTGGTCCCCAATGCTAGCACAACACATCCAGAATAAGGGATTTCACAAAGATGAATCCCCTTACCTTTTTTTGATCCAAGGTGGAGGAGGACCTGCAAGGGTTCATTGATGAAGTTTTGAAGAAAAGAAGGAAAAATCCACCTACCAACTCAAAGTGGTGGCTAAAGCTTAGTATGAGCGATGGAAGGATGAGAGGATACTTACAGAAGGACAAATTACTTGGAGATCTTTCAAGACAACCTTCTTTGATAGCTTTTTTCTCTTGGAACTAAGGGAGAGGAAAATGGAAGAATGTATGAACTTAGGCAAAGGGATATGAGTGTAAGGAGTATAGTCTGAAGTTCACTCAACTATTAAAGTATTCTCCTACTATAGAGGAAAATTCTAGAGCAAACATGAACAAAATTGTTATAGGAGTATCCGACCTTGTGGTGAATGAATGTAGGTCAGCTATGTTAATTTCTAGCATGTATATATCTCTTCTCATGGATCATGATGAAAAAATTAATATTAAAAAACTTAAGCATGTCTGTATTGAATTAATGAGTAAAAGGGGCAAAGATCGAAATTTTTCAAAGACTAGATTTGAAGTGAAAAATATGATAAGGTTTAAGAAAGGTTCGCCCTTAAATGTACTTCTACCATTCCAAGGTTCAATAAAGGTAAAGGGTATACATCAAAGCCTAAGAAGGAGAAAGTTAGTGGTCCTTATGTCTAGAAGCCTACTTGTGCTAAATGTGGTAGAAAACATGAAGGCATGTGTCTAGTTTGTACGGAAAATTTTTATGGTTATGGAAAGAGTGGTAACATGAAGAGAGAATGTAATGTGATGAAGGCTCAAGGGAGAGAAAATTCGAAAGCACAATCAAGTGCTTCCAATCTTGATGATCCAAAGAAGAATCGCTTATATGCTCTTCCCTCTAGAGGTTATCGAGAGGAGTCTCCTGATGTTGTCACTAGTATGTTACAAGTGGTCTCTATATATGTGTATGCTTTATTAGATCCATCTATTACTTTATCATTTGTAATTCTTTCAGTAGCTATAGAGTTTATGTCTTACCCTATGTCCTAATGGAACCTTTACAACCCCACTAGGTGACTTCTATTCGTTTAGAAGAGTCTTTAAGAGTTGTCCTATATCATTTCCCAATCGATTAACTTTGGTTAATTTGATAGAACTTGCTATCATTGACCTTTATTTCAATTCCCAAATGAACCCGTCTTTTAATGGAAGGGAGGTAACTCAATCGCTAGAGGTCAAATTATTTCATGTCTAAATGCTTACAAAAATATCGCTAAAGTGTATCCTTATCATGTTTTAAGGGTCAAGGACCTTGAATAAAAAATACCTCGATTATAGTTGATGCCCGTAGTGAAGGATTTCAAGAAGTCTTTCCCGATGAAATGCGTGGAGTTTCTCCCGAATGGGAAATAGACCTTGGCATAGATTTATTGTTGAATACAAAACCTATCTCAATACCTCCTTACACGATGGCTCTGGCTGAGTTGCAAGAACTTAAAATTCAACTCAAAGATTCACTTGACAAAGGTTTCATAATACCTAGTATTTCACCTTGGGGTGCTCCAATGTTATGTGTAAAAAAGAAGGATGGGTTTCTTAGGATATGCAACGACTATCGCCAACTAAATAAGGTTACCATATAGAAAAATTATCCTCTTCCTAGAATCAATTATTTGTTTAATATATACAAGGGGGAATCTACTTTTCCAAATTGACGTGAGGTCGGGTTATCATTAACTTAGGGTGAGAGGGGAGGACGTACTTTAAAAAACATTACGAACTAGGTATGGTTACTATGAGTTTGTTTTCATATTATTTGTCCTACCGAATTCCTCGACGACTTTCATGGACCTAATTAATATGGTGTTCTGAGATTACCTTGACTACTTTGTGATTGCCTTTTGTAATACCTCGAAAATTACTTAGATGAACTAGAGATTAACATGTTGGTAATTATGATCTAAGGTAAAAATTATGTCTATAATGTGATATTGAGGCAGTGTCTAAGAGTATAGGTGCATTGGAACTCAAACATCAAGGGACGACTAAGACGTTCGACGACTAAGTCACCTATGTGCCTCATATGTGGTTCTATGTGTACGTGTGATACCTGAGGTTGTAAGATCCTTAAATGAGTTATTATAGTATATATAGTCAGTGTGTGTAGTGTTTTGAAATTTGGAGGTCAAACGTACATGACGTTCGAAAATGTTTCCTTCAAACGACCTTGTGTGTCTAAGCATATTTCATCGAGTTTTACGTGTTCCTTTTGGGTAAAACTCATCTGAGATGTTCTAAACTCATATACTATCATGTTTAGATTGGAAAATTCCAGTAAAACATCCCCAAGGACAAACCAACGGTCCTTGAGAAAGACCCATGTTGGTTGCCAAAATTGCCCAAGGTAGTCCTACCTTCGGATGGCAAACGATGGCCACTGTCCTGGTCGAAGCCCCGTAGGTGGAGGTCTCATCTGGTAATTAGAATACGGAGCAAAGCTTCCAGTTTCTAGTATTGGAACACATCGATGGAGGATAGGAAGGTCCGTGTGTGAGCCTACAACCCGTCTATGGGCAACATTTGTTGGGGCTGTGTCCCGCGCGCTGCTTCATTGTTAAGAGAGGGGTGAATTTGTAATTTCACCCCATTTACAAATAATTGTATTGGAGGTTATTTAGAGGTATTTTGGGTATTTATAATGTGTATATTATTGTTTAACACTCAGAAGTATTCATTCTTCCTAACCAAAAACCCCAAATCCCTTAGAATTCTATCTAGAACTCCATAGGAGTAAAAACTCAAGGAAGGGCTTGGAGTGACAAATTGAGTAAATATTCTTCATAAAAGTGAATAATTATCTTTATCAAGGTATGAATTTTTATCCTTGAAACTCTTTTCATCAAGGATCTGAAATATCAAAGAAGTTTTCTAACATTTTTAAGTTTAATTGTCCAATTTCATGAATCTACCGTGGGTTCTTGCATAAATTGTTTTTGAACGTTTATTATGAACTAAATTGTTATTATATTTATTATTTTAACCTAAATTACCTATGAACAATGAATTTGATGAACCCTAGGTTTTGACCAAGTTATGGATCACTTGATATTGATCAAATGTCTATGAATCCTAATAAAGTTTCGTATGGGAAGTCTAATGATGTAATAATTATAGTGAGTTAATATCTAGGTTGTATTAGATTGATGAATATATAGTTATTTCAACTATTTTCATGAATATTGTTACAATTATGTTTAATTATTGGTGATGGCCATAGGTAAGGGCATTGTGATATCGAATATGGTGATTTGACATTGGATTGACGTGTTGAGGATGATGTGGTCGTAAGATGACCTATTTACATTATTTTTTATGTTAATTAGAATTCAAATTATGTTTTTATAGGTATAATCCACTTATGGTGGCGTTGTTACGTGTTTCACTTGAAATTGACGTGGGCTTGTAGGTGTTACATTATGCAATACGATGATCATGTCCTTGTCATCACTACTTGAAGAATGTTATTATTTGTGTATTTGTTATGTTAAGTTTGATGATGTCTATCAACATGTTAAGCGAGGTGAAAGTATATGTGTTCTATTGATGTTATATTGGTGATCATGTTAGACTATGAATATGGATTTGCGTGTGTAGTCTCAGGGTTGATGTATGTCATTCCTACTTAAATATATAAGTCTATAATGGTCATAATTATGCTTATAATATAGTATTTAGGATTACATGAAGATACAAGGGTTGTTTCTATGTTCTTCTAGAATGACATGTATTATAAGTTAAAAGTGAAGTATGTGGTATCTTGTCTTTGTTAATTTGTGTCCTTTGCTTGATGTATATATGAATTTGAATATGTGATGTATTGAATTAGGATTCTAAAGTCTCTTATAATTGAATGTATGAATGACATGTGACCTTAAATGAAATTAAGAGGGTCTTTTATGTGAATCCTTTAACCTAGTAGTAAGGTTATGAATCTTGAAGTTTTTAGCCATAAGGGTATCCTTAAAAGTAAAGGAATGATAGGATTAAGGTTAATTGTCTTGAAACACATCATATTAATCTTTAGGAAAGTCATCATGACCTTCTTTCCGCCATTGTGAGGTAGCCCTAGCGGACGTTTCTTTTGTAGGGTAAATGTGATTAGGTTATGAACTTGTTATGGAAACCTTTTATGTGAACCTTAATGTTAATTACTCTATGAGAAATAAGGCTAGCACCGAGTAAGGTAAGGGAAGTAGTTCTAGTTAAAGAATTAGACTAGATTACAAAAAATGCCCTTAATATTCCTCAACCATGTGCCTACATGGGATATGTATAAGTTCTACCATTGGCAAGTAGAACACCCTCGTCTAAGTAGGTTAGAACTTCGGATTCCATGTCTTTCTATCCTGGTCTATGTCGTTTATTACCTATTCTTATCATATGAAATACCTATTAGCATTAGAGAACTTCTATGAAGTTTAGGTGGTTGTATGGGACGCTATCTAGACATTTCTCAATAGGCTTTGAAGGTGTTATTTTGGAGTTCCTAGGTCTTTTCCAATATCATTACTTGAATTTCCTTTATGTGTTGAATATCTCCTAAATGAACTAGTGAAAGTAATGAGTTAAGTTAAGAAAGTATGTTAAATGAGTAAGTACTTATCTGGAGTAGTTAAGGGTTGTCGTTGAGGTGTGAAGGGGGCATAAGAATGTTCACATCACATCTTACCTAGATGAGTCTTAATAATGTCTCTAGTTAGGGAAATGGTTGATTATGTGGACATGATCTGAACCTTAGGTAGTTTTAAGGATTACTTAGGTAGTCTTGAAGAGGTCAATCATGGACTTTATCTTTTTGATTTACTTAAGTAGGTATTCTTATAGACTTTTGAAGGACAATTTCATACTATATATGTGTTGATTTTTAAATGTCATGTAAGTGTATATGTGCCTCATTACAAGTAGTCTTGAGGATCATTTACGCATTCCGAAAGAGGGTGCATGTGATCTCTCTCTTTGTGTTGCTTAAGTGATTTTTATGATAGTTTTAAGTGGAATGATTACATAGTAGAAGATGTCTAAAGTGAAAGATAGTAACCTCACCGTACAGTGAAGGAATTCACTGTAACAAGAGTCGATGTTACTGTAAAGTGACTTCTAAGATTATGATAATTCATTTAAATATTATCTTATGTTTTTCATAAATTGTTAAATTTTGTTCTTATGATTAAAATATGATTTTTAAATGAAAAGATGCATATTTCGAATAAACGTCCATTTTCATGATTTTTATGCATTATGTAATACTTAGTACATGTGGTTGTACTAATCTATGATTTTATCTATCTATATTGTTGTTGTTAGGTGAGGAGCACTTGGGAAGGAAGACTTGGATCGTTTCACCATTCAAGTGAAGTTGAAGTATGTCCTCATTGGATTTGTGGGCAAATATGGTTTTTATGATTACATTTGAAGTATTACAATAGATTAAGTATTTCAATATTTTAAAGTATGGGCCATGTCCCAAGTATTTTCGTGTATTAAGTTTGATTAGATTGATACTCTTAGTATTTCCTATGAATTTATATGAAAGAGTTTTTAAGGACTATGATATGTTTTATGAAAAGTTTTAATTCCTATTTACTTTAAACTATATGTATGCGATGAATGATACGTAAGTCTTGTAAGAGACCTCCAAGAGGTCAAGTACGCTGGTTGCAAATCGGTGATTTCTCCTAGCTTCTACGGTGTGGTTTCGGGATGTGACAAGATAGGTATAAGAGAATAGAACGTGAAAGGAGTTTTAGGAATCAAGAAGTCTAATCAAGTCACATCTAGTAGAGTCTTATACAATGGTTTGAATCATGACCCATCTATGTGTGAGAGGCTATAAGATTATAGAGTTTCCTTTCTTTTCACTCCTATGTCGTGTCATAGAGTAAATGTTATGAGTAATCTTTTGTTATGTTTTTCCTTTTGTTTCATGGAACATTAATAAGAGGTGGACACCGAGTAGGAGAGTTGAGGAGAACGAGGTGCAAGAGGATATTCCTCCTCAAGTTGAGGAAGTTGAGTGAGTTCCTCAAGGTGCTCAAGGTGTTCAAGTCCCTATTGTTGGTGGAGGTGATGATGTCCCGAAGTTGAATGATAGATATATAAGAGAGGCTTTGCTTGCTTTAGCCCGATCCGTGACTACTCATGTGAGTTTGAGTATGGTGCCTAGGGTGAATGTTGTTGAAAGCACTATGACATCTAGGTTAATAGATTATAATGAGGATGAATCCTCTTATCTTTCATTGATCAGAGGTGGGAGAGGATCCCCCAGAGTTTCTTGATAGAGTGTACAGGGTGTTGAGTACTATGGGGGTTACATCTAGGGAGAAGTAAGAGTTGGTTTCATATCAATTGAGGGTTGTTTCTTAAATATGGTACACTCAATGGAAGGATAATAGAACAGATGAATCGGGTCCTATTGAGTCGGAAGAAATTAAGGAATCTTTTCTTGGTAATTACTTTCCCCGTGAGAGGAGAGAAGTTAAGATAGAGGAATTTAACAATCTCAAGCTAGGTAATATGAGCGTTGAGGAATTCTCTTTGGAGTTCTCAATGTTATATAATTATGCCCCATATCTTGTGTCTAATCCAAGGGATGAAATATGTCATTTTGTGATAGGTGTAGTTTATCTAGTGAGGGAAGAATGCGTAGGGCGATGTTATTTGATTATATGACCCTATTTATACTGATGGTGTATTCCCAATTAATTAACGAGACTAAACATAGGAGGATGGATAGAAACTTGAAAAGAGGTAGATCTAGTTATCAAGAGCAAACCAGGTTTAAGAAGAGGTCTCAAACTCAAGATGAACCTAAGAGAGTTAAAGTGAAATTGGACAAAGGAGGTGTTTCTCAAATTGTCAAGCCTGCAGGTATCACTTGTGGAAAGAGGCATTATGGTGAGAGTCTAAAGGGTAAGGGGAGTTGCTATGGTTGTGGAAAGGAAGGAAATAAGGTGAGATATTGTCCTAACATTGCTTCTAAAGTAAAAGAGGGTAAACAAGTTAGTCCTAGTGTTCAAAAGGATGATGTCGGAAGGTGATGATTATGAGAGTTAGTCGTTGCATATTTATTTTAGTGATATGAGTTCCTTATAAGTGGCAGAGTATGGTTAGTACATGTGATAGAAAGTCATAGAATAATGTTGTGTGTATGATATTTAGGAGTTTTATTAAAATTGAATTTCCTTAACTTCTTTCATTGTGTATTTTATAAAACCATGATTATGTTTTAAGATATGTTTACATGATGTTACGTTGCATATTAGCAATGTTTCTATCATAAATTTCTTGAAAGTTGCATTTTCGAAAAACAAAATTGTTGAACTCATCGTAAGGTTTTGGCAGTACACTGTGAAGATTTTAAAAATTTGACTAATTGATTTTCTGGTCTAAAATTGTTGTAATGTTGTTAGAAATGGTTTATATAAGTACAATATTGAATATGAAATGAGTTTTTGTTATTTGGAATGTAGCATATGAGTTTTGTAGCAAAATGAGTTATAGAATTGTTTTCTTGTTTCTGATTGTGTTGTGATTCTCTTGACTATGTGAAATTGATGTTTGCTTAATTGTTATCTCTTACATGGTATAATCATTAGCTTCTATATGAATCTCTATTATTTTTTAGTTTTCGGAAAATGACAAGTGTCATTCGAGGCCGAATGTTGTCCAATCGAGGGAAATTGTAAGACTTCCAAAATTAGTTACATAAACTAGATTCTAAAATATCGGTAATGATTGTCTATTGTCCTAAATACTTCTATAATTTGATATTGAGGCATTGTCTAAGAGTTTAGGTGCATGGGAAGTCAAACGTCAAGGGATGAGTAAGACGTTCGACGACTAAGTAACCCATGTGCATCATATGTGGTTCTATGTGTTTATATGTGATTAATGAGGTTTTAAGGTCTTTACATGAGTTATTATATCATAAATAGGCAGTGTGTCGAGTTTCGTGATGTTTGGAGGTCAAACTCCAAGAACATCCAAGACGTTCGAAAGTGTTGCCTTGAAACGATCTTGTGTGTCAAGTATGTTTTGTCGAGTTTTATGTGTTTGATTTAATTGAAATTCATGTAACAGGTTATAAACTCATATACTATTATTTTTTGGTTTGTAAAGTCCGTTCAAAACCCCCTAATGACCAACAAAGGGTGCTTGAGGAAGGACCCGTGGTTGTGGCCAAAACTGCCCAAGGCAGTCCCACCTACGTATGACAAACAATTGCCAGTGGCCTGGTCGACTCCCCGTAGGTGGTGGGCGTCGTGCGGTACTTAGAATAGGGATAAAATATTCCATTTTCTAGTCTCTGAACCCTTCAATGGAGGACAGGACGGTGCGTGTGAGGACCTACGCCCCGTCGATGGGCAACTGTTGTTGGGGTTGTGTCATGCTTGCAACTTCATTGTTAAAATAGGGGTGAACCTGTAATTGCACCCCACATACAAATAAGAGTATTTGATGTCCTTTAGGGGTCTTTTTGGTATTTTAAATATGTATATAAGTTCATAACACTTTGAAGATTTCATTCTTCCAAATCAAAAACCCTAAATCCCTAGAATTCTCTCTAGAACTCTATTTTAGTCAAAAGTCAAGGAAGTGTTTGGAGTGACGAATTGAGTAAAGATTCTTCATCAAATTGAATAATTATCTACATTAAGGTATGTATTTTTATACTTTAAACTCTCTTCATCAAGGATCATAACTTTCGAAGATGTTTTCTAAAGCTTTCCAATTGAATTGTCCAATTTCATGATTCTAACATGGTTCTTACATCAATTATTTTTAAACTTTTATTATGGATTAAATTTTTATTATATTTATGACTTAACCTAAATATGAACCCCTGAATTTGATGAACCCTAGTTTTTTACTATGTTATGAGTTACTTGATATTGATGTAATGTTGAAAAATTCTAATGCAGTTTTGTATGAGCAGTCTAATGATGTAATAATTCTAGTAAATTGATATCTAGGTTATATTAGATTGATCAATATTTACTAATTTAACCTAGTTTCATGAATATTGTTACAATTATGTTGAATTGTTTATGATGGTCATTGTTAAGGGCCTTGTGATGTCGAATATGCTGATTTGACATTTGATTGAGGTGTTGAGGATGATGTGGTGGTAAGCCGACCTATTTAATTTATTTTTATGTTAATTATAATTAAATTATGGTCTGATTGGTGTGGTCCACTTATGGTTTTGGTGTTATGTGTTTCTCTTGAAATTGACGTGGCCTTGTCGGCATTACTTTATGTAATATGATGATCATGGACTTGTCGGCACTACTTGAAGTAATATGATTTTTTTTGTAGTTAATTATTTGAAGTATTATTATATCTATCTACATGCTAAGTGAGGTTAAAGTACATGTGTTCTATTGATGTTATGTAGGTGAGCATGTTAGACGATGAATGTGACTTTGTGTGTGTAGTCTTAGGGTTGATGCATGTCATTCCTACTTGACTATATGAGTGTATGAAGGTCATAATTATGATGATATAATAGTAAATAGGATGACTTCAAAATGATAAGGTTTGTTTTTATGTGTTTCTAGAATGACATGTATTATGAGTTAAAAGTGAAGTTTGTGGTGTTTTGTCTTGGTTCACTTGTGTCCCTTAATTGATGTATGTATGAATGGCATGTAATATTAAATGAAGTTAAGAGGGTCTTTTATGTGAAACTTTTAACCTAGTGGTAAGGTTATGAATGATGAAGTCGTTAGCTGTAATGGTATACTTTAAAGTAAAGGAATGATAGAGTTATGGTTAATTGGCTAAAACGATATCATATTAGTACTTAGTAAAGTCATCATGAGCTTCTTCCCTCCATTGTGAGGTAGTCCTAGATTACCTTTCATTGGTAGGGTAAATGTGATTGGGTTATGTACTTATTATGGAAACCTTTTATATGAACCTTAATGTGAATTACTCTATGAGAAAGCAGGCTAGCACCTAGTGAGTATGGTAAGGGAAGTAGTTCTAGTTGAAGAATCAGACTAGATTACAAAGCATGCCCATTATATTCCTTAACCATGTTCCTACATGGGATGTTTCTAAATTCTACCATTGGCATGTAGAACACCCTCATAAGAGTAGGTTAGAGCTTTTGATTCCATGTCTTTCGATTATGGTCTATGTCGGTTATTGCCTATTATAATCATATGGAATGCCTATTCGTATTAGATAAGTTCTATGAAGTTTAGGTGGTGGTATGGGATGCTATGTAGACATTGCACAATAGGCTTTGAGGCGTTATTTGGAGTTTCGAGGTATTTTCCAAGGCCATTACTTGAAAGTCCTTTATTTGTTGAATCTCTACGAAATAAACTACTGAAAGTGATGACTTACATTAAGAAAGTATGTGAAATGAATAAGTATTTATCTAGAGTAGTTAAGGGTTTTCTATTTAAGGTGTGAAGGGGGCATGTCACGATCGGAGTATAGACCCTAGACGAGACAGGCATCGTTGACCTCTAAGAGGTCACAAACAAGCCTGCATACATAATTCTTACTTCATCTAGGTTAATTTTAGCGGAAAATTTTGAACTTTTGTTTCTTATCATGCATTAAGGTCATTCTAATTAAATTCATAATGTTCACAATGAACTATCTAACAGTAAGATTATTAACTGAAAGAAATTGTAACATTCCGGAAAATGGTGTGTCTAATGAACAGCCCTATATTCCCTTAGGATAACCTATTAGGAATACATAGTCACCCAAATACCCAATATTGAGAAATATTGGGCATAGTATAGAAAAATTGACTAAGGACAATAGCCAATTTTCTATATACGAATAGAAAATATATTTTTGGGGTTTCCATACCCCATTCAAAAATTGATGTTCAATAAATGTACCTGCAAGGAAGACAGTAAGCTAAAAAAATAGTATTCACATAATAAATGTTGAAGTACTAGGCATCCATGTGTCATGCCAAGTACCATTCCACATAACCATTTAAAAGGATCGTGTAGATTAAACAGCATCCAAGGACATAGTGAGGATTCTTGGGACAGTAAGTAAACATCCCCAAATTAACAATAAATAATAGTAGTTAGGAAAGTTCAAACAACCTATGTGAAATCACATGTGCAATACATGTAAAGAAGCTGCCAAAGGATGGGACCACCCTAACCGAATTCAGTTAGGGGGAAAATGTGCACAACGGACCACTCCATGTGGTGCCTAACCTACCTAAAATTTCTACACTCTAACCTACTTTCCTAAATAACTAAATAACCAAGGAATAACTTAATTGGACCCATTAGTGTACCCGACAACCTAGGACCAAAACCTGGATGACACTAACCTAGTACTAGTTAAAGAGACAATCTATAACCTAACCTAGGATGGTCCAAAAGGTTATTGATGGTCCTAACAACTTAGGGGTAATTTAGTAATTACCGTTGGTTACCTAATTAATTAATTTACCAAATTAAATTAATTAATATAAAAAGTCTAAAACCGAAAATAAAAAGGAATTTTTCATATTTCGGTTAAGACAAGAAAGGGACAACCTAGTACCTAACCTAGGACGGTTCAAAGAGTTAGTTAAGATCCTAACGACTTAAGGATACTTTAGTTATAACCGTAGGATACTTAATTAATTAATTTAGAAACTTAATTAATTAGTTTAAAGGGGCGAAACCGAAATCACAAAAAAATTGAAAGATTTCGGTTAAAACAATAAAAACACAACCTAGTACCTAACCTAGGATTGTTCAAAGGATTAGTTATGTTTTATATAAACTTAAGGGTACTTTAGTAAATACAATATGTAACTCAATTAAATAAATTAGCCATTTAATTAATTAAATTAAAAGATTTAAAACGAAATTCTTACACTAACCTAGTATAACTCAAGAAACATCCTTGTACTTAACCTAGGATGGTCCAAAAGGGTTAATTTTTGTTCCAATAACTTGAGGGTACTTTATTAGTTACCCTAGGTACCTAAATTTATTAAATTAAGAATATAATTTATTAATACAAAGTAAAAATGTTGACCAAACCCTTAGTTAACACCAATTTCTAAATTTGACTAAGTTTTATGTTCTCCTATGTTTAGTAAACATTGGAGGGTTTTTTTAGTAATTAGTTAATTAATTTATTTGATTAACTTTTTAAACCCTGAGTTGAATAAGTCAAGGTCAGTTTCGAAACATAAAAACAACGTTCAGTCTCAAACAAATACACGACTAAAACCAGAAAACAAGCGTGAGAAAAACCGTGAACAAAACGCAAGAAAAAAATAGAAAATTTCTTAGATGATTTTCGATGTTTCATCAAGGTTCGTTTAAGGTTGTGTTCGTAGATTACGTTTTACTTAGGGTGTGGGTTTTTTTCTCCTCGACTTGTTTCTCCAAGAGAACTTTCTTTTGAATGATTCAAAGATCTTGAAAACTAGGATTGTTTTTCATCATTGTTGTCAAACTCCTTTCCCTAGTATCCTTGTTACGATTTCAATGTTGAATAGGTTAGAAATCATGTTTTTGGTATATGGTGCTGGATGACCTTAATGTGTATTTGTTTAAAAAATGATTGAATTAATCTATTAATTGGACTCATTTAATGATAAGTGACATTATGTAGATAAAAAGAATGATACTATCTTAAAGATATGTCCGAAAATGTTATGTATGAAGATGTTACGGTCTGTTGTGCATACTTGCTGTTAATATGAAATTATAAATATGATATATTCATCAAATGCTAATATGATTCTGTCCATGATGTTTTAAAAAAAACTTTATGCCTAATTTTATGTTATAAGGTTAGCTTAAAAGGATCTCCGTGAAATCATAATTTGATTGAATGTTAGCCTTATGTCAATAAATTGGCTAACAAAAACATTTTCCAAAATTTAAATGGGAATTTTATATAATGTTATCTCTAAATAAGTTAAAAATTGGCTAATGTATAATGTATAAAAACTTAAGCATGTTGCACATGAAAATTGGCTTATGCCAACAAATATGGTTATGAAATCAATGCGCAATTGTTTATGTCAATACTAATCGTATGCCAATAAAATGGATAAAAATATATTGTATAAAAGTGATGTATGTAAATCGCTATAATATTATGTTAAATTATTAAAAATTTGCTAATGGTTCATATATATTAAATTTAAATATAAACATACATAGAATTGGCACATGTCAACAAAAATGGTTATGTAGTTTAATATTCAAAGGTTGAGGCCAATACTAATCATATGTCAATATTGTGTAGTTAGAGTATCAAATTAAAATTTAAGCACTTCTAAACGAATTCAATGAGCCCATAATCAAGGGCATGCCACTCATTGAGATTGTCCAACATGCAAGGTATGGGTCTCTTTATATATCCTTGTCTTACAACCTAAACTCCCAATATAGGGATCTGGTAGGGTTCAATTCCCATGTACGCTCAAATATTTTGGGTCACTTTTGGCAGGTAAACCACTTTTTTTCAATGTGGGGTAGACATTAGAGTTCAAGATGCTCACATGATCTATGTCAGTTAAGGTTTGATATCCTCAATGTATGAAAGATAATGAAATAAACGATACCGAAGGTGTTTGTGCAAGATAATCAGAAGGTGAAATCAGATTCAAGTAATGACATTAGGTCATTCTTGGTCATTTCACTTCATGATCCCGATGAGAGTCTTAAACTTCATCCTAGTATATATGGTGTTCACATCATCCTACAACTGAATTAAATGAATAATCTGAAGTACGAATGAACAAAAGAAACAGACTCTTTATTTGCTAAAGAAGGCCCTCAGGTTGAGGTCTCATTTGTTGGGCCCTCATTTTAGATGTCTTATGCTACATAGACAATTCCAAAGTCTTATGTATATGAAATGTATTATATATAAAAAAATTAAAGTAATGAAATCATTGTCGTGATTAATGGAGAATTACTTATAAAAGTAATGAATATATAGTGTAAAGAATGACTCACTATAAGGTAGGGAAATCATTCCTAAGTCCTTGGATTACATACATCGATTCATTGTGGTTATGGGACTACAATGAATCATTTCACTTATAAGTAAAACATAGGACCAAGAGAATTATCAAACTACACAACAACAAGAACAAAAAAAAATCTAAGTGTACCAAGAGGAGCTCTTGTCCTAAGAGGATCAAAATCTCAAATCTTCGCCCGACTTGTACTAAAATTATGTGGATGATACTAATGCTTTTTAATCATATAGAAAATGAGTTGTGTGCTTTGAATGAATTAAAATACATCATATTCATACCACAATTCATATCAGAAAATTTAGGAAAGTCTAGTCACTAGGCTTTCCAAAAATAGCATGTTTTTTAGGAAGAACTATTTTTGATCATGCATAGCCTTATGTGTATGTGTTAATACACCCATACTTAGTACAAGTGGCGGAACAAGCCCCTACTATTTAATATTTTTATAGGTGCAGGTCAGAGGACAGGTTGACGATACTTGTAGCGGTTTGAACTTCAAAGTTTCTCCAAACCATTTTGTAAGTCCTCATGATTTCGAGGATTCTATAGATTTAGTATAGCCTTAGATTTAGACATAGCTAGTGGATGTTGTCCGTAGCGTTTCTTTCGCACCTTCATTTAGATTTTTTCAAATAAGTCCATGTTTGGCAAACTATTTATGATATATTCATCTTAAGTTTCGAATTGATTCTTTATGTTAGATGGTTGTTCTCTTATGTTAAGCTTAGTATATGATGTATCTAGTTAATAATTATATGAAGTCTATGTATACTTCACTCATATAAATAGTTTTAAATTTTCCTCAAATTTATATAGATGAATGTGATGAATGCAAGATGTGGCTTGTCTCTAATTTCTAAGATGTCAATGACGCCGGTTGATATCCTGATTCTAGAATGTGGGTCATTATAGAAATAGTTCAATATATCATTAAATGTATAATAGCCAAAATAGCACCAATACAATGTGTGATATAAAAATGGAAAGAAGCACTAGTGGAACATACTCCACTAGCTCAATCATATAACTAAGATAGATTAAAATGGTCAAGAATCCTCGAAAGCATGATGGTGTACCAAGTCCGGATGTATGCTCCACGTCCATATAGTTTCAGCGTCAACCTTTATCTCTAGCGTCCACCTATACCTGTACCTAAAATTATAGTGTTTTATAGGATTAGTACACACTTGAACTAAGTATGGGTATATGCAAGCCCACACCAAGGACATGGATGAGTAAGAATAACACTTCCCTAAAAACATGATTATGGAAACCAAGTCAGTGGAATTTCCAAATTGGGATTGGGAAAGTTGGTGAGTTTTCCATATTTGGATTAGAAAAGTAATGCCATGAGAGTAACATGCATCATCATACTTATCATATTGCACACAACACATAACATCTTGCACATATCACATAACATTTTGCATATCATTCGTTCATATGCCGTGAGACCTTGAAATCATGGACATGACATCAAGATTTCTCGAAAATGAGGGCTCAACATATGGAACCTCAACTAGGGAGCCTTCTTTAGAAAGCACTGAGTCTTCTTCATTCATTCATTCGTACTTCATTTCATTTCATTCATGGGCTAGTATAAACATCAAATATACCTAGAATGTAGTTTAAGACTTTCAACGAGTTTGCTTTGCAATGATCAAGAATGACCTAGTGTCATTACTTAAGTCTAGCTCACCTCCTGATTATCCTATCCTAACATATTTGGTATCATTCATTTCATTATGTGCATCATTTGAGGCAGACCTCATCATTCATGGGGAACTTTTACTTTAACTTACATAGATCATATTAGCATCCTGAAATCCAGTGTCTCCCCTAGAGCGAAAAGAGGTGGAATCACTGGCCAAAGTGACCTAAACAATGCTAGCGTACATGGGAATCGAACCCCACTAGATCCCTATATTGGCAGCATAGGTTCAAAGACTAGGAGATATAAGCAAACCTATACCCGGCATGAAGGACAGTCTCATCTCATTAGAGTTACATGAACCTCCGCCCTTCTCAAAAGAAGGCATCATCGCTCATAGAAAGTGTATTAGTGCTCAGTATAAAGTTCCATTACATACAACTCATACGTCATGGAAGCTAGATTCTACTATGAGGACATGATAGCTCAATAGATGATTTCTCATGTCATCTTTAGTATTAAGTGTGATAATCTAAATACTTTCATTAGAGTGTTCATAGAGACTTTTCTTTTCATTAACCTTACACTCTCATAGGTGAGTACGTTTTGGTATCATTTACTTAGGCTCATTTAAGATTGCTCTCATGTTATAAATTAGCCTCATATCATGTTTTCACCACATTCATTAAAATTTGTACATTTTATCTTCATAATTACTCACCACATTTTACGTGAATGTTCATTTCAACATATGGCAATGCACTTGGCCATTTAGTGTGTTTCACACTCTTAGTTAACCCTTCTATGGTTTCATCATTTCATTGTTCATTTCATCATTTCTTTGTTCATTTCATCATTTCATTGTTCATTTCATTATTTTATTATTCATTTCATCATGTGCCTATGCACTTGTCCATTTACTGTGTTTTACACTCTTATTTAACCCTTCTAGGTTTACATAATTTCATTAAATACATGTTAGGTTCCCTTATTTTTAAACGTATGCTAGGCTTATGGATCTATACTAAAATCCATGAGGCTTCATTCATCATTCATTTAAGTGATTCATATCTTCATAAGATTATGTGGTACAAGACTTATTCATCTTGTATGTATGCCAAGATCTCGATTTCGATATAAATAGGCAACATTATTCATGAATATTTAATTCATTTATGGATTATGTATAAATACTAAATTTGGGCAATGGAATCCAATTTTGAATCCCTTAGACAACACTTAAATTTTTTGATGTATTTTATTTTGGTCCAAACGGCTTGGGGAGAAAAGATTGAGTCCCAACACCTTTATTTTAATTTTTCCTTAATTTTTCTCTTCATTTTTTGCTAAATGGGATTCAGCGGTTGTGGGATCGAACCTCCACAACCTCATTTTATTTATCTTTCTTTTCTTTAAACTATCTCTCCCTTGGCTGAGGGGTTTTGGTTTATAACCCCCACAAAATCTCTTTAATTTCTTTGAAATTTCCCTCTTGAATATTCCTAGGAGGTCATGGGTTCGATTCCCACACCTCTGATTTCTTTTTCTGTCATTTTTCTTTGAGTCTCTTTCGCTTCCAAGATATCGTGGGTGTTATTCCCATACCTCACATTTCTTTTTACTATTTTTTTTTGTACATTAGTTTTCAGCCAGCACACCCGAGATCGAATCCCCTTGACCCCCATTTCCCTTTTGTGATTTTAAGACATTATACGGGTGAGGTCACGGGTTTTAACCCTAATGACCTCACCTCATTTTTCACTCAATTAATTTTCCATATTTGTTCATCTACATTTAGCCTAAACTAAACATGTATTTTCCTGGAAATTTTGTCATATTTCAGCTCACTTTCATCAATAATTTCGTTTGAACTCATAGAGTAATTCGTAGACCATTTAACAATTTTTTGTGTGCATTTTTCATAGATTCATTTTTCCAAGAGATTGTTACCTAAATATGCTACATTTTATCTTTTATAAACATCACGATTTACATAGGTTTATGCATGTAAAATCACAACTATAACGTTACACATTTTGGAGCCTCAAGTGGAGACCCTAGTCATAGTCTTATTTTTGCACACACATGCACATAGTTGCAAAAACACATAGGTTTTCAATCATACGATTTCAAATACACAAACATAAACATATTCATCACGAAAATACAACATACACCTAAATCTACCAGAAATCATACCCAATCTAAGAATCATTGGGAGCTAGTGGCAGGGACATGTAACGGGGAACAACCCTAGTTTTCGGACTGAATAATCAAAACCTTAAGGGGTCTCTTGGTAAAGGGACCAAAAGAGAAAAGAATTCATGTCTTTTTTACGTTAAACCCTCGACTTGATGCCTAAAAACTTCAACCAAGATCACGTACAAGTCCCTTCAATGTAAAAACTACTCGACGGACAACCTCCCTTTAACTAACGTGTGATAAACGTTTGTTTTGTTATGATTTCGGGTGGATTCTTCAAGTGTGAAGTACTTGGTTTATTTTTTTGTTCTTTAATGTTACTTTGGCCTAGAGATCGTGAATGAGAGTAATAGAGAAGTGAGAGTGATGAGCGTGGTAGAGAAGAGTTTTCTTAGTCTTAGGAGTCTTGTTTAGAACTAGTCATACATGGTTTTATTTAATTATTAAAAACCTGATTTCGTTTTATTTTAAATCAGCTTAAAAATAATAAATATAAATAATTTCATTAATATACCAACTTAAAATAAAAATAAATCTAATTCATTTCTTCCACCTAGGTTCGAACCCGAGTGAAGGAAGACTTAACTTAAAGGGCAAATTTTTGGCCCTCTCTCCCCAAAATACCCCTCCACCTTATTAAGTAACTAATTAATTATATATGTAGGGTAATTACAATACTCCCTAAGCCTCAAAAAAGGTCATTTTACCTCTAGACCCTCAAAACCTAAAATTCACCTTTTAAAGTCCGATAAAGACTCATTGGAGTAAATCATCGTATTCGAGAGCCCCACATGGTTAGACCCAAACTTTTCTAGATCAAATAACTCTACAAGTTACTTGGATTCACCGTAGAAAGGGTTAAGAGGTCTGGTTCTACGCGTATAAATCCATGATAACCCGATCTAATTTTAGGCATTCTAGACACATTAAGCATCACTTATCTTATACATTTTTAGGGTTCTTACGTTATCCCCCCCCCCCCTTAGGAATATTCGTGCTTGAATGACACTTCTAACTCTTTAGCGTAATGCCAAATATATCATAACATAGTTATTACACACAATCAAGCAACAGCAATAAATAATTGAGAGATAAGGAAACTTAGACTTAAGAGTAGGGAGTCTAACCTCAAGATATGAAAAGATGGGGGTAGCGGGATCTTATATCAGCCTCGGCCTCCCACATAGCACCATCAACAAGATGATTCTTCCGCAATACCTTCACTGTGGCAATCTCCATGTTCCCCAGCCGTTTGACCTGGCTGTCTAAAATCTCAACAAGTACCTCCTCATAAGACAAATTTTCATCAACCCCCAAACTATTAACAGGTAGAATCGATGTTGGATCGCCTAGGAACTTCTTTAACATAGAGACATGGAAAACTGGATGAACAGAATCTAGCTCTGTAGGTAATGCCAACTCATAGGCCACCTCACCCACACGCAATAGGATCTCCTATGGCCCAACATACCTCGGACTCAACTTCCCCTTCCTGACAAACCTCATCACCTACTTCATAGGTTATATCTTCAAATACACTTGGTCACCAAAATCAAACTCTAAGGGTCGTTTTCTATTGTTTGCGTAAGACTTCTACCGACTTTGAGCAGTAGGCAACCTGTCCCTAATCACCTCGACCTTCTGAAAGGCCTCATGAATGATCTCTGGACCTAAAATGGATAAATTTATAACCTAGAACCACCCAAGTAAAGACCTACACCTCCTACCTTACACTTCCTCAAATAGTGGCACACCAATGCTGGAGTGATAGCTATTATATTACGAGAACTCTATCAAAGGCAGATAGTCGTCCCAACTACCCTTGAAGTAAATCACACATGCCCTCAGTATGTCCTCAAATGTCTAAATTGTGCGCTCTGCCTGCCTATCAGTCTGAGGATGAAGGGAAGTAAGCTTCACCTGTGTGCCTAAGCTCTTCTAGAATGATCTCCAGAAATGTGATTTGAACTGAGCTCCTCTATGTGAAATGATATACAATGGAATCCCGTGCCATCTCACTATATCATCAATGTAGAGTTTCGCATAACCCTCGGCTCTGTAAGAAGACTTCACATGGATAAAGTGGGCAGACGTAGTCATCCCGTCCACAGTAACCCATATGGGGTCATGCTGTCTCATAGTCTTTGGAAGACCAACCACGAAGTCCATATTAATGGAGACCCATTTCCATGGAACGTCAATAATCCGGTAAGACCGCCAGTCTTATGATATTCTACCTTAACTTGTTGAAAATTAGGACAGCTTGCCACATAATCTACAATGTCCTTCTTCATTCCATCACACTAATAGATCTGTTTAAGATCATGATACATCTTGGTGGAACCTAGATGTATGGAATATCAGGAACCATGGACCTCTGCAATGATCCTGGTCTGCAAATGATCCACATTTGGTACACACGGTCTGTCCTGTTACCTAAGTATGCAATCATCTCCAAAAGCAAAAGACTCATTCATCTTAACCAACACTGAGTCCTTCATCTCCATCAACACAGGATCAAGATGCTGGCCCTCCTTTACTTCAACTACTAAGTATGATTCAAAACTAGGATGAACTGAAACACCCCCACTAGAAGAGTCAACTAACCGCACACCCAGTATGGCCAGTCTATGAACATCTCTCACCAACTCCTTCTTCACATCCTCAACGTGGGTAGTACTTCCCATGGTCATCCTACTCAAAACATCAACTACAACATTAGCTTTACCTAGATGGTAGTGAACGTTCATGTCATAGCCCTTCAACAACTCTAACCATCTCCGCTAACATAGATCTAACTCTTTCTATGTGAACATGTATTGGAGAGTCTTGTGGTCTGGGAACACATGCACATGCAATCCATACAAGTAGTGCCTCCAAAATTTCAGTGCAAACACCACAACTGCCAACTAAAGGTCATGAGTGGGATAATTCTTTTCATAAACCTTGATTTGTCTGGACGGATAAGCTACCACCTTACCACCCTACATAAGAACACAACCCAAACTAACCCTAGATGCATCACAATAAACAGTGTAATTCTCATAACACTTAGGCAAAGCAAGCACCGGGGATGAAGTCAGTCTATCCTTGAGCTTCTAGAAACTCTTCTCAAAAGCCTCCATCCATTTAAACTTGTCCTTCTTCTTAGTCAAAGTTGTTAGTGAGGCAGAAATGGAAGAAAACCCATCCACGAACGTGCAATAATAACCATCCAATCCAAAGAAGCTACGAATATCTATGGGAGTAAGAGGTTTCGGCCAATGTTTAACAGATTTCGTCTTTCTATGATATACCTCTACACCTTTGTCAGACACAACATGACCCAAGAAGGTCACTAATGTAAGCCAGGATTCATACTTGCTGAATTTGGCAGACAAATGATGTTGTCTAAGTACCTGCAAGGTTAGTCTCAAATGTTGTTCATTCTCTTCCTCTGTCTTAGAGTAGATGAGATTGACATGAATGAATACTATGATGAAGAAGTCAAGGTATTCACGAAAGACTCTAGGCATGAGATCCATAAATGCAGCAGGTGCATTCATGAGACAAAATGGCATAACTAAAAACTCGTAATGACCATAACAGGTAAGAAAGGTTGTCTTTTGAACATGTTCATCAGTAAGCCTAAGCTGATGGTACCTTGAACGAATATCAATCTTCGAGAAGAAACTAGACCCTTGGAGTTGGTCGAATAAGTCATCTATTTGGGGAAGTGGATACCTATTCTTGATAGTGACTTTGTTGAGCTGCTGATAATTGATAAACATTCGAACGGTTCCACCTTTATTTTTCGCAAAAAACACTGGAGCGCCCAATTGGGATATGCTTGGCTGAATGAAACCCTTGTTGTTGAGATCTTTTAATTGCAGCTTCAACTCTTTAAGTTCAGCGGAAGCCATTCTATAATGAGGAATTGAAATTGGTTTAGTATGGGGTTCTAAGTAGATACCGAAGTCAATCTCTCAATTGGAGGAACTCCAGACAAATCATCAGGAAATACATATTGGAACCCGTTCACTAAAGGCACTGAGTCCATGGAAATAAATGTCATGATCTAAATGATTGCCACTGACAAGACGACATAATAACCCCTTGAACATCATTTTATTGTCTTTAAGATTCGAAATCAAGGGATTATGACAACTCGAGTTGTACGCCTCCCTTACTAGCTCTTTTTCATTAGGGAAACAAAATCTCAGAATCGTACTACAATAATCCATGCAAGCATAAAACTATGAAGCCAGTCCATGCCAAGAATAACATCAAAATCATGCATTGGCAACTCAACCAAGTCTGCACACATAGTTTTACCACATACAACTATTGGGCAATCTTTGTATACTCTATCAGTTCTTACATTTTCTCCTAAAGGTGTACTAACCATTATAGAATCATGCAAAATATCAGGAAATATCTCAAAATGGAGAGAAAGTAAAGGAGTTGACGAACCTGACTCCCCTTGGTCGGATAGTCCCTTCTAAAACGTGGGATTAACTCTGATTTTAGTACTACTGTTTCCTTAAAAAATTATTCTCAGATTGCCATAACTTGTTCCCTGCCCTAGTATGCTTCCTCTTCCAGCTTTCCTCCACTTGTTTGACATGGACCATAAGCCAGGAAAGTCCCATGTTCGTATGCAACATAGCTACCCTACACTCGTCATTGAGATTCTCAACAATGTTAGATCCATTGTAAACGGGAGGATTCATCCTCGTGAAGTCCCGTAACCTACTAGGCATGATTCTTGAAAGTGAGTTCTTCCTAGGATCAACTTGTTGCTATGCCTGGGCTGTCAAAGCCTGAGATTGTAAGGTGATGGCTTGGGCCATCTGTAACAAGCCTGTCCTTATTCTCCATCTATCGACCCAGCTGGGTTAACAGGCATCTCCATTTCAACAACTCGGGCCTGGGGAGGAATTTTGTTTAGCCCAACAACTACTCCTCCAATCTCTCTACCTGTGTTTCTCATCGTATTCATCTTTCTGAATCTCAAGACCTAATGTTAGATACGCTCTTAACACCAAGAAATCAGACATTAAATAAGGCACAATAACATAAAAAAAATAGAATTTGCCTACGCATCATGCAGTCTCTAATTCAGGATAGTGGTGCACTTCACTAAAATGACATAGAAACTACTCAATTTGGTTGATGTGAACTAAGTATCCTCGGAGTTTAACCTAAGGCTCTGATAAAAAAATTTTCACGACCGGAATTTATAACCTAGACGAGACCGGCGTCATTGACCTCTCAGATGTTGCAGACCAGCCTACTTACGTTATTCTTACTTCATCTAGGTTAATTTTAGTTGAAAATTTGAAACTTTTATTTCTTATCATGCATAAATTTCATTCTACTTACATTCATAACGTTCACAATCAACAATCTAAAATTAAGATTATCAACTGAAAGAAATAGTTCAATACTGAATTAATTGTATAATTGTAAAAATGGCACCAATACAATGTCTGAAATAAAAATGGAAAGAAGCACTAGTGGAACATACTAAAGTAGCTCAATCCTATAACTAAGCTAGATTATAATGGGCAAGCATCCTCGAAAGCATGAGGGTGTACCAAGTCCGGATGAATGCTCCACGTCTGGATAGTTACAGCATCTACCTTCAGCTTTAGCGTCCACCTATACCTGTAACTAAATTGTAGAGTTTTTTAGGGTTAGTACACACTTGTACTAAGTATGGGTATATGAAAGCACACACAAAAGACATGCACTAGTAATAATTTATCTTTCCTAACAACATGATTTTGGAAAGTTAAGTCAGTGGAATTGCCAAATTAGGATTAGGAAAATTTGTGACTTTTCAAATTTTTTATTAGGAAAGTCATGCCATGAAAATAACATGCATCATCATCTTATCATATTGCACACAACACAAAACATCTTGCACAAAACATTTTAGATATCATTCGTTCATATGCCATGAGCCCTTGGAATCATGGACTTTATATCAAGAATTTCTAAAAATGAGGGCTGAACATATGGGACATCAACTTGGGAGCCTTCTTTGGCAAACACAAAGTCTGCTTCATTCATTCATACGTACTTCATTTCATTTCATTCATGGGCTAGTATAAACACCAATTATACCTAGGATGTAGTTGAAGACTTTTATCAGGTTCCCTGTGCAATGATCAAGAATGACCTAGTGTTATTACTTAAGTCTAGCACACCTCCTCATTATCCTATCCTAAAACCTTTGTACCATTCATTTCATTATGTGCATAATTTGAGGCGGAACTCATTCATTCATTGGGAACTTCAACTTTAACCGACATAGATCATGTGAGAATCATGAAATCCATTGTCTCCACCACACCGAAATAAGATCGAATCACCGGCAAAAGTGACCCAAAACATGCTAGGATACATGGGAATTGAACCCCGCTAGATCCCTATATTTTTAGTATAGGTTCGAACACTAGGAGATATAATGATACCCATAACCGGCATGCCAGAAAGTCTCATCTCATTAGAGTTACGTGAACCTCCGCCTTTTTCGAAAGAAGGCATCACCGCTCATAGCTAGTCTATCGGTGTTCAATAAAAAGTTTCAGTACATTCAACTCATACGTCATGGATGTTGGCTTCTAGTATGAGTACATCATAGCTCAATAGAATATTTCTCATCTCATCATTAGTATTAGGTGTTTTAATCTCAATACTTTCATTAGAGTGTTCATAGGACTGGTCTTTTCAATAAATTTAGACTCTCATACGTGAGTACGTTTTGGTAAAATTTACATAGGCTCATTTTAGATTGCTCTCATCTTTTATATTCTCATATAATGTTGTCACATCATTCATTAACATTCGCACATTTATTCTTCATAATTAATCACCCCATTTTACGTGAATGTTCATTTCATCATATGCCAATGAACTTGGCCATTTAGTGTGCTTCACACTCTTACTTAATCCTTTTAGGGTTTCATTATTTAATTGTTCATTTACAATTTCTTGGTTCATTTAATCATTTCATTTTTAATTTCATCATTTAATTGTTAGTTTCATCATGTGTTAATGCACTTGGCCATTTAGTATATTTTACACTCATACTTAACCTTACTAGGGGTACATAATTTCATTATATATATCCAAGGTTCACCTATTTTTAAACGTATGCTTGACTTATGTGTATATACATACAAGACATGCGCCTTCATTATTCATTTGCTTAAGTGATACATATCTTCATAAGATTATGTTGTACAAGACTTATACATCTAGTATGTATGCTATGATCTTGATTTCGATCTAAGTAGGCAATATTATTTTTGAATATTTAATTCACGTATGGCTTATATATAAATACGGAATTTGGTCAAGGGAACCCAATTGTGAATCCCTTAGACAACACTTACATTTTTTTCATTTATTGTGTTTCTGTCCACACGACTTAGGGATCCATGATCGAGCCCCAACACCTTCATTTTATTTTCCATTAGTTTTTCTCTTCATTTTCTCTCAATGGGAATGAGAGGATGTGGGATCAAACCCCCACAACCTCATTTTCTTATAATTTCTTTTCTTTGAACTCTCTCTCCCTTAGCCGATGGGTTGTGGGTCGAACCCCCATCGCCTCTCTTTAATTTCTTTTAAATTTTCCCCCTTGAATCTTCCTAGGAGCTCGTGGGTTTGATTCTCAAGCCTCCCATTTCTTTTTCTTTCATTTTTCGTTGACTCTCATTCGCTGCCTAGAGGTCGTGTTTTCGATTCCCACGCCTCACATTTCTTTTTCTTTTTTGTACTTTACTTTTTAGCCAGCACACCCAAGATCAAATCCCCTTGATCCCCATTTCGCGTATGCGATTAAAACATTATACGGGTGAGGTCGCAGGTTCGAACCCTTGTGACCTCACCTCATTTTTCCCTCAATTAATATTCCAGATTTGTTCATATACATTTGGCCAAAACTAAACATATATGTTTCTTGAAATTTGTTCATATTTCAGCTCACTTTCATCAATATTTTTGCTTGAACTCATAGAGTAATTCGTAGACCATTTAACACGTTTTGGGTTTCATTTTTCATAGATTCGTTTAGCCAAGATATTGTTACCTAAATCAGAAACATTTCATTGTTAATGAACATCACAATTTACATAGGTTTATGCACATAAAATAACAACCATAATGTTACACATTTTGGAGCCTCAAGCCGAGACTCTAGTCATAGTCACATTCTTGCACACACATGCACATAGTTGAGAAAACACATAGGTTGTAATTCATAAGATTTAAAATACACAAACATAAACATTTTTATAATGAAAACACAACATACACCTAAATATACCTGCAATCATACCCAACTTACGAATCATCGGGAGCTAGTGAAAGGACATGCAACGGGGAACAACCCTAGTTTTCAGACTGAATAATCTGAACCTTAAGGGTTATCTTTGAAAAGGGACAAAGAGAGAAGATAAACCATACCTTTTTGATGTTAAACCCTCGACTTTCTTCCCAAAATCATTACCCAAGATCAAGTCCAAGTCCCCTAAATGTCAAAACCACTCGACGGACAACTTTCCTTTGCCTAACGCTTGATTCACGTTTGTTTTCTTGAGATTTCGTGTGAGTTCTTCAAGTGTGAAGAACTTGGTTTATTTTTCTGTTCATGAAAGATACTTTGGCAGAGAGATATCGTCAATGAGAGTGATAGAGATGTGAGAGAGAGAGAGATGAGCGTGACAGAGAAGAGTTTTCTTAGTCTTTGGAGTCTAATTTAGGACTTAGTAAAATAAGATTTTATTTAATTTTTAAAAATCATATTTACTTTTATTTTAAATCAGATAATAAATAATAAATATAAATTATTTCATTTACCAACATAAAATAAAAATAAATTTAATTCATTGCTTCCACCTAGGTTCGAACCTAGGTGAACCAAGACTTAACTTCAAGGGACAATTTTCGGCCCTCTCTCTGCAAAATACCCCTCCACCTTATTAATTAGACAACTAATTATATATGTAAGTTAATAACTATATTACCCTTAGCCTAGAAAAAGACCATTTTACCCCTAGACATTATAAACCTACGATTTTCCTTTTTATGTCCGGTAAAGACTTAGTCGAGTAAATCTTCGTATTCGAGAGACCTACATGGATGGACCCTACCTTTTCTAGCTCAACTAACTCCCCAAGTTAGTTGGATTTTCCGTATCAATGGTTCAGAGGTCTTGTTCTACACGCACCAATCCATGTGAACCCTCTTTAATCGTAGGCATTCTAGACACATTAAGCATTACTTATCTTATACATTTTTAGGGTTGTTATAGGGCATATGTATGGTCACTTCGTATCTTATCTAGATGAGTCTTAAGAAAGAATCTAGTTAGGGAAATGGTTGATGATGTGGAGCTGATATAAGCCTTAGGTAGTCTTAAGGATTACTTTGGTAATCTTGAACAGGTCAATCATGGACGTTATCTTCTTGATTTACATTAGTAGGTCTTTTGATATCTTTTGGAAGGAGAATGTCCTGTTATCTATGTGTTGATGTTTTGATGTCTTGTAAGTGTGTTTTTGACTCATAATAAGTAGTCTTGAGGATCATTTAGGATGCGTAGAGAGGGTGTATGAGCGATATCTCTTTGTGTTTCCTAATTGAGTCTTAGGTAGCTTTAAGTGGGATGATTACATACTTGAAGATGTCTATGGTGAAGGATAGTAAATTCACTCTACAGTGAAGGAATTCACTATAACAGTAAGTTGAGGTTACTATAAAGTGACTTCTAAAATAATCACGTTTAAATGTTATCTTATGTGTTTCAAAGTTATTTAATTTTTTTATTATGATTATAATATGATTTTGAAATAAAAATATGCATATTTTGAATAAATGTATGTTTTCATGATTTTTATGTATTATGCAATACTTAGTAGATGTGGTTGTACTAATCGATGCTTTTATCTATGTACATACTTCTTGGTAGGTGAGGAGCATTTGAGAAGGAAGACTTGGATCGTAGCAACAATATGTTTCCATTTGAATTATTGTAATAGACTAAGTATTTTTATATTTTGAAGTATGAGTCGTGTCCCAAGTATTCTCCTGTCATATATTTAATGACATTGAGAATTAGAATTTCCTATGACTTTATATGAAAGAATATAAGGGCTTTCATAATTTCCTATGACTATCATATGTTTTATGAAAAGTTTTAATTCCGCACTAATTTTCATGATATTTTTTGTGATGAATAATATGTAAGGGCTTGTACGAGACCTCCGAGAGGTCAAGTACGCCAATTACACATTTAAGATTATCCCTAACTTTTAGGGTGTGGTTTCGGGATGTGACATTTTTATTGATGATACTTTGGTGAACTCTAAGAGTGAAGATGCTCATGTGGATAATTGAGGGGTACTGTCGCTAGCCCTTATGGAACACCAACTATTTATAAAACATAGAAAGTTTTAGTTTTGGTTATGATCGGTTGCAATGTGTGGTTATATTATCACATATAAGGGTATAGAGGTGGATCCAAGGAAGAAAGAGGTGGTTAAGAATTGACTTAGGCATTTGACTACAACCGGCATTAGAAGTTTATTGTGTTTAGCCGGGTATTATAGGATGTCTGCGGAAGGGTTTGCGTCCACTGGTTCTCCATTGACTACCTTTACACAAAAGAATATTAAATTTAATGTTCGGAGGCATGTGAAAGAAGCTTTCGAATTTTGAAACATAGGCTTACCTCCACTCTATTTTTGACTTTACCGGAGATAACCAAGGGTTTCATTGTATATTGTGATGCTTTCCGAGTGTGTCTGGGTTTGTCTTTATGCAACATTTGAATGTAGTAGCTATTCCTCTACACAACTCAAGGTACATGAGAAGAATTACCAAACTCATGACCTTGAATTAGCAGTCGTACAATTTTCCTTGATAAATTTGAGGCATTTATCGTTATTGTGTCCATGTGGGTGTATTTACCGACCACAAAATCCTTCTATATGTATACACCTAAAATGTGGTGAATCACCAACAAAAATAATGGTTGGACTCTTGAAGGATTACAACATGAGTGTTCTACACAACCCAGAAAAGGACAATGTGGATGAAGATATTATAAGTCGTACAAACAAGGGGAGTTTGTCTCATCTTCAAGAAGGTAAGAAATACTTAGTGAAAGATGTTCATAGGTTTGCTTTGTTGGGTGTTTAGTAGGATGATTTTCCAAATGGTGGTTATGTGGTCCACCATAACTCCAGATCATCTTTACTGTTTGAGGTGAAGTCTAAGCAACACCTTCATGCTCTGATAATTGAGTTGAAGGAGTATGTACATGGCAAGTTTATTTAGTCATTCTCCCAACGGGGGATGGTCTACTTAGGTACCAAGGTAGATTGTTTGTATCGAATGTTGAAAACTTGAGGGGAAAACTTTTAGAAGAAGCTCATGGGTCCTGATATTCTATTGATTCGGGTGCCACCAAAATGTACCATTATCTTAAAGAAGCCTATTTGTGGGAAGGTTTGGAAAGGGACATAGCAAAATTTGTGGCTACGTGCCTAAACTACAAGTAAAGGCCGAGCGACACAAGGTGACTGGTTTTACTCAAGTAATGAATGATACTTCTTTCATTTTGCATGACATTAATATGGACTTCGTAGTGGGTTTGTCTCGACCACGTAAGCAAAATGACTCAATATGGGCTATTGTCGATAGGTTGACAAAATCATCTCACTTTATTCTCGTTAAATCTACTTATTCGGCGGATGAATATACAAAGTTGTACCTTGACGAAATTGTGAGCTTGAATGGTATCCCTTTGTCTATCATTTCAGATTAAGGTTCCAAGTTCACTTCCCCTTTTTGGAGGTCTTTTCAAAAAGGGTTGGGTACTTATGTGATGCTTAACACCGCTTTTATTCCTCAAACAGATTGTCAAGCGGAGCATGCGATTAAAACCATAGAAGATATGTTAAGATCTTGTGTTATTTATTTAAAGGGATGTTGGGATGATCACTTACCCGTTTAATAGCTATCATTCGAGTATCTCCATGGCACCTTTTGAGGCAATTTGTGGTATGATATGTAGGTTTCCTCTTGGGTGGTTTTGAGGTTAGTGAGTCTTCACTCCTTTGTCAGGAGATTACCTTTGAGGCCTTAAAGAAGGTAGTGATAATAAAGGATAGGTTGAAAACGATCTATAGTCGGCAAAAGTCATATATTGAAAATAGAAGAAGAGATCTTGAATTTTAAACAGGGGATAAGGTCTACTTGAAGATTTAACCCATAAAAGGGGTGATGATCTTTGGCAATAAGAGGAAGCTTAGTCCCAGATATGTCGGCCCTTATGAGATACTGAAACAGGTCGGGAAGGTGGCTTATGAGTTAGATTTACCAAGTGAACTAGCCCGAGTTCACCCCGTATTCAATCTTTCTATTCTTAAGAAGTGCATTGGATATCCCTTATCCATTCTCCATATTGAAGGGTTAGGTGTAGATAATATACTCTCTTTCTAAAGAGGTTCTGGTGAAATTTCTAGATCGTCAAGTCAATATGTTGAGGAACAAGAAGGTGATTATTGTAAAAGTCCTTTGGAGGAATCACCTAGTTAAGGGAGCAGCATCGGCGACTGAGGCTGGCATGAAGTCCCGCTATCCTCATTTCTTTCCTCAAAATTCTAGCCAAAGTTAACATTAGTAATAATCTTAAACTGAACAAATTCATAATGTTTAAATTTTGCTGGATTTGCTAACATATGGAAAATTATGATAAAGGTTCATTCTAGAATGGGTTTTCATGTAAATATGCTCATTTGCTTAACTTGCACATATTTGTGATTTTGTGTATGGTTATTTTCATAACATTGTATTGGGCATGTTTAATGTTCAATGAAGAAAGTGTTTTGCATGAGTGACACTTGATGTTATGTTGAATTCATGTTGACAATAAGAAGGTAGTTCCTCATGATCTAAATTGATCCATATTATATGGTAAGTTGAATTTTGAGTTGCTATGTGAAATGTCATGGTTAAGTGTTGATTTGAGTTGTAAACTACTCATATGGGCTGTCAAATATAATGATTTTTTGTTTTTATGTTTTTTTTTTGGGTTTCTAGTCTTGAACGCATCCTCTCCCTACAAAAAGACTTTAATGTCATTTAGGGATGAATGTTCCTAAGAGGGGAGATAATGTAACACTCCAAAAGTTATTGAACTTGTATAGAGCCTCACATGATAATATAATACTCAAGACACTTATTCTAAGCCTAATATGATGTATTTAAGCTAATTAGGAGGTGTTAGGGTCAAAACTTCAAAAAAACCTCCATGACGTTCGGAGACTAGTGAAATTGAGGTTAGTGTGCCTTAATATATTTCATTGGATTTTATGAGTCAGAATTAACAAAAATTTATAGAAAGTGGTTAAACATTTTTTAGAGTTTATATAGGGTAAAAACTTCTGAGTACAATTTTCCAAGGACCAACCTAGGGGTCCTTGGCGATGACCCTTCCAATTGAACCAAAAAGTTGTCTGACGATAGTGCACACCTACGAGCCAAACGTCGTGCGGTCGTTTGATTGACGAGTCGTGAATCGCTCTGCAGGTGAACACTTAGCAATTTTTTAAAAGTCCCCAAAATTATAGTATCTGAACCAATCAATGCCTTTCCAGTTAGGCAGCTTCGATGGATCTGTGGATCGTATGACGAGGTCTCGTAGGTTGGGTTTTGGACTGACTAATTTGTAAAGGAGTGATTTAATTAGTTAGTTCCCTAGGAACTTAATGAAGGGTTAGGGGGTATTTAATTTATTTAGTTAAGGGACTATTAACGCCCTAACCCTCATTAAACTAACTTAGCACAACATAATTCCCCAAACCCAAATCTATCTTACTTCTCCCTAGTTTCTCTCTTCCCAAACTCAAACCTCCACTGAAGGAAATGTAGACCTCAATTTAAAGAAAGAATTTACCAAGGTTTTCATCTCAAATTCGTGGCAAGAACATCACTAAGGTATGGTTCTTTCACTCTTGGGATTCCTTTGCTTAATAGCTCTTTCAGAGATGATTTTAAACATCCCTAAACTACGGTTTCAATCTAGACATAGCTTCTCTTTTTAAAATATAATTGTTCATCACTTGTGATTAATTTTAGTATTTTATCAATATTTAAGTAAGAATAAATGATCAATTGTAGTTAATCAATGAAAATTGCCCCTTTGAAAAATTTTCCTTCTCTACAGTCATCATGTTGTGTAATTCTATACTTATTGTGAAAGATGATAATTATATGAATATGTAGAACAGTAATTTTCATGTATTGCTTCCGGAATTCACCTTGTGTATGCATTGGATATGAAATTCTTGATAATTGAAGTATGAAAGCAATAAAAGGGCAATAAGGTATGAATATAGGTTCATCTTGAAATCAATTATGAAGTATGATTTAGTTAGATTGTAATGATTCTATGTCTAATGTACGGTTATGATGTTGATAGAAAGTATTCATCATCATTAACCCTACATTATTGAATTGAATATGAAGTATGAAACTATGTTAAGATATTATTATTGAATGATTGAAAGTAACTTCTCGTGATTATGATAAAGTGTTGAATGAAAGGTTTTCTCACTTGTATGCATTTTTCTAAAGTGAAAGGGCATTTATCACTTAAGTAACCTTTGAGATATTATGATGAATTGTTCACAAAGGGGTATAGAAGATACTAATGTGATCGTTTATAGAGTATGATGACTACTAAAGGGAATAAATCCTTAGAACTGAAATGTCATGTAAATGATATGGAGGTCTCACGTTTAGTATGTTCGTCCTCCAAGATGGGTTTCTTCATGTCTAATAAGACTGGATTCCTGAGAAATCTGTTGTCTTATGAGATGCGATCCTTCACATCTTTCAAGTCAAGGTTTATAGAAGAAATCTCCTTGACCCTTAATTATGTACAGACATAGAAATATAACTTAGTGTATCAACCTAGATAGCTATGTATGAATGGTTACACCGTAGGAAAATGTTAACCCTTTCTTTCGAAGTTGGAGGAAAACTAAAAAATCCAATTAGATCACATGGTCTCATGTCGCTTATTAAATTTCCATTCTCTAATGAAATAATTTACACGAATAAGTCAAGTATTCTTAAAGGGTACTCTACATAGGGTGAGAAATGGTATGCGATTGTAATACATCATAAATGACTTACGTTAATCTAGGAACTAATATGTTTGTGATGATTATTTATGGTCCTAAAATGGCTTAAAATGTTGTATCGAGGGTGTGTCTAAAGTATTAGGTGCATTGGAGGTCAAACATCAATAGACGACTAAGACGTTTCACGACAAAGTCATCTATTGCCTCATGCATTTTATGTTACTATATGTGTGTTTCATGAGCTTATGAAGTCATTATATGAGTTATTATAGTGTTTATAGTAAGTGTGTCAAGTTTCATTAAGTATTGAGGTCAATAGTCCAAGAACGTTAATGACGTTCGAAAGGTTTGCCTTAAAATGACCTTATGTCTCTTAGCATGTTTCATCGAGTTTTATGTGTTCGTTTTTGATGAAATTGATATGAGAAGTCCTAAACTCGTATTGGAACATATTCGGGTTGGAAACTTCTTGGAAAATATCGCCAAGGACCAACTAAGGGTCCTTGAAGAAGGACCTTTCATTGAAAAAAGTATGTAAAGACAAGCCCAATCGACTGAGGCCAACAATGACTCATTGGCCAGTCGATGCCCCATCGATTAGAGGAGTTGGTCAAGACATATCCTAGAGAGGTCAATAACCCAATGACTAGTCTCTCAATTCATCGACGGACATCCAGGCTGGTACATTTGTGGACCAACGGCCTGTCGATGGGTAATGGTCTTTGAGGGCTGTCAACTGTGCATGTTTACGTAAGTCAAGGGGTTAATTGGTAAATTCACCCAAAGTCCAAATAAGAGTTTGGGTGGTTACTTAATGGTATTTAAGTATTTTAAGTGGACATATAAGTCCTAAATACCTAGATGAATTCATTCTTTCAAATCAAAACCCCAACATATCTTAGAAATTCTCTAGAACTCAATTGAAGCCAAAACTCAAGTAAAAGATTGGATTGGAGATTTTATTTGTGATTCTCCATCAATTTCGTGGATTAACATAATTTAGGTATGATTTTTCATGTTTGGAACTTTTTTCTTCAAGATGCGAATCTTAAAAGTAATTTTCAAAGACTTCTCAAAATATTAGTTTTCTAAATTGAAATCTATGCATGTGTTCTTTCATTAAATGTTTTAAATCATTGAATATTGGTTAAATTGTTTTTAATAATATTAATTTTAAATTAACCTATGAACCCATGTAATTGATCAACCCCTATTTTGACAACTTTATGGGTTATTGGTATTTTCTTAATGCTTATGAATCTGGTGTTGTTTTCCATGGGCTGTTGAATGATGTAAGAATTGTATTCAATTGATTTATAGGTTGTATTTGATTGATAAATCTATATTGAATTGACTTAGATTAATTAAATATTATCATTTTTGTGTTGAATTAATGTTCATGGACATGGGTTAGGACTTTATGGTATTGAATTTGATGATTTAGCTATGAATTGAAGTTGTGAGAATGGATTGGTGGTATGCTGCCCTAATTTTCTTTATTTTTTTTAATTAGTCTTGAATCATATTTTTATTGGTATGGTCTACTTATGGTGGCGTTGCTATGTGTCTTACCTGTAAATGATGTCGCCTCATCGGCGTTACTTTATGTATAATGATTATCATGAACTTGTCAGCACTTAAATGAAGTATTATGATGCTTCATATAGTTATTTATGTAATGTTTGATCATATCTACCTGCATGTTCGTAATGTGAAAGTATGTGCTCTTCGATTGATGTTGTTAGGTGATTATGTTAGATTATGATTATGTCTTTATCTGTTTAGTCTTAGAGATGATGCATGATTCTTCCTACATGACTAAATGAGTCTATTATGGTTATATTGATGATGTTATAGTAGTATATAGGATGACATATAGATGATAATGGTTATTCCTATGTGCATCTAGAATGATATGAAATTTGTGCTATAGTGAAGTATGTGGTGTTTTGTGTGGTAGAATTGTGTCCCTTAGTTGATACATTTATGAATGTGAATATGAGATGTCTTGACTTAGGATGCTAAAAAATCTTAGTCTTGTATGTATGAATGACATGAGACCTTTAATGATTCTAACAAGGTCATTTATGTGGAACTTTGAAACTAGATGTACGGTTATGAACCTTGAAATCAAAAGTTTTAATGGTATCCTTCTTGTAATGAATAATGCAGTTAAGGTTTGTTGGCTGGAACAACATCATATCATCCTTACCAAAGTAATTAGATCTATCCGCTTCACCATTGGAAAGCATTCCTAGGGAAACTATTTGGTAGGGTGAATGTGATTGGGTGATGAACTAAATATAGAACCCCTTCGTATGATCCTTTAATGTAAATTACTTTAGAGAACAAAGTCTAGCATTAGTAATTATTGTTTGGGAATTTGCTCTAGTGAAGAAAGAGACTAGAGTACAAATAAATCCTTTTATATTCCTTAACCATGTGCCTACATGGGATGTGTTAAAGTTATACCATTGGCAAGGAGCACACCCTCAATCGGAGTAAGTTTCAACTCCGGATTCCATGCTTTCTTACCATGGTCTATGTCGATTATTGCCTATTCTCATCATATGGATACCTACTAGTATTAGAGAAGTTCAATGAGTTTCAAGTGATAGTATGGGATGCTATCTGGACATTTCATAATAAGCTTTGAAGATTATAGTGAGAGTCTTTAGGTCTTCTACAAGACAATTACTTCAATGTCCTTATTTGATAAATGTCTCTTAACTGAACTAATGAATGTAATGACTAATTTTAAGAATTCATATTAAATGAATAAGTACTTATCTAGAGTAGTTAAGGGTTTAGAGGTCAAGCATGGACGTTATCTTCTTGTTTACTTAAGTAAGTGTTTTGATAACCTTTTGAAGGGAGAATGTCATATTATATATCTTTTTGTACTAATTAAGAATGATCTTATCATATATAATCTATAGGACCTCTTAAGTGTGTGTGAAGGGATCGTATGGGTGGTTTCTTCATAGCTCACTCAAGTGAATCTTAGAATCACCTTTGGTAGGAGGATCTCATGTCTATGTGTTTAGTGTATTGTAAGTGTGTATATCTCATTATTGGTGGTCTTAAGGATCATTTAGGTGTGCCTAGAGAGGGTGTATGGGCATCTCTCTTTATCCTACTTAAGTGAGACTTAGGATAGATTTTAGTGATAGGATTTCATTCTACCAAGTGTTCCATGTGAAGTTTAGGAACTTCACTATAACAGTAAAGGAGTTCACTATAACAGTGAAGGAGTTCACTATAACAGTGAATTAGTTCCCTGTAATGTTTTCCTAAAAATGTGATAGATTACTTATGTGATCTCTTATGTGTTTGAAAGTTGTTAAATATTGTTATTACGTTGATATTATGATATTTAAATCAGAAGATACATATTTCTAATAAATGGTTGTTTTCATAATTTTATGCATTAAGCCATACTTAGTACAAGTGTTTGTACTATGTCCATATACTTTTTTATATATAAAGGCGTAGGTGGAAGGTTAGAAGGATCATGAATGAAAGATTGGATTATAGATTTGTTAGATCAAAGTTGAAGTATTTCCTCACTTGACTCGAGGGCATATATGTCTTTAATTTCATAGGGTTTTAATAGACGAAGTATTTCTATATTCGTAATGTATGGTCCGTGTCCCAAGTATTCTTAAGTCTAAGAATTACATATTTTTATACTTAGAGTTTTCATGATATTAATATGAAAAGATGATTTAAGATATATTCATGTGAAAAGTTTTAGTTCCGCACAACTTTTAATATGTTTATATGGGATGAACGATATAGAAGGGCTTGTACAAGACCTCCAAGAGGTCATGTATGGTGGTTGAACTCTGAGAGTGTCGTATATTCTAGGGTGTCCTCTCGGGATGTGATAGGGACTAATCTTACTCATTGCACATGTTGGATCCTAAGCATTAGTTCTAGTATGGAGTTGTATGATTAAGTTGGTTGCATGTTATGTATGTTATATTTTATGTGAACTTATGAATCAAACATCTTGTGATAAACTATGAGATTATGTTGAATGAATGTACTAAGTTACTTAATGTGATACTTAGCTTAGGATATGATTATCGGGTTCTATTATTGGAATTACATAAGTATTACTTTTGGTTGCTTATATGTTGGGTCATTATTATGTTAGGTTGGCTTATGATGTTCCTTATATGTGCACATTGAATTATTTTATATTATGCATGGTTTTGACTAAATTATGTATTTTCTCATGCATTGAAGATTTTATGCATAGTAATCATAATAGTACATGTGTTTTGTACTAATCCATTTTTTTTCCTTTTCTCCCAATATTTTAGGTTCCTACAATAGAAGTGCTTCTAGGCCACTTTGAAAGGATACTTGGACTTCTTCCTCTAAGTAGTTGGTGAGTCCTCCATGTTCGAGGATGGTGCCTTTTGATCTACCCTATTAGTATAATATTTTCTAAACACATTTGTTTCTTCCTTATCCTTGAAGATATTTGTGTAATCCCAATATGTCATTATGTACTTTTGTAAGGGCTATGCCCAAATATTGTACTTCATTTAGAGGGTTAATGTAAGACGATATTATTAAACTAAAGCCTTATATGTGGGTTATGTTGATTAAATGAGAATCCTATGTATTCTTCCTCTGCGAGAAGTCTAAGTTAACTCTATATGTAGTGTGAGAGAGGTCAATGTATATAAAGTTTTAAATTTTTGTAAATTTTGACCTATGATATGGTTGACGAATTCGAAGAGGCTAGTATCAGTCCTCTCCGAGGACAAAGACGTCGGTTACGTCTGGGGGTGGTCCCCGTTCGTGACATCCATAATTCATAATCAATTTACATAAAGGAATATCGAACTAGGTAATTCATCATAGTCTTAACATAATCTAATCATCATCTTATCTAGATCACAAGACCCATAACATATAATAATTTGAGAGGATAAAGAGATCATTTGTTCTTCATAAAATTGGATTGAAAATCATGTTTAAACCATAGATTAATCATATAATCATCAATAGAATGCTTTTGAAATAACTATAACAACGAACCCATGATTATATTGAAAGGTGAGATTTTTAACTTAGAATTATGTTTGAAAATACTTTGAACGGACTCGATATATGAATGATTATCTATGGATGAAGGATTTCCATACCTTCTACATTACAAAACCAAGAAATTCTAAGATGAAAGCTTTAAGAATCTGTAAAACCTGTAAAACGACTTACATGAACCTAGAGCCTATGACATATATAATAAGGTTCTGATATTTTTATATGGTTTATAATGATGTTTTAGGCAATGTATAATGTTTGGTGATGTTTGGATTTCAAACGTCCTACTATGGCCATGACGTTGGAAAGATATGCATTGAGACCTGCTTGTACGTTTATGTGTGCCTTTAAATGTTTTAGGTGCTCGTTTTGGATGAAATTTATGTGACAGGTCCCAAACATGTGTATGATAATATTCAGGTTTGAAGAATCTCTGAAAAACCCCCCAAGGACCAACCAAAGGGTCTTTGAGCAAGACCCAATTTCTAACCAAACTGTAAAAAACCACCCAACCAACGGAGAAAATTGATGCCCCTAATGTCAGTCGACGCCCTGTCGATGGAGGGTGTAGGTTGAGATATAGTGTAGAGAGACCAAGATCGCCATTTGATGTGTCTGACCCAATTGTAGATTGCCAGCATGGCCCATTTATGGGTCAACAAGTCGACGGTGTCGCCGTCGTTAGGGGACTAGCAATTTTCTATAGGGTCTTGGCCAACACAATGGTGATTTCGAAAATTCATCTAGCCTTCCTAAAAATTTTATATACGGTTTATTAAGGGTGTTTTAGGTATTTTAAGTTGTTTCATAAGTCGAGAACACCTAACAAAGTGATTATTCAAAATCAAAACTCCAAACTAAAAGAAGAACACTCTAGAATACCATTGGAGCTTGAAGTAAGGTGGGAAGCTTGGAGTTTGATTTCACCATCAAATCTTATCAAATTTCGTGGTTTAGCATCAATTAAGGTATGATTTTCATCCTTAAATCTTTTTCTTCAAGAAGTCAATCTTTAGAAGTGATTTCCAAGTTTTTCAAAAGATGAAATTTTCCTATTTCTTAAAACTAGCCTTTGGTTATTGCATAAAACGTTTTGAATTAATGCATTATCACTAAATTTATGTTAAATTTATGATTTAAGACTAAAATTCTTATTAACCCATGAATATTATGAATTCCATATTTTTGCTATATTACGGGTAATTTAATCATGTCTATATTATTGGATTATTGTGTAGTTCACTTTGTGCAAATGAATTATCAAAGAATCAAGTTAGAACTATGAGTAGGAAATATCTAATTTCTAAATTCATATTTTATTATATTGTATTAGTTGTATATTTGGATTATTGGATTGAATTGGTGATCATGGCTATGGGTAAGATCCTTAGTATATTGAGTTGGTTGATTTCACTATGGATTGAATATGTGAGATTGGATTGGTGGTGTTGACCTATATTTAGCGATAGTGTATAGCATAGGTCTTGAATTATGATGATGTGTTGTATGGTTCGCTTATGGTTCTTGTTCATATGTGTGGTACTTATGAATAATGTGGCATCGTCGACATTACTTTATGAATTGTAAGACAATGTGGCCTCGTCAATATTAATTTATCAATTATTATATTATAATGTTATAACTTGAATATGTGAGTACTTTGCAGGTCCTTATGACCTATGTGTATATGTGAAGTCAAAGTATTTGTTCTTGTAGAGTATATAAGTGATCATCATAGAATACAGTGATGCGTTGTATGTGTATACATGATGTTGAAGTGTGAATCTTGTTAGTTGACTATATGATAATTATGATCTGTTATGTTGATTATTCTATAAAATTGTGTAGGGTGACTTTCAAGTATAATAAGTTCACCTTATGTGCTACATGATTATTACTGTGCATGTGATAATATGATAATGAAGTGTGTCTTAATTAGGTAGACCTATGTCCCTGACTTGAAACATGAATAATGTGAATGTCAATACTTGAATTAATATGCTAAAGCACCTTTTTCATGAATGTATTTGTATGAATGGAATATGATCTTGAATATAGGAAAAAAAGGTCATTATTTATGTAACCTTTTAGAGAGAAGGTTATGATATCCTTCAATTAGAAAGTTGCAATTGAATTCTTCTTGTGTGAATGATGGACTTAGGGTTGGTTGGCTGGAACAACATAAAATCATACTTAGTATATTAATTGAGGTATCTTAATAACCATTGTAAGCAACCCTAGTGATTCTCCTTGGTAAGGTGTGTTATGATTTGGTTATGAACAAGATGTTGTACCTCTTAATATGCTCTTTTATTGAATTACTCTGTTACATAAAAATCCAGCACTGAGAGAAAATATATTCTTGGGGAGTATCTCTAGTTAATATAGATATTAGAGTACAAAGAAACCCTTTTTTTTACATAACCAAGTGCCTACTGGACAGTGTCATAGTTCTAACATTTGCAAGTACAATTCCAATTTATCGGAGTAGGGTTGACTCCGGACTCCACGCTTAGATAAGGTGGTCTATGTAGGTTATTTCATATTCTCATCATGTGAGATACATGCTAGTAATTTAAAAGTTCTACGAAGTTTAGGTTGTGGGATTATGTGAAAGTATGAGTTCTTCTATTGATGTTGTTAGGTGATTATGTTAGACTATGACTATGTGTTTATGTGTGTATTCTTAGAGTTAATGCATGAATATTCCTACTTGACTATATGAGTCTATGATGGTTATATTGATGATGTTATAGTAGTGTATACGATGACTTATAGATGATGATGGTTATTCCTATGCGCGTTTAGAATGAAATGAAAAATTTGCTAAAGTGAAGTATGCGGTGTCTTGTTTGTGTAGACTTGTGTCCCTTACTTGATACATGATTGAATGCGAGTAAGAGATGTCTTGACATAGGATGCTAAAGCCTCTCAGCATTGTATGTATAAATTGTCAAATCCGAGGAGCACCCCATAGAAGTAACATGGTTTACTTGACCTCTCGGAGGTCTTATACTAGCACATAGTTATGATTCATCGCATTGTCATAGTAATTTTAGCAGAATATTTAGAACATTTCATAGGAAATCATATTCTAGAAACTTTACCTCATATAGATATAAAATATAAAAACTGCATATTTAGACATTAAGTCTCTTTGCCATTCTAGACACAAGATCATAAGAGTCCAATAGGGACACATCCCTTATGACATAATCATAAATATAGTATTAGAAGTCTTTAAACATAACTTGACATAGGACATCCTTGAATCGTAAGGATTCCTTTTTTCTTGAGCTTGGGAAACACATAAGAAGCTCCCCAATCACAGACATCCTTTTAAGCATCCATAACAAACACTTTCTGTAAAAAGTAGAGAATAATGGAGTTAGTATAAGAATGCACTATGTATGGCATCCATGCAAAAACATGCATTTAGAAGGGACATTTCTTTAAACATACTTCATGCCTTTTTCTGAAACCATTATTAAACCTTAATATAATAGAATTTATATCATTCACATACTTCATATAGACATAGTGAGAGTCCAAATATCATATAAAATCGCATATAGAATTTAATTCATATTTGAGGTCACTTAACAGTGAGGTCTTTCTTTTTACAGTAATCATTTTCCTTGAATAGTGAACATATTTTCCTTAACTCCCTAACCTCCCAAGTTACCCTCTAGTGATTCATGGTGCAATGCATCACCTCAAAGCCACAAGGAATCATTCATGCAACTTATATATGCCAACACATAGCATCTTAGAAGTATAATACATCAAAGATACATTTAGGCCAAATCATAGGAAAATTACAGTAAGCCCTTGTCATTATACATATATACTTATTTTTCTTCAAATAAAACCTTATGAAACTTACTCATTATCCCAATCTGAATCTACTATTCCAATGCACATGTGAAGCCCCATAACCCCACACATACTTAGTAGACCTATCATGAGACCACAAGACATAAAATATCCTTCATGTACCAAACACTATAATATAAACAACCAACATACCCTTGAATGTAGGGACTTAGTCCTATAATCATATTAGAACATCATGTCATGCATATAATGTTATCATGTAAACACTAACATAATTTCATGAAAAAGAACCATAAACATAAACACATGAATTATAACCCCTTCCTAGAAATTCACTCAAGTGTCACTTGTACAATGCATAGGTGAAGTCCTATAACCCCACCTATACTAAACAACTACTCTTAGGTTATCCTAGTTAGAGTCCTTAATTTACTTCCATTGTCTATTTTATTATAGGGAAACCATAGACTTAATCGACAATAAGAGAATGGGTGCTAAAAATTGAATTTGGTGTTGTAGAGCCTCAAACCATGGAAGGTGTTCTCACCTAGCAAAGGTAGAACATTAACATACATCTTACCATACTAAGTGAATTCACTTGATAGATCCTATGTGGCAAGCATATTTTATGAAACTAAGATATTTACATTACCCTCTACGTGCTCGTTGTCATTGGGTCCTCATCTCATGAGAAAACATGGGTGAACCTTTCCCAAATGGAAGACACCACATCATGTGGAACCATAGGTGAATATTCCTCTAAGGGAAGTCAAACCTTATGTGGAATATAAGTGAACATTCCTCTAATGGAAGTCAACATTGTATGAGAAACTAATGGTGAATCTTCCTCATGGGAAGCCAATACCTCTCACTATCAAGTTCACTCGGTTCTACGCTAGGTTCCATTTTTATTAAAAGCGTTTATTACTTTACTTCATAAAACATAGGATTAGGATATTGATTCCTTATATTCTTATAGCATATTCAAGCACCTATCATGTTTTAGGGTACACATGAGCAAACTTTTGAAGGCCCCCCAATTTAGTAGATCTTTATACATCTGCATGTACTTGTATGTGAGCAAACCTTTTACATAACACATAAATGTCACACATGTTCATATATCAATATATAAGTCTATATCTGTAACTATATGAGCAATCTTTTAATATCAACACTTTAAGACACTATGGACATTCATATTTCATCATATCATATACTTAACATCATAGCATATAGACATATTCATGGTATGTCCTAATTCATTTTCATGTTCATAGAAACCAAACCTAGGGACTATCCTATAAAGTCACACATGTGCAATGCATAGACAAGGTCCCACTCCCTTTCCCATACGAGTACACCTATAAAGTCATCCTAGTTAATGAAATACATAACATACTTCACATATATTTACCTTACATGCGTAGTAGTAGATATTTAGTGAATATGAGATCAACCTTTTATTAGACACTATAAACTTTTACGACCTTATAAGCGTGCATAATGTGTAAGTGTGTGTATACTGGTAAACATGATCAAATAATAGCTATCACAACACATTTAGGCAGCGCCACTTTTAAGACCACATTACACTTTCAAGCATAAACCATACAACACAATATATCATTGGAGGCATGCTCACTTCATATTAAACTTTAAGACTCTTAATATTAGTTATTCAAACATTTTCCTAGGGGTACATGGGTAGGGGTTATCAATCCTTAACACTTCATTAATTATAGAAGCTACACATGATCTTAACATAGCTATATACATGCTTATACAATAGCCATACAACGTAGATCAAACTAGACTTTGATAGTAGGCATCAACATCACATAGTGTGATCATCACAACCACATACTCATGAATTCATGAATTTTCCTTCAAGGACATGGTAAACACATATATAATGACAATATAAAGTAAAAATCGCCACCATAAGTGGACCATACCACACAATACAAGGCTTCATCAATTAACAATACTATAGAAAATTAGGGAAGCAAGAGAGTATAGTTATTCTTACCAATCCTTTAGCCTTTGGTCATCATTGACCATTACTATTCATTCATCAACAATTCAAATATATTGCAGTAGCTAAAGGTATACTAACATAATCATGAATCATAGATGAATAATAACAAGATTTAGATCATATTAGGTCCACTACACCGTCAATTTATAGTTTGTGAAAGGAAGTTGATCTCTTACAAATTCTTTCCCACTTTGATCATCAATTATTTATGCTCACAATTAAACAACAATTCACATACAAGGCATTAGTTAAAGAGACCATAATTTAAACGTAATTCTACTACATGTGCCAAGAATTCGATAATATGGTGAGCATCATAAATTACAATAGAGAGGAAATAGAGATCAACTCTTCAAGCATAAATACATTTGGATAACGAAACATAATTCATCATTATAACATATTATAGTCAGTAGCTAAAGCAAAATTAATGATATACAAAATCATGAACCGTTTACCCTTGAATCAAGATACATAGAACTACATTACTACTTTATTGAAGATAGGAGAACATGAATCAATATTACCTAATCCTCAAGCCTTGATAAACATTTGATCCATTACACTTGATTCATAATCTTTATAAATTATAGGAATTAGTTAAAAATCAATTTTGACATAATCGAATTCCAATTTTATAATTATAAGATCAATGTTATAGTTTATCAGATTAATATCTAAGATAGGCATGTTCAAATCTTCATACATTTATCCACATGGATCCTTCATCATAAATTATTCATCAATAACCGTAAATAACAATATACATATGAAATTCAATGTAATATAATCACAATTCAATCAATAACAAGCCATGATCACAATGTCCATGCAAGGATTAAATCGAGTTTGTCAAGGGACATGGGTGCACAATGCAATTCGATTGTTTTTCACATTAAAACAAATAAATTATCATCAAATCATCATGATTAAGACTTTGAAAACATTTTGAGAAAAAACTCATGGCTAGATTTAAAGTTTGAAAGTTTTATCATGAAATCTTTTTTAAAACATTGAGATTAACTCTCCAAATGAAAGGTTACTTAGAGATGAAGGATAACCATACCTTTATCTTGATAAAATCCTCAAAACCATGATGAAGAATCCATAGGAATCCAAGCTCCAAGTTGTTCTTGAGCTTCACCTTCAACAGGGGTTATAGAGAAAATATTTTTTTAGGGAAAGTCTATTTTGAGAGAATTGGAATGGGAAAGGGTTGATCACGTTTTTGATCCCATAAATACACCCAAAAATAACTAAAAAACATAGAAGGGTACGGTTAGGACGTGGTGTTAATTTTCCTTTCACCCCTTTAATGATACAGTGCGCCGGTATGTAGTTGCAAACATCACCTACGGACACTAATCGGCGGGGGGTCGATGGACATATGGACCGTCTAGGTGATTAGTCGATAATGAATGAGGATGCTTCCTATTGGCTTCAACTCATGAGCCTAATTCTCAACCTACGCCCAAGTCGATGGGGAATGTATGGGGTTACGAGGCATCACTTGAGTTCATCGATTGACACTGTTAAGACAGTGGTTTGACAATCCTTGGGTCCTTCTTGTGGGCCCTTTTATGGGTCCCTTGGGAAGTCTTACCAGGGAATTTCCAAAGTGAATATATACCTTTAAATTTTTGATCACCTAACACATAAATAAATAAAAAGAACACCTTCAAATATGCTAGGCACACTCAAGACACACATGAACGTCTCAAGGACTAACTGTCAAATGTCTTCGACGTTCTTGGATATTTTACCTCCAAACCTAATGAAACTCAATACACTGTCTACAAAAATCATTTTTAATCATATAAGGACCTCATAAGATCTTGAAACACAAATAATCACATAAAACACATAAGGTCCTTTAGATGACTAGTCGTCAAAAGTCTGGGTATTCCGTTGACGTTTGACTTCCAAATGACTTCAAATTACCCAAGAGTACTTTAAAACACATTATTAACATGTTAACAAGCTAATATGCACAGGTGAGGCTCTATACACCGTAACTTATTTTGGGGATCTTACAAAAATGACATGAGACCTTGAATGATTCTTGTAATGTCCTTTCGATGAAACCTTGAACCTAGTGGTAAGGTTATGAACATTGAAGTCGATAGCCGTTATGGTATACATATTTTAATGAAAGGTATACTTAGGGTGTGTTGGCTGGAACGACATCATATCATCCTTAGGAAAGTCATTAGAGCTATTTTTGTCACCAATGAAAGGCAGCCCTAGGGGACCTCTTTGGTAGGGGTGAATGTGATTGGGTTATGAATAAGATATTAAACCCTTTGTATGAACCTTTAATGTAAATTAATCTATGTGATGAAAGGCTATCACCGTGTGAGTATGACTTGGGAAGTAGCTCTATTGGAGAACGACACTAGAGTACAACGTAGGCCCTTCATATTCCTTAACCATGTGCCTACATGGGATATGTCCACGTTCTACCATTGTCAAGTAGAACACCCTCCATCAGGTTACAACTCCGGAGACCATGTGTAGCTACTATGGTCTATGTCGGTTATTTCCTATTCTCATTACGTGGGATACCTATTAGTATTGGAGAAGTTATATGAAGTTTAAGTGGTGGTATGGGACTCTATCTAGACATTGCACAATATGCTTTAAATATGTTAATGAGAGTCCCTAGGATTGTATGGGCGGTCTCTTCACAACTCACTCATGTTTGGTCGGAGAATCTCATGTTCATGTGATAGGAGTATTGTAAGTGTGTGAATCTCATTATAGGTGGTCTTAAGGATCATTTAGGGGTTCCTAGAGAGAGTATATGGGCGGTCTATCTTTGTGGTACTTAAGTGAGTCTTAGGATAGCTTTTAGTGAGGGAATTACATGTTATAAAGTGTATAAGGTGAACTAAAGAAACTTCATTGTTACAGCGAAGGAGTTCACTATAATGTGAATTATTTTATTGTAAGGTTGTCCTTAAAAATGTCGTAAATTGGTTAAGTGAATAATTATGTGTTTATAAGGTGTTAAATATTGTTTTTATGCTTATATTATGATATTTTAATAAAAAGATGCATCAAAATAAATGTCCATTTTCATGATTTTTATGAATTCTATACTTAGTACATGTGGTTGTACTAATTCCATGATTTTATCTATCTCTAAGTGATTCAAAGGTGAAAATGCTATTGGAGATAACCTTCGAGTATAGGATCGTTTAAGCAAGTTGAAGTATGTCCTCAATTGAATCGAGGGCATTAATGTCTCTTATTTCTTTTATCGAAGTATTGTAATAGACTAAGTAGTACTATATTTATATTGTATGTGCCGTGTCTGAAAGTACTCTTGTGTCTAAGATTTGATGAAACGAGACTTAATATTTCCTATTAGTTTTATATGAAAGAGAGATTAGAGATTTTGAAATTCTTTGTTAAATGTTTGCATTCCGCACTACTTTTCATATGTGTATATGAGATGAACGATATGGAAGGCCTTGTAAAAGATCTCCAAGAGTTTAATTATGCCGGTCTAAAATCTTAAGAATGCCCTAACTTCTAGGGTATAGGGGAGGGTTGTGACAGAAAGTCATAGTAACATGTTTCATGATGCATTGTGTTTACGAGTCTTATTTAAATAAAATTTCATTGATTCCTTGTATTGTGTATTTTATGGAGTTATAATTACGTTGTTAATTTAAAATGTGTGGTTTTATATCTCATATTTTCATGATTTCATCATAAATTGCTTAAAGGTGGCATTATTGAATATTTTAGAAAAATTCGTTGTAGGATTGGCAACTCATTATAAAGATTTGCAATATTGACTAAATTGTTCTTTTGTCAAAAATGGTTATATTGTGTATATGTTTGATGTATATCAGCATGATAATATGAGCATACAGAGTTCCTCCTATATGAAACGAAGAATGGTAATCTTATTAAATAATGACTTGTAGATTAGTTTCTATCTTCTTGTTATGTTTTTAGTCTCTTGATTATGTGAAATTGGTTTCCTCTAAATTGTGTACAGAATATGTTGTGGTATGCTTATTTTATTATATTATATAGTTTTTTTATTTCTTGAAAGTCCCTAAATAAAAGAAGTGTCATTCGAGGACAAATGATGTCCAAGTAGAGGAGAATGTAACACCCCTAAAAAGACAGATAAAGCTAGATCCTAACACGTTTTGAGGTTATAAAGTCATAAAATAGTTTATATTGATGTTTTTAATTAGTATCTGATGTAAAGTGATTTTTGCAGGCCAAACGTCCAAGAATTTCCATGTTGTGTGAAAGATATTCCTTAAGACGTGCTTGTACGTTTAGGTGTGCCGTTGCATGTTTTACGGGTTTGTGTTTGTTGAAATGGATGAGAGGGGTTTCTAACATGTGTAATAGAATATGATAATTTGAAACATCTAGGCAAAACTCCCAAAGGATTAACCAAAGGGTCCTTGAACTGGACCCAACTTCTTGCCAAAACTGTCAAAAACCAGCACAACCAACAGAGGGAATGACGCCCCTTAGGTAAGTCGATGTCCCGCCGATGGATGGTGTGGGTTGAGACTTAGTATAGAATACCAAACTCCCCTTTTGAGATATCTGACCTAATCGACGATTGTCTGCACAGCTCATCGATGGGTCGACGCCTCGTAGGTATAGCCGTCGTTCGAAGACATAACATTTATGCAAAGTCTTAGCTAACCCAAGGGAAATTTGGGAATTTCCAATTCATACTAAAATTATCTCTACGGTTTCTTAAAGGGTTTTTAGGTATTTTATGTGGTTTCAGAAGTCTAGAACACCTAACCATGTTATTAAAAATCAAAACCCCAAACACAATGAAAAACTCTCTACAACACCATTGTAGCTTGAAGAAAGGTGGGAATCATTGAACTTGATTTCTAAAAAAAACATCTCAAATTTCGTGGTTTAGCATCAATTAACGTATGATTTTCATCCTTTAATCTATTTATTCAAGGAGCCAATCTTCAAAGTGATTTCCAAAGTCTTTCAAAATATGAAATTTTCCTATTTTTGATATCTCGCCTTGGGTTCTTGCATAAAACATTTTGAATCAATGTACTATGATTTAAATTATGTTAACCTGATGATTTTAGAATAAAATTTGTATGAACCCATTCAAATAATGAATTCCATATTTTGGCTATATGATAGGTGATATGATCATGTCTTTATACTATAGCATTATTGTGTAGTTTACATTAGGTTATTGAATTACGAAAGAATCAACTTAGAATTATTAGTAGGCTGTTTTAAATTTATATATTAATATTTTATTATTTTGGATTCATTGTATATCTAGATTATTGGATTGAATTGGTGATCATGACTATTGGCGAGAGCCTTGGTATATTGAGTTGGTTCATTTACTTATGGATTGAAGTTGTTAAATTGTATTGGTGGTATGTTGACCTAACTTTCTGTTTATTTTATACAATAGGTATTGAATTGTGATGATGTTTGGTATGGTCCAGTTATGGTGGCGGTGCTTATGTGCTATACTTGTGAATAATGTGGCCTCATCGACATTACTTTATGAATTGTGAAACAATTGGCCTCGTCAGCATTACTTTTTGAATTATGATATTATCATGTTATAACATAAATATGTGAGTATTATCAAGGTCTTGATTATTTATGTATATCTGTGAAGTCAAAGTATGTGTTGTTCTAGTTGATGATAAGTGATCGTTATAAGCTATAATGATGCCTGGTATGTGTGCACTTGATATTGAAGTGTCAATATTAGTTGAATATATGATAATTATGATGTGTTATGTTAATTATTCTATAGAAGTGTGTAGGGTGAATTGCATGTATACTAAGTTGACCCTATGTTTTACATGAATGATATTCTACATGTGATAAGATGATAACGAAGTGTGTCTTGTTTACGTAGAACTATGTACCTTACTTGATACATGAAGAATGTGAATATGAATCCTTGACATAGTATGCTAAAGCACCGTTGTCATAAATGTACATATGATTGAATAGAATATGATCTTAAATATAGCAAAGAAGGTCATTTATGTGGAATATTTTAGAAAGAAGGTTATGATATCCTTGATGTTGAAAGCGTAATTGTATCCTTCTTGTGTGAATGATGGACTTAAAGTTGGTTGGCTGGAATTGTATGAAATCATCCTTAGGAAAGTCATTTAGTGTCTTAATAACCATTGTTGGGAGACCTAGCGTACCCTCCTAAGGAAAGTGTGTTATGATTTGGTTATGAACAAGATGTAGTACGTCTTCATATGCTTCTTTATTGAATTATTGTACGGGAACAAAGGTTATAACCTAGATATTAATCTTGGGGAGTAGCTCTAATTAAGATGGATATTAGAGTACAAATAAACCCTTGATATTCCTTCACCTTATGCTTATATAGGTTGTGTCCTTGTTCTACCATTGGCTAGTAAAACACCCTTTATTGGAATAAGGTTGACTCCGGATTCCATGTTAAGCTAACATGGTATATGTCGGTTATTGCCTTTTTTTATCATGTGATATACATGCTAGTGTTAGATAAGTTTTATAAAGTTTAGGTAGTGAAATGGGAGGCTATCTAGACATTGCACGATTAGGCTTTGAAGATATTAGTATGTGAGTCCCTAGGTTTCTCCAATACCATTACTTGAATGTCTTTTAAATGGTTTTATGAACCTAATGACTTAAGTTAAAAATATGTTAATGAAAAATGTACTTATCTAGAGTAGCTTTAAGGATTGTTTAGGTATGCTTGGAGAAGGTGTATCGGTGTTCTCTTCATGTCTTACTTAGGTGAGTCTTATAGTAATTCTAGATAGGGAGTTAAATGTATGAAATGGGAATAATCTTATCTTAAGTAATCTAAAGGATCAGTTTGGTGTGTGTAAAGGGATTGTATGTACAGTTATTTCATAACTCACTCAAGTGAGCCTTAGAATTACCTTTGGTAGGAGGGTCTCATAGTTATGTGATCTTGATGTATAGTTAATGAATGTGACTGTATGTGTCTATGTTGACTTAATATGATCTCTTTTACTTGTTTAATGAAGTATTACTCAAAAAGAGAATTTCTTATACAAATGTCCTTTTATTATGATTTTATTACATTATATCATACTTAGTAGATTCTAATGTACTAATTCCATATATGATGTCTATATGTAAGGGTGTAGGTGGAATTTGAGAGGAGCCTCAAAGTGGATGCTTGAATTAGTGTTCATTCAAGCAATAGTTGGCATGTCCGTACTAGATTTGAGGAAATCATGATGCTTATATTTCCTTACCGAATGTATTGTAATAGATTTAGATATTTTGTATATGTTGAAGTATTGGTCATGTCCTAAAATATTCGTATGTAGATTACAACTTTGAAGCATTACTATTTTTTGTGAAATGTTTTAATTCTGCACTATTTTTCATATATGTATTCAATAAATTATATAAAAGGGCATGTACAAGAGTTCCGAGGGGTCAAGTACGCCATGTTGCGATTTGACAATACCATATATTCGAGGGTGTACTCTAGGGGTGTGACAGAATCCAACTCCATAACTTTTTCTTGAGCTTTGTCTTCAATGGAGGTTTGGGAGAGTATGATTTGAGAGGGAAAAATTTGTTTTGAAGATTGAATCCTAAATTAGAGTTAAGGATTATATAAAAATATAAAATACCAAAAAACACTAAAATAAACCATTTATAGTCTTATTAGAACGTGGGGTGAATTTCCCAATTCACCCCTAGCATGGAAGCACCTCAAGACAGATTGAAGGTACATTCTAAGAAGGGCAAGCAACAGGTCATCGATTGACTAACACGACGTCTAGTACTCCGTCGATGGTAATTCAGGCTCCCTTCTTAGGGGCTAAGCTCATAAGTCAATGTTTTGAGAAATTCCCCCAATCGACGGGTTGTCGATCATAGTAAGGGACATCAATGCATCTCGTCGATTGACTCAACAAAGGCAGTATCTAGGCAACATTTCTGTCCTCCTCAAGTACCTCTTGGGTGGTCCTTGGGGATTCATGCCTAGACATTTCAAACTTAAATACTTCCATTTACTATTGAGGATCATCCCCTGTAAATTCATACCCCAAACAACCAATAAAACATACCAAGGTGCACTAGCACGTGTAAGGTCTAAATTTCGAAAGTGTCCGACGTTCTAGGACATTCGACCTCCAAATCACTTTAAATAAAGTATACACACTGTAAAACACTTTTTTATTATATTAATAAACTTTTTAGGCACGTGTTAAGCTCTATCTACCTTTTTTAATTTTTAGGGTCTTGACAATATCCCCCACATGGGAACATTCATCCACGAATGACACATGGAACCTTGTAAAACACACTAAAGGACTCAAAGAACAATATAACAGCTCACAACATATAGCATATTACCACCTAAAATTCAATGCACAAAACATACAAGGAACACCAATTTCATAGAATCAAGCACTAAAGAAACATAATCAATAATGAATTACTCTTACAAATCCATTCCATGCTTGCATACGTCTTCATACTCATTTCCATTTGAAGGAAATACATTCTCCAATGTTAGGCATGCTTATCATTTTATAATAAAGTTAGACGTACAATGGATGTCTCTTGCAGACATAGGCATAATCTACATTCAACTCATGAGAAATTAATAAATTCACTTAGTTGAAAAAAATTATTAATCATGTAGGTCAATATCAATATTATATGTTATATATAATACCAGCAAGTTCATACATTTTATTACCTTGATTATCTTTTGCTCAAGGAGGAATTACCTCTTACACCCTAAAAATGAGCTAGGTTGAAGTAGACCCTAAAAGGTTTGTCATGAGGTTTTAAATTCTTAAATTTTTTAATAATGGTGTTAGCAGTCAGTATATAATGTTTGGAAGTGTTTTGAGGTCAAACATCCAAGAATGTCCACGATGAGCGGAAACTAGTTGAAGTTGAAGTAGTGTGTCGTAGTGTTTTATAGTGTTGTTTTGGGGGAGGGTTTGAGGGTGAAATTGAGTAAGGATTGTACCTAAGCGTAGCATGATATATAAAGGGTCGAAACATCTGAGAACGACGCCACGGGGACCAACCAAAGGGTCCCCAAAGAGGACCAAATAATGGGACAACCAAGCTACCGTGCCAGCCAGAATCTGGCAGTGGCTGCGCGTTGCATGGATGGCAATGATTGGGAAAAATTCTTTCCCTTCTACAAGGAGCTGTCACGAACCACTTTGTCTTAAAATATTCTAAAAATAAGATTTGAATATGCCTGCGCGATACGCACTAAACACCAAAATTTGGTCGCATCGTTTTTATGTCAAATTTGAATAGGTTAAGTTGTGTAATGAATGAAGCGGTCTATTGGGTAATTTGACAATGAAATATTGACGTTTATTGAGTATTTTTATACCCCATAATTCACCAATCAAATCTAAACTCTCAACTGAAAGCAAAACCTCTACATTCTTGTCTCCAAAACTCCATTATTGAAGCTTTGAAGCTCTAAGGAAGAAGACTATTTTCTCAAATTTTTCTTCATAAATATTGTGGACTTTTGTTCACAATTAAGGTATGTTTTTTTATACTTGAATCTCTTTTATTTAAGGATTCAATTCCCATGATTTTTCAAAGATGATCAAAAATATAAATTGTCCAATTTTGTGATGTACCTATAGGTTCTTGCATAAAACATTTTGAATCATTGTATTATGATTTAATAGATGTGAATTTGATGATTTTAACCTAAAAACTATATTAAATCATTCAAACCATGCAATTCTAGTTTTTACTATTTTATGGGTCAAGTGATCATGTCTCAATGCTTTTGTGTTCTAGTGTAGTTTTCTTTAGGCTATGAAATGATGTAAGCATTGTATTGGATTTATGCATAAGTTTTCTTACATTAATAAATCTATATTGCATTGATTTAGATTCATTGAGTACTATGATTTTTTTTATTTAATTGATGATTAAGGCCATAGGTAAGGTTCTTTTGGTATTGTATTGGATGATTTATCTATGGATTGAAGTGGTGAGAATTATTTGTGGTACGCTTCCCTAGTTCTCTTTATTTTATGTAATGTATTCCTTGAATGTTGTTGTGATTGGTTTGGTCCACTAATAGCTAGAATTATTGGAATTAATTTATGTATTACGATGATCGTGGCCTTGTTTCACTACTTGATATATTATGATGGTTTATGTAGTAGATTTATGTGAAGTATGATTATATCAATCTACTAGTTATTAAGGTGAATGTATGTGTTCTTCTATTGATGTTGTTAGGTGATCATGTTAGACTATGACTATGTCCTTATGTATGTACTCTAAGAGTTGATACATGATTCCTCCAACTTGGTTATAAGAGTCGTATGATGGTTATATTGATAATATTATAGTAGTGAATAGGGTGATATAAATATGAAGTTAGATATTACTATAAGCTTTTAAAATGATATGCTATATGTTGAAAATGTGTTTGTCTTGTCCTGGTAGACTTGTGTCACTTACTTGATACATGTACATTGTGACTATGACTTCTTGACTTAGTACGCTAAAGCGTGTTAGTCTTGTATGTATGAATGACATAATACCTTAAACAGAGTGAGAATGTCAAATTATGTGGAGCCCACAACCTAGTTGACAGGTTATGATATTCTTAAAGTCGAAAGTCATAATGGTATCCTTCTCGTGTGAATGGTGGACTTAAGATTGGTTGGCTTGAATGGCATGAAATCATCCTTAGGAAAATCATTAAGCTATCCTCTTGACCATTGAAAGGCAACCGTAGGGGACCTCTTTGATAAGGTGAATGTGATCGGGTTATGAACTATTTATGGAACCTCTTCATGTGATTCTTTATGTGAATGATTGTATAAGAACAAAGGCTAGAACCTAGTAAGTATGGTTTGGGAAGTAGATCAAGTTAAAGATGAGGCTAGAGTACAAATAAAACCTTCATATTCCTTAACAATGTGCCTACATGGGATAAGTCAAAGTTCTACCATTGGCTAGTAGAACACCTCGATGGGAGTAGATTACAACTCCGGATTCCATTACAAAATACCATCGTCTATGTTGGTTATTGCCTATTCTCGACATGTGGGATACCCACTACTGTTGGAGAAGTTCTATGAATTTTAATTGGTAGTATGGGACGCTATCTAGAAATTGCAGAATAGGCTTTGAAGATGTTAGTGAGTGAGTTCCTAGGTATTCTCCAACACCTTAACATGAATGTCCTTATATGTTGAATGACTCTTAGACAAACTAATGAAATAATGACGTAGTTTGAAATCATATAAATGAATATATACTTACCTAGAGTACTTTAAGGCTTGATTAGTTAAGGTGTGAAGGGGGAAACAGTAATGATCACTTTATATCTTAGCTAGGTAAGTGTTAAGAATGACGCTAGATAGGAAAATTTTTTGATTAGGTAGACATAATCTATACATAGGAAGTCTTAGGGATTATTTAGGTAATCATTGAGACGGTGCATCAAGGCTCTCTAATTGAATTACATAATTAAGTCTTTTGATAACCTTTGTGAGATGAATTTCATATTTTATATATGTTATTGTATGAAGTGAGAATGATAATATCCTACGTACTCTAAAGGATTTGTTAAGTGTGTTTGAAAGGATTGTATGGGCGGCTGCTTCATAACTCACTCAAGTGAGACTTAGAATCACATTTTGTAGCAAGATCTCATGTTATGTGTTTTGGTGTATTGTAAGTGTATTCATCTCATTATAGGTAATCCTAAGGATCATTTAGGTGTTCTTAGAGAGGGTGTATGGGCGGTCTCTCTTTGTTTTATTTAAGGGAGTCTTAGGATAAATTTTAGTGAGAATGTTGCATACTAAAAAACATTCACTATGAAGTTGATTTTAGTTCAATGTATCATTGGCTTAGTTCACTGTAATGTGCCTTAAAAATGATAAAGGATTATGGATATCTTATTTGTTTCTAAGGTGTTAAATGTAGTTCTTATTGTTAAACCATGATGTTCTAATCAAAAAGAGCATATTTCCATTAAATGTCTATTAGCATGATTTTATGTGTTATGCCACACTTATTACATTTGTTTCTACTAATCCTTAATTTTAGCTATATCTAAATTGATTCGTAGGTGAACGTGGTTTTGGGAGTGAAAACTTGGATTATAGGATCTTTCAAGCCAGTTTGAAGTATGTCCTCATTTGACTCGAGGGCATTGATGTCTTTTGATTTCTTATTTCGAAGCATTATAATAGACTTAATATGACTATATATCGATTCTATGAGCTGTGTCCCAAGTAAAATTAGATTCAAATATTTTATGACATGAGACTTAGTATTTCATATGATATTTATATGAAAGATATTTCGAAAGACTATTTGAATGTTGTGAAAATGTTAAATTCCGCACTACTTTTAATATATGTATATGCGATGAATTATACAAAAGGGAGTGTATGACACATCCGAGAGGTCAAGTAGGCCGTGTTCCAATTTGAGAATGCCCTAAATTCTAGGGGGTAATCTCGAGTTGTGAAAATGTTGTATCAGAGTAGAGGTTGTAAAAGTTGTTTTAGGAATCCAAAAGACTCATAAAGACATGTCTAGTAGAGTCTTGACCATCGGTGTGAGTCGTGACACATTTATGGGCAAGAGGGTATAGGACGATAAAGTTTACCTTCTTTTCTAATCCTATGTCATTTCTTATAGATTTAGAAGTTATGGTTGTTCTTTTCTTATGCTTTTCCTTGTGTTATAGGAGATGAATAGGAGGAGGACACCTGCTAGGAGAGTTGATGAGAATGGTGTGAATGAGCAGATTCCTTCTTCAAGTTGAACAACTTGAGAAAGTTCTTCAACGTAATAAAGGTACTCAAAGGGCTCAACGTGGTAGATATGCTCAAGTCCCAATTGTTGAAGAAGGTATTGATGTTCCAGTGGTTTCCCCCGAAATGAATAATGGAGATGTTAGGTAGGCTTTATTTTTTTTTACCACTGACCTATGACTACCCATGTGAATAGGGGTATTGTTCTTAGAGTGAATGTTGTGAGGAGCACTATGAAATCTAGATTGAAATACTTTTTTAGGATGAATACTTTTATCTTTCTTGCCTCTATGGTGGGAGAGGATTCCCAAAAGTTTCTAGATTGTGTGTACAAGGTGTTGAGTGACATGGGTTAAATTCTTGGGAGAAGACCGAGTTAACTTCATACCAATTGAGGGAGGTTGCTCTGGTATAGTAAACTCAATGGAAAGATCATATACCGTTGAGTCATGTCATACTGAGTGGGAGGAATTTAAAGGGAAGATCTTAGTAAAGTATTTTCCCTATGAGAGGAGGGAGGTGAAAATAGAGGTGTTTATCAATCTAAAAAAGGAAATATGAGTGTTGAGTAATACTCATTAAAATTCAATATGTTATCTAGGTATACCCCACCCTTAGTGTCTAACCCTACTGATGAGATGGGTAGGTTTGTGACCGGGGTGGCCAACCTAGTGAAAGAAGAATGTCATATGACTATGCTCCATGATGATATCTAGCTAGACTAATGGTTTATGCTCAATCCTGTGAGGAGTATAAGATTGGTAGGACTGGTAGAAACTTTAATATAATTGGGTAAAATGATCAAAGCCAACCTACGTTCAAGAAGAAGGCTTTAACTCAAGATGAGACTAGGGGTGCTAAGGTGAAATTTTAGAAGGGTAGTGGTTCTCAAGTTGGTAATCCTACATGTGCTACTTGTGGAAAGAGGCCACATGGGCAATGTATATTGGGTACTCCGAGTTTATTTGGATGTGGTAAATATTGACACAGAGTGAGGGATTGCACTTCTATTGCATCTTGAAGAAGAGAGAGTAAGCAAGTACTTCCAAATGCTCTGTAAGGTGATGCTCCAAAAAAGAATCTCTTCTATGCACTACAAACTCGATAATCGTAGTCGTATTAGGATGGGGATGATGGTAATTCCTTGTATTTCTTTCTTTATTGTTTTAAGTTCCTTCCAAGTGGGGGAGTATGGTTAGTAGAGGAGTTAGAATGTCATAGTAATTTTTGCATGGTGGTTAGGTGTCTTTTTGTAATCAAATTTCATTGATTCCTTGAATTGTTCATTCCATGGTACTATTATGAGGTTGTAAATTGAGTGTATATGGTTTTGTCTATCATATTGTCATGCTTTTATCATCAATTTCCTAAAAGTTGCATTTTTGATATTTTGAAGCATGTTCACTGTAAAGCTGCCAGCTTACTGTAAAGATTTTGAAATTTGGGCTAAATTGTTCTTTCATTAAAAATAATTATGGTTTGTATATAACTGATTTATATGAGCATAATAATGAATATAAAATGATTTCTTTCTATTTGAAATGAAGAATGTGAGCCTGATTGCATAATTAGTCGTAGATTTAGTTCTAGCTTCTTGTTATGTTGTGAGTCTCATGGTTATATGAAATTGATGTTTTTCAATAAATTTTTATTGTATAATTGCTTATTTTGAATGTTTATGAGCTTTTAACTGAGTCTCTACTCTTGGAAGTGTTCGGAGAGTGAAAAGTGTCATTCGAGGATGAATGTTTCCAAGTGGGGGAGTATTTTTACGCCATAAAAATGAGCTAGGTTGAACTAAAGCCTACCAGGAGTGTAATGATGTTTTAAAGTCTGGAAATGGTTAATAATACTTTTTATAGGCAGTATATGATGTTTTGAAGTGTTTTGGAGGTCAATGTCCAAAAACATCCAAGATGACCGGAAACTAGTCGAACTTGAACTAGTATTTTGTAGTGATGTTTTGGGGGATGATTTGATGGTAAAATAAAGTACATATTATCCTACATGTATCATGACATGTAGAGGATCAAAACATCCAAGAACGACGCCCCGGAGAACTAGTCAAAGGGTCCCGAAGAGGACCCAAACATAACTAGCCAAGCTGCAGCGCCAGCTTGAATCTTGCAGTGGCTGCGCGTTCCGCAGCTGGCACTGAGTGGGCTATATTTTTGCCCTGTGATGCGTTTATTTCTTTAAACAATAGGTCTCGAAATTGTGAAAAAATAAGATTTAATGTGACTCCACAACGCGTGGTAAACTCCCATATTTTGTTGCGTCGTTTTTACGTAAAATTTGAATAGGTTAAATTGTCTTATTAGTGCATCGGTCTTTTGGGTAATTTGGAATGAATTATTGGCGGTTATTGAGTATTTTTATACCCATAAACTCACCAATCAAAGCTAAACTCTCAACTAAAAACAAAACCTCTCCATTCTTTTGTCAAGTTTTTCATCACCAATCTTTGTGGTCTTTTCTTCACAATTAAGGTATGACTTTTCATCCTTAAATATCTTTTCTTCAAGGAGTCAATTCCAATGATTTTTCAAAGATGACAAAAAACATGAATTCTCCAATTTGTGATCTTGTAATGGTTTCTTGCATAAAAAGTTTTGAATCATTGAATTATATTTGAATTGATGTTAGTGGTGATTTTAGCCTAAAAACTCTATGAAACTATGCAAACCATGCAATTCTAGTTTTGACTATTTTATGGGTTAAGTGATCATGTCTCAATGCTTATGAATTGTATTGTAGTTTTCTTTGGTATATTGAATGATTTAAGAATTGTATTGGATTGATGCATAGGATGTATTAAATTAATAAATATATATTTAATCGATTTAGATTCATTGAGTAGTATGATTCTTGTATTGAATTGATGATCATGGTGATGGGTAACGACTTTTTAGTATTGTATTGGATTATTTTGTTGTGGATTGAAGTGGTGAGAATGCATTGGTGGTACATTGCTCTAATTTTCTTTATTTTGTGTAATGTAGGTCTTGAATTATGTTGTTATTGGTATGTTCAATGTAAGATCGCGGTTCTATATGCTTTACTTGTGAATTAAATGGCCTCGTCGGCATTAGTTTATGTATTATTATGATCATGGCCTTGTTGGCACTACTTAATATATTACGAGGGTTTGTGTAGTGGATTAATTGGAAGTATGATCATATCTATCTACTAGTGATTAAGGTGAATGTATACGTTCTTCTATTGATATAGTTAGGTGACCATGTTAGACTCAGGCTATGTCCTTACGTGAGCAGTCTTCGAGTTGGTAAATAATTTTTCCTACTTCGTTATAAGTGTCATATGATGATTATATTGATGATATTATTTAGTGAATAAGGTGTCTAAAGATTATATTGGTTATTTTCACTTACGGGGAGCAATCATTAGACGTACTGCAGTGGCGTCCTTATCGAGGACTAAGACTAGCCTCTTAGCTTACATTATTCTATTCATAGGTTAAAATACGGAAAAATTTAAATCTTTTCTTCTATCTATCGTGAGGTTCACATATGCCTCTTGCATACACATAATAAAGTCATATCGAGTATACATCGACCCTTCGTATAAGAAGATTACATAGTCTTCTACGTTTATTATATATATACACACACACAAACACACATACATATAAGAAAGTGGCATTGACCTAGAAGTGGTGAAGACCTACCCAATTTGGGGAATGAGGATCCAAGTCTTCCTTCAAGCGTCATCACAAGCCTTCAAAAGACCAGAACCTAAATATGTTTGGAACAAAGGAAGAAATGGGGTTAGCACATCACTTGTACTAAGTATGGGAACATATGCAGACACAACATAAAAAAAGGGACATTTCATCAGACTAACTTACTTTGAAAACCTATTATGCACATTTAAGACCAAATACCAGTCAATAAGAACATTTTCCTTAAGTCAAGACCATGTACATCACAAGACCAACAATACAAAGTCTAGTCAAGTCAACATGTATGGAGTTCATAACTTCATCACATAAGCAAGACCCTTACACACAACCCACCATTTATCCTACAGGTGTAATGACCCAACAAAACCCCATGACCTTTCTCAATCAAGAAAACCAAATAAAGGATGACAAATAATGTCTAACTATATATAACATAGCAACAATGGTAATCATCATCATATTTAGAAACATAGACCAATAGCATGTTCATAAATGAAACTAACATCATATATGATCATCAACATGTAGGGTCATTATATATAAAACATACACATTATAGAACACAAGAACAACCTCCAAAGGATTCCCTCATGGAAACCTAGTGCACGACATAGGTAGAGACCCATACCCCTACGTAGGCTAAGTAAAACCTCTTAACTCATCTTATATAGTGTTTACTTCATTATTTCCTTTTACTTCTGGTAATACTTGCCATAACCGACATAAACCACAAGAGTTATGTGTGGAATCTGGTGTTGTAAAAGCTTACACTAATTGATTGTGGTGTACTAGGCAAAGTAGTACCAAACATGAACATAACATCTAGGTGGATCCACTAGCTAGTATTCCTTTCATGTCAACATATTTTATGGATCTTGGGGGCTTTCATGGAAGTATCATTGTACGCCCTATTTGGGCTATGAGGCTACCCACAACGCGAGGACTATGGTGTACCCTACCTTCCATCGTTGGGAAGGTACCACCCCTAATCTTCAAGTTTGCTCGGTGCTAAGCTAGAGTCTCTTTTGAAATGTCTTCAAGCCTTTATTAATCATCATAGATTAATTTAGTTAATACGGTATACCCCTTATATAGTAATAATTATAGCTCAATAGGAATTGCATGAGTATTGTCATTTTATTACAATTCAAACATGTGAGGTTAGCACATTTATATAATCACATTATTATAAGGCATATTTTTAACTCATCACAATTATTATATCATTACATCATAGCCAAAAACTCACAAACCAAAAATCAAGACATTTTAATTCAACATCATACCAACCCTAATCAATCTTATTATAAGGTACACTTTAATATAACTTCATCACAAAACACAAGTAATCGTAAGGGAACTAAAGGATTGAGATCAAAAAACTTACCCATCTTCTTCATAGGCCATCATCAAAGTCTTACAAAAAACCATCCAATTAAACCCAACTATGGGTATAATAATATCATTCCATAGTAATAAATACAACAACTAGGTCAATATCATAATCACTATACCAATTAACTTCAATTCATAACCTAGGTTTAGGAGGAAATAAGGTTCATCATGAATTCCTCAACAAATCGATAAATCCCAACAATACATTACCCTCGCCAATCCATAGATGAATTAGAATTGACAAAACAAGTCTAAGAATCAATTCATTCTTTAATTCCTATCAATTTATATGCAATCTTGATGATTTGGGGAATTTGGGGAAAGGAAATGATCTACATGAATTTCCCTCAATTAAAATGAATTAACCAATAATCTACACTTAATAAGTCATATGAAATCACAATTTAACGTCAATTTGAAGTTCAGAAGAAAACCCTTTAGAGTAGGAAAACCCTTAGAATTGGGTGATTTAAAAATCAACTTTTAAATAACCTCTTGGGGGAAGGAATACCAAGAGTGAAGAATTCATACCTTAATGAAGATAAATAAACTAAATTCAAGTTAAATACTAGAAAAATTGTCCTTCTTCTTCAATCTTTCTTCTTCCTAATTGAGGATCGTGGGAGAAACAAAGTAGAGAGAGATGAGAGGTTTCGGTTTTGTTTTGGGAATTGGGTTTATGTGAATGAAAAATGACTTAAAACTGACCATTAAGCGATATATAATCACCTCCCTAATTACCCAAAAGACCCCTCAGTTAAATGGGTCTGTTTATGAGGTCAAAATGCTTAAAATACGATTTACCGAATCTGGGAAGTAGATGCATGTCGCGGGACTAATTTCACATTTTATTTTGTAACTCCAGTTTTCAGAAGTAAGCCTCGTAGACTGCACGCGTCTCACAGCACCTTTTTCCACACCATATGTTAGCTGCGCGTCGCGCAGTGATTCTCCTATTCTGGCTGCTGCATGTTGCTGGCATCTTGCTCGCCAAGGTTTGGGTTCTCCTCCCGGACCCTTCGGGATGTCCTCGGGGAGTCGTTACTTGACGTTTGGACCCTTTGTACTATACTCTACCTATTTAAAGTATTTCTATAAATTTTGGACTTAATATGACCCTCCCAAACCTTCATTTAATATAGGGACATCAACAAGTTTGGTTTACATAGTTTTCGAACGTTATGGACGTTTCTTGTTGTCTTGGCCCTAAAACTTCCTAAATGGCTTATAAACATTAATTTAGGCTTAGAAACAATATTTAGGGTTTAATTCACCATGTGAGTCTCTATCTTAGGTCATGCACCTTAATAGTATTATTTATGTCCCCCTTAGTAACATTAGTCCCCAAATGACACTAAAATTCTTTAAAAAGAAACGATAGACTAAATACTAGCCGCCCAACAAAGAAAAAAATATAATAATCATGAGTAACAACTCATAGGAGTGATTCACCACTTCATTCATCACATAAGCATGACATTTACAAATAGCAATTCAAATCACAAGTTATTTCACATAAGAGCTCAACTTTCATAACACTTATTGAGGAAATACCTTCTCAACACCAATCATAAGATTAAAATAGAACCAAAGATTTACCATGCTATTCTTTCCAAGTCAACATCAAAGAACCAAAAATGTCAAAATATAAACGCATATATTTCATATAAGTGCAAGTAAACACTTTTCTTTCATGAAAACTCATTTTGATACAACTTTTATCAAAATATGCAGATCTTTCAAAAAAAATCCAAATTCAGTTTATTCATTATTTTTATTATGAATGGGAATAATTAACCTTTATTACCAAAGAGATGAGGATAACGGGGCTTCATGTCAGCCTCGGTCTCCCATGTTTCTCCCTGAACTAGGTTTGCATAACACCTTTACGGAAGACACCTCCGTGTTCCTCATCCTATTCACTTGCTCATCAAAGATTTCAACCGCAACCTCCTCGTAAGAGAGGCTATCTTCAACTCCTAGACCCTCAATAGGAAGAATGCATTTGGGATCACTGTGCACATGTTGAGCATGGATACATGGAAAGCCGGATGAACCGAAGCTAATTCACTAGGTATCCTGAACACACATGAAACCTTTTAAACCCTTTGCACTATTTCATTGGGGACGCACATAATGCAGACTCAACTTTCCTTTATTTCCAAATATCACCACTCCCTTCATGGGTGAAATTTTATGATACACTTTATCCCCTTCTTCAAACTCTAAGTCTCTTCTCCAATGGTCGGCATAGTACTTTTGCCTACTATAGGTTGTTTTCAAAAGGTTCTTATATTATGAACATTCTCTAAAGTCTTATAAATTCAATTTGGGACGCAAAAGTGAACACTCACCCACTTCAAATATCAAATTGGTGACCTACATCTCCTACCATGCAAGGCCTCAAAAGAAGCCACAGATATAGATGAATGGTAACTATTGTTGTAGGAAAATTCAACCAAAGGCAATTATTAATCCCAACTTCCCTTGAAGTCAATTATACAAGATCTAAGAATATTATCAAGTGTTTGAATAGTACGCTCCGCTTAACCATCCGTTTAGGGATGAAAAGTGGTGCTTAGCTTCACCATGGTACCCAACCCTTTTTGGAATGACCTCCAAACCTAGATGTGAATTGTGCACCTCTATCCGATATGATGGATAACGGAATACCATGGAGACACAAAATCTTATCTATGAAGATCCTTGCATAATCGTCCGCCGAGTATGTGGACTTGACGGGAATAAAATGAGCGGATTTGGTCAACCTATCCACAACAACCCATATGGAATCATGTCACTTTTGGGTCCGAGGCAAACCTAAAAAGAAATCCATATTTAAGTCTTTCCCACTTCCAAGTAGGAACTTGGATTTCTAGAAGTAAAACACTTGGATTTTTATGCTCGACTTTCACTTGTTTGCAATTAGGACATTTGGCAACAAATTTTGCTATATCCCTTTTCAAACTATCCCCCAAAATACCTCTAAGGTCACAATACATCTTTCTATAGCTCGAATGGATGGAGTAACGGGTCCCATGAGCTTCCTCAAGAATCCGGTTCCTCAAACCATCTAAATTGGAAGCACAGGATGTTCAATGATACCTCAAGACACTACCCCAAAAGGAGAATGCCTCAATAATCTTATCAAAAACCAATTCTTTCAACTCTATCAATGATTTATCAAGGTGTTTCTTAGACTTCACCTCAACCACAAAATATGATTTGGAGTTATGATGGACAATAAATCCAACATTTGGAGAATCGTCCAATGCAACACCCACTCTAGTAACCTATGAACATCTTTCACTAGGTTTTTCTTGACATCTTTTTTATAAGAAACTCTAACCATGGTCATACAACTTAGAGCATCCGCTACCACATTGGCCTTGCAAAGGTCGTAGAGAACACTCATGTCGTAATCTTTCAACAATTCCAACCACCTTCGTTGTCACAGATTCAACTTTTTTTTATTAAAGAAATATTGAAGACTATTGTGGTCGGTATACACATAAACATATACATCATACAAATAATGCCTCCATATTTGAAAGGCAAATACCACGTCCTCTAACTCAAGATCATGAGTTAGATAGTTCTTATCATGCACCTTAAGTTGTCTAGAGTCATAGGCTATTACTTTCCCTTGTTGCATAAGCACACATCCCAATCCTAGTCAGGATGCATCACAATATGCAATGAAGCCCTTTTTACCCTCTAGTAAAGTAAATATCGGAGCGGAGGTAAGCCTCTCTTTCAAGATTTGGAAGATTCTTTAACAAGCCTCCGACCACTCAAATTTAACACTCTTTTGTGTCAAGGTAGTTAAGGGAGATGAAATAGATGCAAAACCATCCAAAAACCTCTTATAATAATCCACTAGACCAAAGAAACTTCGAATGTCGGTTGGAGTCAATGGCCTAGGAAAAATTTTGACCACCTCCGCTTTCCTTGGATCAACCTCAACTCCATCACTAGAGATAATATGACCAAGAAACGCCACCGAACTCAACAAAATCTTACATTTGTCATAATTGGAAAATAGTAGGTTCGCTTAAAACACTTGTAATACCACCCTCAAGTGATCTATGTGTTCACACTCACGTTTTGAATATATCAAGATGTTGTTAGTGAAGACAATGAAAAATGAGTCTAGGTAACTTCAAAACACTCTATTCATGATAACCATAAATGCCGCCGGGGCATTAGTGATATTAAAGAATATTAATAAGAAATCATAGTGATCATATTTTGTCCGAAATGCCATTTTCGTATATCCTCACCTCTTACCCTATGTTGGTGATACACCAATCTCAAGTAAATTTTAGAAAAGTAGCTTGATCCTTGGAGTTGATCAAACAAGTCATCAATCTGAGGGAGAGGATACTTGTTTTTAATAGCGACTTTATTGAGTATGAGATAGTCAATGGACATAGTACAAGACCCATCCTTCTTCTTCACAAATAACACCAGAGCACCTTATGGAGAAATAGTAGGTCTAATAAAGCCTTTATGTAGTAAGTCGTTCAGTTGAGCCTTCAAATCTTTCAATTTGGCCGGAGCAATCCGATAAGGAGGAACTAAAATGGGGTTGGTATCTTGTAGCAAGTGAATACCAAAATCAGTTCCCGTTCAGGAGGGATTTCGGGAAAATCACGAGGAAAGACCTCCAGAAATTACCATCTCAATAGGAGGATTTTCGGAGTCTAAATCTTTGACTCTTACAATATGGTATAAACACCCCTTAGAGATTATCTTAGAAGCCTTCACACAAGAATAATACGACCTCTAGGAAAAGAATTTCCCCCATTCCATTCTAAGACGGGTTTATTTTGAAAATTCAACTTAACAACTTTAGTTCTACAATCAATGGAAGAAAAAAAATCATGCAACCAATCCATCCCCAATATGACATCAAAATAGACCATATCTAGTTATACTAACTCAACATGAGTAACTCTATTGGTTAATATAACAGGACAATATCTATATAGCCTCTTTGCAACCACGGACTCATCCACTCAAATGGACACCATAAAAGGTTCATTCAAGATATCAGGCTAAATATAAAACTTTACAGATACAAAAGGAGTAAAAAAATATAGGGTAGCACCCTTAACAGGTAAATCATATACATAAATAGAGAAGACTTGTAACATAATGGTCACACTTCAGGAAACTCTCTTTTTCACCCCTAGAACAAAGTTCATAAGCGTGATTCTTCTTTGGAGGATCCACATTAGAATCACTTGTTTGAGCATTCCCACTACCTTTGTTTTGACCCTTCAAGTTTGGGAAATCCATCACCTTGTTGCCACACTTAGCATTACTAAAGCAATTGTCCGTACCTATGAGGCAATCACCATAATGCTTCTTGGTAAACTCTCCATAAGATGGCTTGTTGTTTGGTTAACTTGTACCACTTCCCTTTTTGGACTTAGGGTTAGACACCCTATCATCACGAACCTTAGGAAACTTGGAAGGATATTGATCAGAAAACCTCATTTTGAACCTAGGCTTTTCTTGGATATACAACCAGCCCTTTGAAAAACCACCACCAAATGAGTTTGACCTATTGGTATCCCTACTCTTCCTCTTAACCCTTGTATCCTCCACTCGATGAGCATAAACCATGAGATGAGAAATATTCATAGTATCATGTAGCATTGCTGAACCACATTCTTCTTACAGGTCATCTGACACTCGCTTTTCAAAGCCGATCATCTCATCCCTTGGGTCATAAACCAAAGAAGGAGCATACTTGGACAAGCACACTCATAACTCCTTGACGAAGGCTGATTAATTATTCAACCTTAGCTTCCCTCTTTTCTCTTTGAAACAAACTATAAAGAAAATCCTTCATTAAAATCTCCCATGTCACCGGATCACCTCTTAAGTCCTATTGTCTCTCAATTGGACCTACCAAATTTGGGCCACATCTTTGAGTTGGTAGGTGGCTAACTCTGCCTTTTCTCTAGTAGTCAACCCCAAAGCAGAGAGGATTTTGTAGACATCATCAATTAACTCTTGGGGTCCTTCTCAACTTTGAACCCATAGAATGTAGGGGATTCATCCTTTTGAAATACCTCAAATGGGAGGCCATGGTGCTAACATATTGGTTTCCTCTGGGCACAACCTCCAAGTTAGCTTTTTTCGTCATGGTGTTTGCTTGAATAGTGATAGCTTGTGCTTGCATAGTAATTTCTTTGTGCATTTTGAAAAAGGCTTCCCTGTAGTCCTTATCCGACAAGGTTTAAGGATTGGTTGTATCTTGATCATCATAAGCAATTTCTTTAAGAGGAGGATCTTGATTGCCTCAGGGAGGATATCTCCCATTTGCAATCTCTTTATTAAGTCTTCGAACGGATCATCTCCGAGTATTCAATTCCTATAATCACAATAAAATGCTTAGATGCTAAGGGTACATATAGTAAAGAATCTTGAGGCACGATATTAAATTCCAAGAAAAAGAGAATTTCCTAAGCATCTTATTGTTTCCTATTCATAAGTGTAGCACACTTCACAATTATGAATAAGACTCAATAAAGACGTTGTAAAGTGAGACATCGACTCTAATGATATTCAACCTAATGCTCTGATACCATGATTATCACATTCGGGGAGCACCCCCTAGACGTAACAGGAATCGTCGTCCTTATCGAGGACTAATACTAGACTCTTAGCTTACATCATTATTTTCACAAGTTAAAATATGGAAAACATTCAAACTTTTCATCTTTCTATCAGGAAGTTCACATAGAATTTTCGCACACACATAATATAGCCATATCCTGTATACAAATACCTTTCATATAAGAAAATTACATAGTCTTCTACTTTTATGACACACATGCGCCACCCTACCCCCATATATATATATATATATATATATATATATATATATATATATATATATATATATATATATATATTATATATATATATATATAACATAGTCCTAAAATAGATGTCTCATCTCATAACAATCTAATAAAAATATAACAATTTGGCATAGCCCATACATCAATACAATAAAAGCCACATATAGTCTACACAATATTTAGTAATCAATTGAAAGAGAAAGAACAAAGTGTATTTAATACTAATCAACATCCAATGCTAGAAAGTGGGATGACCTCAAAGTGGTGAGCACCTAAAAATCATGGGGAATGAGGATCCAAGTGTTCCTTCAAGTGTCATCACAAGTCATTCAATGACCGGAACCATAAAATGTTTGGCGCAAAGGGATAAATGGGGTTAGCACATCATTTCTACTAAGTATCGGCAGATATACACACATAACATAAACATCATGCTAAAAGGCGACATTTCATTACAGCATGCTAATTTACTTTAAAACCCCATTATGCACATTCATGAACAAATACCAATCAATAAGCACATATTCCTTAAGTCAAAACCATGTACATCACATGACAAACAACAACAAGTCTAGTCAGGTCAACATGTATAGAGTTCACAACTTCATTAGATAAGCAAGACCCTTACTTATAACCCACCATTTAGTCTACAAGTGTAATGACCAAACAAAGCTCCAAAACCTTACTAAATCAAGCAAACCAAACAAAGGATCACAATTAATGTCTAACTATTCATAATATAGCAACAATAGTAGTCATCATCATATTTAGAAATGTAGACCAATATCATGTTCATTAATATGTAGGGTCATTATAGACATAACATACACATTATAGAACAGAAGAACAACCTCCTAAGGCTTCCCCAAAGGCAAACTAGTGCAGTCATAGGTATAGTCTCATACCCCTACCTAGGCTAAGTCAAACCTCTTAACTCATCTTATTTAGTGTTTACTTCATTATTTCCTTTTACTTTCGGGAACACTTGCCTTAGCCGACATACACCACAATATCTAAGAGTTGAATATAGTGTTTTTAAAACCTTACACAGATAGAAGGTGGTATATTAGCCAAAGTAGTACCAAACATGAACATAGCATCAAGATGGATCCACTAGCTAGTATTCCTATGGTTGAAACATGGTTTATACAGCTTGGTAGATGTCATGAAAATATTAATAATAAATAGGAGTGTCTATATATTTTAACTCTTCTATTTTACTTTCGACTACCGACGAGGGAGAAATGTCTATTCAATAAAGCATAATAGGACTTGTCAAGCTCCCAACTTTTCAAGTTCCTCTCTTTTCATCTTCCCTCAATTCCCCATTAAATCCTTCTATATACCCAACATTATTTTAGGACAACATAATCTGTCCATTTTAAATGAATCACATTAAGGTAAGTTTCTAAAATATGGGTAAATACATATCTAAATTTTACAAGGATGTATAAATTAAATTTTGATGAAATAATTTACCATTACTGTATTGTGTGTTTTATTTATTTCACTCAATATAATGCTATGTGAATACGTAACACTTCTAACAATTAGAATATAATTTATCTAGTTCAATCTTCTAGAAGTTGGTCTAAAAGGTATACCAGTAGTGGTAAATTTCCTTATTTTCCTTTTTAAGGATTGGAGAACTAATATTATTTTGAAATAGCTGAGTTTATACGTTCAACAACTAATATATCATTGGCTAAAGATCATTAAGGTCGGTGTAAAATGAACACACGTAACATAATATTTTAAATTGAAGTTAAATTACCCAATTGAATATTTTGATACTTTTTTTATGGATTAATTTGGGCTACATATTTACCTAGTTATTAGATGGACAAAATTTGATATGTTAAAGATAGTTGATGTTGTAAATGAAAAGATATACATCGAACAAAACTTAACCAGGATGAAAAGATCAAATTCTTTTGAGATAATATTACCACTTAAACAATAAATATTTATACTTGTATGTCCAATAAAAGAAACCACAAGGGAATAGAATGGAAGCAATATCCTTATATAGAAGGACTACAAGTTCCAAAATATAATTGAAATATAAATACTTGTCTCGTAATGCACAAGACAACTAATAATATAGAGAAGGATAAATGTATGATCCAGAAGGCCATAAGGTCATCCTCCCCTCCGAATCCCACAAAAGCTTGCTCAAAATTAGCGATGATAGCGGGTGCGCTATATGAACCAGAAAATAGATGTAAAGTGCAGTGTGAGTACAAAAACAATATATAATATGTAGGAATCATAGGAGACCTCATCTCGAAGAGTTAAAACACTGCGAAAACCATGAATATAACATTGTAGATGTCAAATTTATGAAAATTCAACAAGAATGCACTTGACTATAGGAAGGAACGAAATAAAAGCAAGTAAAAATATAACAAACTCTAAAATTACTTGATCCCTCTAAGCCTAGAAGGTAAATTCATGACCAGAATGGATACCCATAGGTCCAATAGGTAAACAGAATAATTATAGAAAGTGAGTATGAATACAGGTTTTTGGAAATTATGCGTCCACTATGAATGATAGAAGAAGATCCTTAACACAATTACAATGAACAAAAAAATAAATATCGACAGTATAGAGAGCACACACAACTTTAGATGGAAACTTCCTTGCTCAAGGGAGTAAACCCATGATGTATCTCAAACGATTTTTAGACTGCTTTTACTAAACATAACAATCCAAAGTAAAATCCAGTTTACAACACACACGAGGTTAACCTTTTAATCTCTTTTCTGAATAATACATTATCACTTAATGAGTCAAAGCAAAGTCTGCATTGCCCATTATACTAGACCAATTGATTATTATAAACTTTGACGTAAGACACTAAGTTGACTTTAACTAAATTCTTACAATAATTCACCAAAAGGTTGAAACATTTCTATCACAACTGAAACGAACCCTACAATTTAAGCTCAAATAAATGCAATCAACATAACAACTGTTCGTCAAGAACTTAGGCAGTCTATAAAGTCCCTTGCTTTTTTGAAGCTTGAATATCTCTCTTGCATGGGTGAATGATTTGTTGTTTTTTATCATAATTATATCCTACATCAAGATTTATTACTCATTGTAAAAAGGACCTCGTCCCTTGCGATTTTGTATTATACTAACAACCTCACCATCTTTTGACAATGACAACTTTCTAGTTTGTATAGAGTATGGACATGGACGAATATCATCAAAAGATTTGGGAGCATTAAGACTTATCCTTTTCCCTCTTTTTATGATGATAATCAATCGTGAAAGATTCTCATATTAGTTTAACATTCATTCAATAAAAAACATTATTTCCCCTTATCAGTAATATCTCTCCCTTTTGACTAAGCACAAAACATAAAGCCAATTCCCCATATCAGTAAATACCATCTTCGACTAGATGTTAACTTTATTGTAACTATGCAAAGTATTCCTTCTTTTGACGTCATTGAAAAGAAGTAGCAGTAAACATACACAAACTTGGTGCAAGATGTTCGGAATTTACGACCACGGTCAACACAGTACATGCACAAGTAACCAATAATAGAGAATATAAAAGCATATAACACACACCACAAGACACATTGTAAATAGATCTCACATCCGAACACAATAGTCAGCGAAAATAGTACACTTTCCACATAGAGTTATATAGGAGGAGAAAACAAACGCGACACAAGACACCTTTAGGATGGAGAGGGAGGGGGAGTAAGAGTTCTCATCAGCAAAGACATCCTCTCATTTGCATCAACACGAACTTTAATGATTTTCTTGCTGAGAGCTTTGACTTCCTCACTTAGTGAGGCATTTGTCTTCAACAACTGCTCATTTTCAACTTCAACTTTTTGACCACTATCTCATCCATGAAATTTATACCAGCCCCCTTGGAGGATGCCCTACGGTAAAAAACCCACTCCAATTGAGACTTATGTTGTGCAATCTCAACCACCTTATTATTCATGATCATTGTTGTTTCAGTCAACTCTCATTACAGAAAAGCTTATTGGTATATAATATCTGCTACCTGAGACCTATCCTTTGCCTTTCCCTCGACACATTCACACTTCAAAGGAGGCACTTAAAAATATTTGCTTCATAGTATCAGGTACTCCCCATCAAGGAGGCACTTAAAAATATTTGAACATATGTTTTAACAAATAGCCATAAGGAATGCCCTGTTTGGCTGACTTCCAAGTAATCACCATGTGCATATGTTCAAGCATTATTGAAGGAAGGTTTATCTTCATTCCATAAGAAACAAATTACTAGCAAATGTTACATTCCTCTTTTTTGTCCTTACCAAACCTTGTTGATGAACTCAATTATCAACTAGTACTCCTGTTTGAAAAATTTCTTTGGTAGACCTACATGTTTATGTCATCGTGATTTGTGCCCAATTTAATGAACTCACAAGAGGGTTTGCTGCCTTTTATTGACCGAATAACTTTCAGAAGCATGCCAAAAATGATTCCTAGAGTTTCCTCATCCGGAGAAATCTTGACCTCTCAAACAATATTCCTAAACCCCCATCACTAAAAAAATCTATCTTATAGTAGAACTCACAAAGTTCTACCTAATTCAAGTTGGTGTTGGGCCCTCAAATAGGTGTCCTAAATCTTGTCGTGAAACAAAATAAAAATATTTGACACCCCAAATTTTCTTAGGATTTTAGGGTCGACCACTGTTCTATTCAGCTGCTTTTGGTTCTCTATATCTTTAATACGCTTTTCCCATGTTATCACCATTTAGGTCTAGGAAGGCAATTGTTGAGGCATTATTACCTCAAACTTTATTTCTAATAAACACCAAATGAGTTTCCTCTTTCTCACTATCGACATCAAAAGACTTAGGAGTTTGGTCGAACATGTGTTGAGTACTCTGATAGACCTGTTCCGGCGATCTAAACTTTTGTTCCAAAAAAATTGGTTGAACATTTCCTCAGAGAGAGATTGAGCTTTATACGACCATCAATTCTTTTAATACTGCTAGAATATTATACTTTCGACCCTTTCCCTTAAGAAAATATCCTTCAAAAAGATTATAATACATGGAAGTAGACACAGACCTAGAAGCCACTTGTACTTCTTTAATAAAGAGATCAATACTAGTCATCAAACTTACTAAGCCGCAAAATTCAAATATTTCTCTCCCGATAGGGCTATGGTCGGACAACAAGGTAAGATTTTAGGTTAGAATGCAGGAGATTCCACCACTTCAGTGTGGGGTGTGTTTGATTCACCCGTCTCATAAACTCCACAGACAAAAGTGGATAGAATTTCTTTAGGGGAGGAAGGGAGAAATTGAATTAAGTGAGATTCTCAATTTCTTCGGAGATAGGGAGCTTTGATAGTGAAGAAGACTTAGACATTTTGATTCAAAGAAAAATTGACTGAAAAACCTATTGAATAAAGGATGATTTAGGAAGAGATTATCATAGTTGAATTCACTAAGGGGATGTATTTAAAAAGGGTATCGAGTCTCTCAATAGTAGTGACATTTGGATCTAAAGTGAAGGGACGACTAATTATGACATGATTAATGAGGGAAGGACACATGGAAATGATTGTTGAAAAATAATTGTGTAGCATAAGTGATACTAACCTTTCGTGGACCAGGTCCATTTCATTTGATGTCCCTGCCTGTATGATTTAGTTTTCCTCTAGCAAACACTCCATGAGTGTGTACCTTTTTTAAGGTAAGTGAATTCTCCAAAAAAAAATATGTATAGATACATGTTGATCTTAAGATAGACAAAAAGAGGGATATCATGAAAATTGGAAATTAAATTAGGTGACTTTATGCATCCTTAGCCTCAGTCTATTTTTTGCAAAACTTTCTTTGCTCAAAAGATTTATAAAGATATAAGCCTCTTTGTCTGTTGTCTTGCAAAATCACATCACCACATTCTTTTTTCTCAATGTTATTCCTTAAAAAGTGATGTCTGATATCTATGTATTAAGTCTTCTTATGTTGAACAAGATTCTTGGCCATATTCATTGCACTACTGTTGTCGTATATGAGGGTAATAGTATTTGTAAGAACACCAATGTAATTGAGTTATTTCTTGATCCATAATAGTTAAGCATATCATGAGGCATCATCCACATATTCTACTTCTGCTATGGACAAGGTTACTGAGTTTTGCTTCTTCATACCCCATGAAATCAGTGCACATACTAATAAATGAGCCATGCCTGATGTACTTTTTTGATCAACAAAAAAATCAACATAGTCAGCATTAACATAACCAGTTATATCAATAACGTCACCTAAAGGGTAGATAGATCCTGTTTTCCCCTTAGGTATATCAATATTCACTTCGTGTCCTTCAAGTGTGATTCATTTTTTGTTGCTTAGAATCAGGCACACATTCCTACACTAAAGACTATGCTAGGCCTTCTTTAAGTAAGGTTATTAAAGAAGTGACCCAATGATTCCTCTTTACATAGTCTAATTGACATAAACTTTTTGTTCATCCAAGTCAAATTTTACACTTGTGGTCTTGGGAGTATCAAGAAATTTTTCCTCAAGCATCTTAAATTTTTTAGCAACTGTTTTATTTAAGTATCTTGTCATATTCATGTTCCCTAAGATGACTTCTTGATTTCCATCCCTAAGAAGAATGTAAGCTCCCCCGTCATACTTATTTAAAATCCAATACTCATCAAATCAGCAAACTCTTTGCATATTGAATTTGAAGTAGCTCTAAAGATGATGTTATCTACTATACCTACACAATAAAAAACTCATTATATCTAGATTTAGGAACATACAATTATCAATTTTATATCTTTTGAACCCGTTTGAAAGAAGAATATTTGACAGGTACACATACAAAGCTCTCATAGCTCGCTTTAGACCATATAGAACATTATCAAGCTTCAACACATGGTTTTGAAGATCAAAATCTTCAAAACCTGGTGGTTGTTTGACATACATTTCCTCCTTATGATACACTTTCAAGAAGGCACTCTTGATGTCCATTCTAAATAATTTTAACTACATGTAGGCAACAAAACCTACTAAGATTCTGATGGCATCAATTCTAGCTACAGGAGCAAATGTATCTTCATAGTCAATACCTTCTTGATTATATCCTCTTACAATGAGTGTTGACTTATTTCGTGTGATGATTATATTCTCATCAAGTTTGATTCTACAGACCCATGTAGTACCGATAATGTTTCAATTGAGAGGTAAGTGGACTAGTTGTCTCATCTTACTCCTCTCAAACCTATGTAGTTCTTCCTCTATTGATTTTATCCAATCAACATCATTCAAGGGTTCATTGATATTATTGGGATCAATGGTTTATATGAAGGCTGAACACGCAACTAGATATCATGTTTTGGCTCTTGTTTGTATTTCAGAGTCAATTGGAGAAACAAGATTTTCTAACTTCCTTATTATATCCTCTGAAATATCATCTGCAGGTTCATCTTCTTCAATCTTCGAGTTCTAGAGTTGCATGGTATGGGACAAGGTTCCTCTATGAGTTCTTCACCTTTTTCTTTCATTAAAGGTTGTTCACTTCCAGAAGTTTTAATTACCTTAACATGACCATTCATCATTTCATATACATCAATGTATTTATTGTGTTTATCCTTGCTCCTATCAGCAAATTAATCAAATATGACATGCCTACTACCTTCAACACATAGAGTTCTTTAATTAAAAACTTTGTATGCCTTGCTGGCAAAAGAGTATCCAAAAAACACCCCTTCATCAAACCTGAAATGAAACTTGCAAAGATCATCCTTTCCAATATTCAGTACAAAGCATTTTCAGCCAAATTGTTTTACATAAGCGTTTGAAGGTTTCCTCTCATTCAAGCAGTCATAAGGTCTTTTCTTGATCACAGATATAATGAGACACATGTTTGTAACATCGCAAGATGTGTTGACAAATTCTTTCCAAAAATTCTTTGCAAGCCCTGAGTCAATCAAAATGGTTCTTGCAATATCCACCAATGTACATCTTTGCCATGATAAGATGTCATGACAAATATCTTGCAGTTTACCTTCAGTTGAATTGATTTGTCAAAGGTGATCAATAGTCTGATTTTCTCTTGCTTGGTCCCCAAAAAATTTTCCAAGTACACCATGACAAATCATCAACCGCTATAAGAATATATTTCTTACCTTCTTTGAAGTGTGGCATGTCCACATAGATCTGTGTGGAGAAGTTCTAAGGGTCTGGTTGTGCTCACACCTTTCTTGGTTTTAAAGAAAAATCTTGTTTGTTTGCCTCTGAGCTAACATCACATACTTTGTTGTAAGAAAACTTTATCTTTGTCCATCCACGCACCAGGTCCTTGCAACAATCTTGTTTAGCAAGGATGAACTCGCATGTCCATATTGCCTATGCAATAGATTTGCATTATCATTTTGACCACTTAGACATGATAGTTTTCTCCCTTCTACTGAGTTAAAATATGTAACATACATGTTTTAACCCTTTTGGCGGACATAAAAACCCTCTTAGCTACAAAGTTAGTAACATATCACCTATTAGACAAGAAATTAACATTACTTCCCTTATCGCAGTTTTGAGATACACTTAGAGATTGTATTTAGAACATTAACAAAATTTATATTTCCATGGAATGATCTGTTGATCTTCCTATTTTGCCAATTTTATGAGTGAAACTCTCCTTCTCACCTCCAAACGACACATCACCATTCTGGTGTGCTTCCAAAGAGAGGATGTAGTGAGTGTCTCCGGTCATATTCCTTGAGCATGCACTACCAATGTATCAACTGTGAGTGATTCCTCTCTTCTCATCGTGACTCTCCTCATTAGATATTTTCATTAGTGAAAAAATGGATTTGCACATACTTTCATCAAATTTGACAAACATCTTCATGGCTATCTTCCTCTTCCTTGGATTCGCTTGAAGCATTTCCCCAAACAACAACGGTTATCTTCACTAGTTGATCATCATGAGCTTTCCATTTGGAATGGACTTGGACCTGGTCATTTTTTCGAGGTTAGAAATATCGTGTTTTCTTCTTCTGTCTTGTATAATCCATCATAATAAGACAAGTTTCCTAGATTTATGATAAAGATCATTTTCATTTGTTGCTTTGTTGGTTGATCCTTTCTTTTGAAAGCCTCCATGCCTCTTTATTATCATCTATAACCTTTTAGTGATGTATACCATTTCATCCTCTTCTTAAGTCCCATCATTTGAAGATATTTTAAGGCCATTGGTTTCTCTTTTGTTCAATCCTTCATGGTTAACCCCTCCTGTTTGTTCAACTCGTAGGTTTGTTGATTTTCAATAAGCTCATCCATGGTGAATACCTTGAGATCAATTACTCAGTGATAACATTGAATTTTCTCTCCCATGACTTGGAAAAAACCACGAGAATCTTTTGAACATTTTTTTGGTTGAATAGGCTCACCAAGACATCTCAGTCCGCTGGTTTTCCTTAGAATAAATCTTGTATTCATCTCATGAAAGGTATCACTTTCCTTCATAAAAAAATTATCATATTGAGTCGTCAGCATATCGACTTTAGAATGCTTTAATTATGTCATGCATTCTTGGGCTATTTTGCGATAGTCTCATATCTATTTAGTTGTCTCGCAAGAAGATATTCAATTGTACTCATTTTAGCCGATTCAATTTTTCCAAAATCTTCTTCACTTTATAATTTTTCTCTATGTTCTTCCTGTCCACTTCATTGTATTCCTTTCTTGTTTTGGGAATTACCTTAGTAATCTCCCCATCTATCACGTCATTGGTATGAATATAACATCCATCTAGAATCCCATCCCACAACTCAGTTGCTTTAACATTGATATAGTCATAAATGCGGTTCTTCCACCAACCATAAAACGGTCCGCTGAAATGAGGTGGTGTGGTGGTTGACTGACCTTGTTCCACGTTAGGTGGAGCAACCATTCATTCAGAATCTTTTGTTTTCTTGGTGTTACCCAAATAGAAATGTGAAGCTTTGATGCCACTTGTTGGAATGTATACATCCACTAAGTACGATAGGACCAGGTCCTTAACACCATTATAATGAATAGAAAATAAATACTGAAAGTGATAGAATATACAAATTTACCTGAGAACATCTTTGCTCAAAAGAGTAAAATCACAACTTCTCTCACATGATTTTAAACTACTTTTACTAAATGTTCCAAGATAAAGTAAAACCCAGTTGACAACACACTAGATTAACCTTTTAATCTCCTTTCTAAGTAATACTCTATCACTCAATGATCCAAAGGAATACAAGCACTTAACGTAACTATTGGTTTAGGAAGAACTTAGGCAGTCTATAAAGTCACTTGCAGTTTTGAAGCTTGAATATCTCTCTTGCATGAATAAATGATTTGTTTTTTTTTCATCTTGAATATAGCAATCATAAAGAGTTAATATACATTGGAAAAACAATCATGTCCTTTTTTATAAATGTAGTACACTAACAACCTCATCAAATTCTAACGTGGACAACTTTCTAGACGTGTATGAACATACTCATAAGAGAACCAGATCCCTGCATTTGTGAGGAGATCATCAAAACACCTGGGAGAACTAAGACTTACCATAGGTTAATCAAGGAGGATAGTGTGTAGCCCATACCTCGAACTATGTATAAGCCACCAAAAATAACCAATCATGTAATTAGGTATCAACTCAAATAGGGGATAATGATACCCAAAGGCTGATTATCAAGTGTTCAGACCTTGAATTTTTTAATGTATAAAGGGTACCATGACCAAACCTTGAATTTGTGACCAAATGAGCTAGCAGGAAAAAAAGTCCTAATGATCCTCCTGATAACTGCTTTTTTAAATTACCTATTTTTGTTGCTTAAAGCATTCTGATAGAGGCCCCGGTTCATTTACGATGACTAATACTCAATTATTTGGTGGTTCATTTATTTTTTCTGCAAGTTTATGTGTTTTGGAGATTCTAAAACTTTAAAGGTTGACTTTAGTCAAAAGTTCAAGAAGAGATCCTCATAATTTAATTCTAATGGTTACATTAGCTTCAAATCATTAATTTTAGTTTAGGAGGACATGTTGTGCATATCTTAAGGATTCTTGGTCAATTCTAAGCACCCTTGTGAAATTCAACTTGAAATGAAGCTTGAATGTGGGATCCACTTTTTGTTGAGATTATCTCAGTTTTAAATTATTCTCATGCAATCTATTGTTCTACAAGTATACTAGAATGTAAACAATGAACATAAAGAAGAAGTTATCACTGTATGGCCTTAACACACGCACCATGAAGTCTATAAAGGAACCAATGGCATTAGTCAACCTAAAATTCATAACTAGAAACTCAAAATGGCCATGACGTGTCATAAATATTGCCTAAGGGATGTCTACTGCCCTAATCCCCAGCTGATGTAAGTCGGTTCTCAAATAAATCCTCAAAATCAAATCACTCCAACACCTTGAAGATGGTCAAACAATTCAACAGTACGAGGCATATGATAACGTATTTTCACCATTACCTTGTTTAAATGTTTGTAATCAATACATCCACATAGAATCAGTATTATTCTTCTCAAATAGGAGTAGCACAATGAATCTCTAACCCTAGAGATACCAAGAACATATAGAACACCAAGAATTCTTTCAAACATCTCGAACTTTGTAAAAAAATAGGATTATATTCCCTTGACATAGAAACAAACCTCAATAGTTACTAATCTCGAATCCCTCCTTAGTCAAATGACCCGCTTTGATAACCTTAAAACTAAGTAACGCCAAATTCACTTCAACGACTCTACGTTGAACAAAATTTTAAATTTATATTGAGAAGATTCAAGGAAACAATGATGTAGTGTCAAAAACAAAAAATCAAACCAAAACTTTTTATGAAATTTATGAATAGAGCAAAATTCTAAGATTTTCACAAAATTAAATAATACTTTGACACAAAATAAGAATAATCAAAGGGTAAATTGAAAGATATAAGAAAATATGTGTGGAATTTCTTAAAATCTAATTGAATTTATGAGCAACAACGAACTTTATACCCTCATATCTCAATTAAATCTGGAAAAAAAAATAGCTCAAACTCGAATATATATTACACAAATAAGAAATTTTATAAATTAAATACTTAAGATATCCATTGTCTTTTCACAAAATATTAAATAATAAATATATGTTCTTCACGAATATTATGAAACATAAATACTTTTTATTTTTGAAATAAATATATTTGAGTTTAATCAATTATAAAAATTGAAAAAGCAAGATTTTAATAAACATCTTGAAATGCATGTTTGACAAAAAATTTACTGTATAAATTAAATGTCATAAATTATTAAAATATTTGACGAAATAAATAATCTATAAAGTCTAACTAGAAAAAAAATCAATTGCATTGTGATGTGAAGGTATCACAATATAGGTTATCAAAGGGAAAATTAATGAAGCACACAGAAAAGTCAAAACCTTATGGGACCAACAGTGCATTTTTATTTATCTGTATTTGTCTTCTATAAAAGGAAGCGTTTTTTATATTTATCTGATACAATTTTTTTGATAGTTTGAAAGCCAAAAAGAATATTCAATAATTCATTATTTGAAAATATAAATTTTGTTATTTAAAAATGAGCTGGTGTAACAAATATTTATTACTCATTTTAAATTATTAATTAGTTGAAAATAAAAAAAAATTAAACTGCATATCTAATCAAGATTTACGACATAAATAGAAATGAAAGCATAATTATATTATATACACCAGTAAAATATTCATACATCAAATAAGGGTGGTCCTCTCATTCTTGTTATATTTAGGGCATAATATTGAATCCCAATTATCTAAGGCAGTTTTATCTTTTTTTTAAAATCTCACAACTATGGCTTTGCCTAATGACAACACTACAAAATTGTTGGCTGTCAGGCGCACATATGGAACCATACATTTAGTTACATCAACTCCATGTCACTCAAATGTGCTATTGAACTTGGAATTCCATATATTATCCAATCTCATGGCCGAGCCATGACCCTCTCTTATTTGGTGAATGCTCTCCCATTAATAATAATGTTAAAAGCTTCGATTATATATTCCGTCTCATGCGTATTCTAATTCATGGTTTCTTCTTTAATCAAATAAAGGTTAATGATAAAGAAGAGGGTTATTTACTTACTCCAGCTTCATGTCTCCTTCTTAAAAGTTAACCTTTGAGTCAAGTCGCCTTTATGCAAACGGAAATAGATCCAAATTTCATGGATCCATGGCAATTACTTAGCAAATTGATTAGAAGTGATCATGACGACTCCACTACTCCATTTGCAATTGCTCATGGAAAACCCCTATTTGAATATGATGAGAGAAAACCAAATATTAACCGTCAATTTAATGAAATTATGGCTAGTTATTTCCGATTGGTTATAAGTGTGTTGATTAAAGATTGTAAGGGTGTTTTTGAAGGATTGAAATCATTGGTGAATGTTGGAGGTGGCATTGGAATCGTGGGTAATGTTATTGCAGATGCATTTCGTGAAATGATTGCATCATATTTGATCTTCCACATGTAATTGATGGATGTTAAGGGAGCAAGAACCTATGCTATGTGGGAGGAGACATGTTTAAGTTCATTCTCTCTGCCGATGCAATTTTACTAAAGGTACTTTTGAAATACAAATGTGGATTTTCACTATATAAATAAAGTTACATGTGTTAAATATTATTGTTTGATGACTAATGATCATTAAATAGTGGGTATTACATGATTGGAGTGATGAAGAATGCATCAAAATATTGAAGAAATGAAAAGAAGCAATTTCTAGCAAGGAAAAGGGAGGGAAGGTGATCATCATTGATATGGTATAAATGGATCGTAACATAGAGAAAGGAGACGGCAAGTCATATGAAACTCAACTTATTTTGATATGCTAATGATGGTTCATTTTTCCGGAAAGGAAAGAAATCAACAAGATTGGGCAAAACTCTTCTCTAGTGTTGGTTTTATTGACTACAACATCATTCCTATGTTGGGATTAAGATCTATGTTGAGGTTTTCCCTTAATATATGGAACTGGAATAATTCCATCCAGCATCGATGACACCAATAAAACACTTCTATGTGTTATAAAGGAAAAATGCCATTCCTCATTTACATCCTAATAAAATGAACCTCTTTGTGTTTTATTTCGATCCGTACTTGTTTCGTGATTGTGATACTTCTTTGACATACGTAAATTCTTATGATAATAGTTCATATACTTTCTAGATAAACTTAAAAATAAGTATTATTTTGCTAGAAAATAACTCCCTCTAGAACATATTAATGTTGAGCTCGAAAGTTATTAGGGCGTCAGGCATAAGTTTACAATTGAAAATCATGATATCGATTAATCAGATAACAAAAACTTTTAATAAAAATGAAAATATTATCATATGGAATTTAACGATTGTTCTACATATTAAAAAGTTAAAAAAAAATTAATTTTAGAGAGAGAATCTCCCGGTAAACAAACGTCTCTAAATGACTACATTGTGGATTCTATTGTGTTCTTTATATAACAAGAGAAGTTTTCAATTTATAGACATCCAAACTTTTCTTCCAACAAAAAATAACTCAAATATGGAGGAATATTACACTTTCATTTCAGAATAAGTTAAAGCATTCATGCTAATGCTTTAATTTTCCTTCAAGGTAAAACTAAAACTAAAATATGGAAATAAATTAAGGAAAAGCCATAAAAATTAAATGTGTAAAATATGACTAATTAAAAAAATTAAGAGATGATGAATTGTATTGACTTGTTCATGTCGTTATGGAAAAGCCAATGGGGGAGGAATTTGTGCCAGAAAACATTTGATCATTGACTAGAAAAATTTTCGCCTACGCTAGACTTGGACGAAATATGAGTTAGGTGAGGTCTAGGTCTATCAAGTAATGAAGAAATATGAGTTAGGTGAGTTCTAGGGAAATAAAGTAATGGATGGGAGAATTAATTATGAGTTTGATCATATGAGTGGACAGCCAACACACTAAGGAGCCTTTACCGCTGTAAAGAATTGATTTTGGGCGAGTACAACTCCTTAAACAGTTTTTGGCGTGAAAGGACAGTTTTAGAACATCACAGTTCAAAGGTATGTCGCGAATTAGGACATTGTAACTGTAATTCCATGTTTTGGTGTTCGTTGAAGCTGCTGGGGAAGGTTAAATTCTTCCAAGGTAGTGCTTCGGTGGTAGGATGAGCCTCGATGTGACGGTCTTGTGGAAACTTAAACTAGGGAAAAATCGCAAAAAAATTATTTTCAGCAAAACCTCATTCTTAAGAGCTAAGAAATGACCTTGGGAAGTTTTTCATCGAATTCCCATAAATTCTCACGCTAACTGTAAGTTAATTAATCCCCTTATCAATTATTTGATTGTTAGAACTTAAAACCCTTGTTAGTTATTATTGGCGGAGGGTTTTGTGTTAAAGTTAATGGTGGGAGAAACCTTTGTTAAGCATTAGGATTATGGATTTGTCCTTGGGTTGATATTTTCTGGGTAAATTAGGTCTTGTTTATAGATCCTTGCATTAATTAATTGGTTAAGACCAAGAAGAAGTTGCAATACCCGGGAAAGGGAAGGCTCAAGTATCTTAAGAATATTCAACATCTATTTCGAGGTAGATAATGGTTAGACTTCGCATTATGTTTGTAACGACCTGTTTAGTCGTTTTGAGCAGCAGATTTTATTTCTGGAAAATTGGCTGAGTCGACGGACCCCACGACGGACCGTCATGGGCACGACGGACCATCGAGGGTGTCCCATTCCAAAACACTTAGAATTCTGAAAATTTGGTACTGAAATCGACTCTCTGAACGTCACGATGAAATGGCAGGATGGACCGTCACAAGCGTGACGGACCGTCACAGACTCTTTGGTGAAAATTGAGTCTCTGACGGTTGCGACGACCTGCAGGACGGACCGTCGCAGGCATGACGGGCCGTCACAGGTTGCGTAATCCCAGTCTGGGTCGGATTTCTTTACACGTTTTAAGGGACGTTTTGGACTATTCCTACTTTAATTATAAAGTTAGAGGGTTAAGGTTAATAAGTCTAATTACTTGGGGGTTAAAAGAGGTAACCTTAAGTTAATTAGTGGGTTATTATTGCCATCTTTCATTCTTAATTATATACTAATTAGGGTAAAAGAAAGAGGGTTTGAATAAGAAAAGAAAAAGAACAGAAAGAGGGGGAAATCGAGCAAGAGAGAGAGAAAACGAAGAGACAACAAGGGTTTGAGGAATTTGCTTGCTTGATCACGAATCTTCGGTGGAGGTAGGTTATGGTTTTTACACTATTCGTAGTAAACTCTTAATAGCGAATGATATGTGTTGAGTAGTATTATAGAGTCTTCTTTATGCTTAATTGTGTGAATGCATGATGTGATTTTATATATATGATTGTGATGAAACAAGCATGATGAAGCTATTGAATCCCAAATCTTGATAAAAACCTAATCTCTTGTTAATGATGATGCCTTGGTATAAAAGAAGGCTTGATGAATTAATAGAATGAGATTAGTGGATCGGAGTGTCACGTACCGACACATAGAATTAGTGGGACGGGTGTCACGAACCGACACGTAGATGTAGGGGATCGGAGTGTCACGTACCGACACATAGAATTAGTGGGACGGGTGTCACGAACCGACACGTAGATGTAGGGGATCGGAGTGTCACGTACCGACACATAGAATTAGTGTGACGGGTGTCACGAACCGACATGTAGATGTAGGGGATCGGAGTGTCACGTACCGACACATTGAATTAGGGGATCGGAGTGTCACATTCCGACACATAGTAGTAGGGGATCGGAGTGTCACGTACCTACACAAGAGGAATAAAGATAATGAATCTTGAAAGATGCTAATATACTCAATCTAAAGAACATGTATCCCAAAAGAGTATAGTGTGGAGGCTTGAGTCCTCATAGATATGATCGGTGATATTATAAATGATGTTTATACTTGTTGCTATCACATGTTAAGAATATTAGTCGATTTTATGATATTATCTGAGATATATTTCTTTCTATTTTGAGTTGGCCGATGATATCTACTCAGTACTTGTGGTTGTACTGACCCCCTACTTTTATGTTTTCTTCTTGTATATTGTGGAATGAAGCAAACGCGCCGTCATCTTCGACTCAACAGTAATTCTAGCCAGTCTTCGTCACACCGGATCTTCAGGGTGAGCTAATGCTTCTAGCTTGGACTGGATCTCCTTCCTCATGTCTTGATGCCTTGAAGTTTTGGCATAGACTAGCTTTTATTTGTTTTAGCTCCTTAGAATACTCTTAGTTTAGTAAAATTCATCATAGATGTTCTTGTGATGATGACTTCCAGATTTTGGGGAAATAATAGATGTTGAATTTTAGAAGTTATTGAATTGTCTTTTATTTATGAGTTTAAGTCTTCCGCATTGCTTTATGTTGATATTAAATTGAAATGATAAGGTTTAGAATGGTTGGTTCGCTCACATAGGAGGGTAAATGTGGGTGCCAGTCGCGGCTCGGTTTTTGGTCGTGACAAACTTGGTATCAAAGCATTAGGTTCGTTGGTCTCATCACACAAGAACAGGTCTAGTAGAGTCTTAAAGAACGGTAGGGGGACGCCTTTACTTTTATTTGAGAGGCTATAAGACTTTAGGAAAATTCCATTCTTTCTTTCTTTCTTTCGTGCTATTACTTGGATCCAATTGGTATCTAGGTGATACAAATTGGTATCTGACCATCTTCACTCTATTTAGCAGATGGTTAGAACTAGAGCAACGACTACGCCAACGTCAACATCAGCAAGACAAGATGCATCTGAGCCAGCCACTGGGGCTGTAGCTCGAAGTGGAACAGTGGCAAGAGGCCGCGGTAGAGGTCGTGGGAGGACGTCCTCTAGAGGGAGAGGACGAGCACCAAGCCCATCTGGTGCTAGGGCGGTGACTCCTCCACCGAATGAGGAAGTAGTAAGAGAAGGGGAGGATGGGGATAATGAACAAGTGCAGAATGAGGAATTGCCACCCCAACCTACCCCAGAAATGATCAATCAGGTTCTCGCTTATCTAAGTGGGTTGTTTGATCAGGGTCAGGCACCCCCAATGTTTTCTGCACCAACACCAACGGTTTCAGAGGTACAACATGCAGCCACTATGGCCCCTCGTATGGATGCCTCATTGGACATAGGCACGTTTCCACGCCTGACTACTGGGCCTATAATGACAAATGATCAGCATGAACTTTTCAGTAAGTTCTTGAAATTGAAACCTCCAGTCTTCAAGGGTGCAGAATCTGAGGATGCTTACGATTTTCTGGTTGACTGTCATGAGCTACTACACAAGATGGGTATAGTAGAACGGTTTGATGTTGAGTTCGTGAGTTACCAATTTCAAGGGAACGCCAAAATGTGGTGGCGGTCACATGTGGAGTGTCAACCAACAGAGGCACCACCTATGACTTGGGCTTTATTCTCTAGCTTGTTTATGGAGAAGTATATCCCCCGTACTTTGAGGGATAGGAAAAGGGACGAGTTCTTGAGCCTAGAACAAGGTAGGATGTCGGTCAATGCATATGAGGCTAAGTTTTGTGCACTATCCAGATATGCCACCCAACTTTGTTTCAGTCCACAAGAGCGGATTCGCCGTTTTGTGAAGGGGTTGAGATCAGAGTTGTGAATTTCAGCTTTACAAGTAGCGGCCACAGCGAAATCTTTTCAAGAGGTAGTAAACTTCGTAGTAGAGGTGGAAGGAGTGAAGCCAGATGAATTCACCATGGCATCGACATCAAAGAGGTTTCAAAAGGGGGGTGAGTTTAATGGTTCTTACTCTAGAGGACAGGGTTCCGGAGGTTACTCAGTTCGACCCATTCAGTCTTCACTACAGACTGTAGTTGGGGGTCCACCTCAGACCGGTCAACATTTCTCTAAGAGACCCATGCGTGAATCTAGAGAGTGTTATGGATGTGGGGAGACTGGACATATTAGGAGGAATTGTCCAAAACAGAGTAATAGACCCCTAATAGCTAGAGGTAGAGGTGGTCATGGCAGAGGCCGTTATTCTGGAGGGCGTGGTGGCCGAGGTAATGGTGGTCACCAAAATGGCCGCGGTGACGGGCAAACGGGAGCCACTACATCACAACATGGTAGGGACAACGGACAAACAAACGAAAGGGCCCATTGTTATGCTTTCCCTGGGAGATCGGAGGCGGAGATATCTGATGCTGTCATCACAGGTAATCTTCTGGTTTGTGATTGCATGGCTTCTGTATTGTTTGATCTTGGATCCACATTTTCTTATGTATCTTCCTCATTTGCTAATGGTCTAAATTTACATTGTGAATTACTTGATATGCCTATTCGTGTTTCTACTCCGGTGGGTGAGTCTGTGGTAGTTGAAAAGGTATATATGTCTTGTTTGGTGAACTTTGTGGGGAGCAACACTTATGTAGATTTGGTTATCTTAGAAATGGTTGATTTTGATGTAATTCTGGGTATGACTTGGCTTTCTCCGCAATTTGCGATCTTGGATTGTAATGCTAAAACGGTGACGTTAGCCAAGCCTGGGACAGATCCGTTAGTGTGGGAGGGTGACTACACTTCCAATCCGGTGTGTATAATCTCCTTTCTTCGTGCTAAGAAAATGGTTAGTAAAGGGTGTTTAGCTTTCTTGGCACATCTCAAGGATGACACTACCCAAGTACCTTCGATTGAGTCGGTTTCGGTGGTCCGTGAGTTTCTTGATGTGTTCCCTGCAGATCTTCCGGGTATGCCACCAAATAAGGATATTGACTTCTGTATTGATCTTGAACCGGGTACTCACCCCATTTCTATACCCCCTTATAGAATGGCCCCCGCGGAGTTAAGAGAACTAAAAGCCCAACTTCAAGAGTTGTTGAGCAAAGGCTTCATTAGACCAAGTGCATCTCCTTGGGGTGCTCCAGTTTTGTTTGTGAAGAAGAAGGATGGGAGTTTTCGGATGTGCATAGACTACCAGCAGTTGAACAAGGTGACCATAAAGAACAAGTATTCTCTTCCTCGCATTGATGACTTGTTCGATCAGTTACAAGGTGCTTGTTTCTTCTCTAAGATTGACTTGAGATCCGGTTATCATCAATTGAAAATACGGGCAACGGATGTGCCAAAGACTGCTTTTAGAACCAGGTATGGGCATTACGAATTTGTAGTGATATCTTTTGGTCTTACGAATGCCCCTGCTGCGTTCATGAGTTTGATGAACGGGATTTTTAAGCCATATTTGGATCTCTTTGTGATCGTATTTATTGATGATATACTGATATACTCTAAAAGTAAGGAGGAACATGAGGAGCATTTGAGAATGGTATTGGAAATGTTGAGGGAGAAAAAGCTTTATGCCAAGTTCTCTAAGTGTGAGTTTTGGCTAGATGCAGTGTCCTTCTTGGGACACGTGGTTTCCAAGGATGGAGTGATGGTGGATCCTTCTAAGATCGAAGTAGTGAAAAATTGGGTAAGACCTACTAATGTGTCAGAAATAAGGAGCTTTGTTGGGTTAGCTAGCTACTACCGCCGATTTGTCAAGGGATTCTCTTCTATTGCTTCCCAACTGACGAACTTGACTAAGCAAAATGTTCCATTTGTAGGATCGAATGAGTGTGAGGAAAGATTTCAGAAGCTCAAGACTCTGTTGACTACCGCACCTATCCTTACCTTGACAGTGGAGGGTAAGAACTTCATTGTTTATTGTGATGCCTCCTATTCAAGTTTGGGTGCAGTACTAATGCAAGAGAAAAATGTGATTGCTTATGCTTCGAGGCAATTAAAGGTGCATGAACGTAATTATCCGACCCATGATTTAGAGTTGGCTGTAGTGGTGTTTGCATTAAAGCAATGGAGACACTATTTATATGGGGTTAAGTGTGAGGTCTATACGGATCATCGTAGTCTACAGTATGTCTTCACTCAGAGAGATTTGAATTTGAGACAGAGGAGATGGATGGAACTACTGAAGGACTACGACATCACTATTTTGTATCATCCGGGGAAGGCGAATGTTGTAGCGGATGCTTTAAGTATAAAAGCGGGAAGCATGGGAAGTCTAGCTCACTTCCAAGCTTCTAGACGCCCATTGGCTAGGGAGGTTCAGATTCTGGCTAACGACCTTATGAGATTAGAAGTAAATGAGAAGGGAGGATTTTTAGCTTGTGTGGAGGCAAGATCTTCCTTCCTTGACAAGTTTAAGGGAAAGCAGTTTAATGATGAAAAATTGATCCGGATCCGAGATAAAGTGTTGAAAGGAGAGGCTAAAGAAGCGAAAATCGATGAGGAAGGTGTTTTGAGGATTAAGGGAAGGGTATGTGTACCCCGCGTCGATGATTTGATCAACACTATTCTGATAGAGGCTCATAGTTCAAGGTATTCGATACATCCGGGTGCAACACTTTTGGTGGAGAAGAATGAAGCGTGATATTGTGGATTTTATTGCCAAATGTCCAAATTGTCAACAAGTAAAGTATGAACACCAGAGGCCCGGAGAGAATTGCAATGGACTTCATGGTTGGTCTTCCAAAGACATTGGGTAAGTGTGATTCCATTTGGGTGATTGTGGATAGGTTAACTAAGTCTGCTCATTTCATTCCGGTTAAGGTGACTTACAATGCAGAGAAATTAGCCAAACTTTACATCTCAGAAGTTGTTCGATTGCATGGAGTTCCACTATCCATCATATCAGATAGAGGTACGCAGTTTACTTCTAAGTTTTGGAAAACATTGCATGCGGAATTGGGTACTAGGTTGGATCTTAGTACTGCGTTCCATCCTCAGACCGACGGTCAGTCTGAGCAAACGATTCAAGTGTTGGAGGATATGCTTCGTGCATGTTTGATAGAATTCAGTCGCCATTGGGATAGCTTCTTACCCTTAGCGGAGTTTTCATACAATAATAGCTATCACTCAATCATTGATATGGCTCCCTTTGAAGCATTGTATGGTAGCAGATGTAGGTCCCCCATTGGTTGGTTTGATGCATTCGAGGTTAGACCTTGGGGTACTGATCTTTTGAGGGATTCGATAGAAAAAGTGAAATCTATTCAAGAGAAGCTTCTAGCGGCGCAAAGTAGACAAAAAGAATATGCAGATCTAAAGGTTAGAGACTTAGAGTTCATGGAGGGTGAACAAGTCTTGTTGAAAGTTTCACCAATGAAAGGGGTGATGCGGTTTGGTAAAAGAGGCAAGCTAAGCCCAAGGTACATTGGTCCCTTTGAAGTACTTAAGCGAGTAGGGGAGGTGGCTTATGAGTTAGCCTTGACTCCAGGGCTGTCCGGAGTACATCCGGTATTCCATGTGTCGATGTTGAAAAGATACCATGGGGATGGAAACTACATTATTCGTTGGGATTCAGTTCTGCTTGATGAGAACTTGTCTTATGAGGAGGAGCCTGTTGCCATTTTAGATAGAGAAATTCGCAAGTTGAGGTCAAGGGAGATTGCATCCATCAAGGTGCAATGGAAGAATCGACCGGTTGAAGAAGCCACTTGGGAGAAGGAGGCAGATATGCAAGAAAGATACCCACATCTGTTTAAAGATTCAGGTACTCCTTCTCGCCCTTGTTTTTCTTCTTGTGATCGTTCGAGGACGAACGATGGGTAAATTGGTATCTATTGTAACGACCTGTTTAGTCGTTTTGAGCAGCAGATTTTATTTCTGGAAAATTGGCTGAGTCGACGGACCCCACGACGGACCGTCATGGGCACGACGGACCGTCGAGGGTGTCCCGTTCCAAAACACTTAGAATTCTGAAAATTTGGTACTGAAATCGACTCTCTGAACGTCACGACGAAATGGCAGGACGGACCGTCACAGGCGTGACGGACCGTCACAGACTCTTTGGTGAAAATTGAGTCTCTGACGGTTTTGACGACCTGTAGGACGGACCGTCGCAGGCACGACGGGCCGTCACAGGTTGCGTAATCCCAGTCTGGGTCGGATTTCTTTACACGTTTTAAGGGAAGTTTTGGACTATTCCTACTTTAATTATAAAGTTAGAGGGTTAAGGTTATTAAGTCTAATTACTTGGGGGTTAAAAGAGGTAACCTTAAGTTAATTAGTGGGTTATTATTGCCATCTTTCATTCTTAATTATATACTAATTAGGGTAAAAGAAAGAGGGTTTGAATAAGAAAAAGAAAAAGAACAGAAAGAGGGGGAAATCGAGCAAGAGAGAGAGAAAATGAAGACACAACAAGGGTTTGAGGAATTTGCTTGCTTGATCACGAATCTTCGGTGGAGGTAGGTTATGGTTTTTACACTATTCGTAGTAAACTCTTAATAGCGAATGATATGTGTTGGGAAGTATTATAGAGTCTTCTTTATGCTTAATTGTGTGTATGCATGATGTGATTTTATATATATGATTGTGATGAAACAAGCATGATGAAGCTATTGAATCCCAAATCTTGATAAAAACCTAATCTCTTGTTAATGATGATGCCTTGGTATAAAAGAAGGCTTGATGAATTAATAGAATGAGATTAGTGGATCGGAGTGTCACGTACCGACACATAGAATTAGTGGGACGGGTGTCACGAACCGACACGTAGATGTAGGGGATCAGAGTGTCACGTACCGACACATTGAATTAGTGGGACGGGTGTCACGAACCGACACGTAGATGTAGGGGATCGGAGTGTCACGTACCGACACATAGAATTAGTGGGACGGGTGTCACGAACCGACACGTAGATGTAGGGGATCGGAGTGTCACGTACCGACACATTGAATTTGGGGATCGGAGTGTCACGTTCCGACACATAGTAGTAGGGGATCAGAGTGTCACGTACCGACACAAGAGGAATAAAGATAATGAATCTTGAAAGATGCTAATATACTCAATCTAAAGAACATGTATCCCAAAAGAGTATGGTGTGGAGGCTTGAGTCCTCATAGATATGATCGGTGATATTATAAATGATGTTTGTACTTGTTGCTATCACATGTTAAGAATATTAGTCGATTTTATGATATTATCTGAGATATATTGCTTTCTATTTTGAGTTGGCCGATGATATCTACTCAGTACTTGTGGTTGTACTGACCCCCTACTTTTATGTTTTCTTCTTGTATATTGTGGAATGAAGCAAACGCGCCGTCATCTGCGACTCAACAGTAATTCTAGCCAGTCTTCGTCACACCGGATCTTTAGGGTGAGCTAATGCTTCTAGCTTGGACTGGATATCCTTCCTCATGTCTTGATGCCTTGAAGTTTCGGCATAGACTAGCTTTTATTTGTTTTAGCTCCTTAGAATACTCTTAGTTTAGTAAAATTGATCATAGATGTTCTTGTGGTGATGACTTCCAAATTTTAGGGAAATAATAGATGTTGAATTTTAGAAGTTATTGAATTGTCTTTTATTTATGAGTTTAAGTCTTCCGCATTGCTTTATGTTGATATTAAATTGAAATGATAAGGTTTATATTGGTTGGTTCGCTCATATAGGAGGGTAAATGTGGGTGCCAGTCGCGGCTCAGTTTTGGGTCGTGACAATGTTACATATGCCTGTTAATTGTTCAATTTTATGCATGTATTCACGTAAGTGAATAAGCAATCATTAGTCAAATCTAATGAAATAATTATGTATGAACAATTACATTTACTTAATTGTGTGACTATGTGAACTGCTCATATTGGGTGTCATTGACTGTGGTTTTGCTCACTGGAAGAATGTCACGTTCTGACACATAATTGGACCATGTTTCACGTTTAAACACATATATTGGACCAAGTGTCACATTCCAACACATACACTAGACTGGATGTTACGTTCTTACACACATATATTTGATCGGGTGTCTCGTTCTGACACACTAATATTTTGGGAGGGGTTTCCATGAGAGTACAATTTATGATTGTTACATTAATATCGACCTCACATTTATATTGGGAAATTGAATATGGCTCCTAAAATAATCAGTGAATTATGCATCATGTATATGTGTGTTTACTATGTTTTAATTACTTGCATATATTTCACTTATAGAAGTAGCCGCGTTATCCTACCAATAGACCATTCTTTAATGTATTGATAATTCACTTTCTACTTCTTTGTTGAGTACAAGAAATCTTTTAGTTGCTACCGATAGATCTCAGCTAGGAGATCATTTACCGAGATCAGATGTGAGGGTGAACAAACTCTTTCAGGCTATCATGGATCCATTATTAGTTTAGCCCATTTTTTCAGACTCGGAATATATATTTAAACTCTACTAATATTTAGTATTCGGGGGTGCAGCTCTTTTTCTTAGACTTCGTTGTAATAGAGGTTTGGTACAATGACTTTCAAGTGGAGGGGTTGAATTCAGCGAGGTTTAAGCTTGGTTGTTTTTTTAACCCTTTGAGTATTTTAGAGCAGAGTACTTAGTGCATTATTTAAATCCGCTTTTGTATCTTTAGATAGTTTAGTTTATTTAAGTTGCTTAGTCCAGCTGTGGTAGTGGATCCCCCACACGAGGGATAGTGTGGATGCAAATCATGACATTCTAGGTCGTTACAAGGTTGACATCCAAGACCTGGGTTCGTTGATCTTATTGTACCAAAATGATTCTAGGAGAGTCTTATAGAATGGAATGGAGACATTTGTATTTTTCTTCAAGAGGCTAGAAGACTTTAAAAAATCTCTCAGTCTTCTTCTATCTTCACCTGTGTTATGGTTTAATTCCAATTGGTATCTCGTGATCCAAATTGGTATTTAATCGCTTCACCTCTTGGGTACGCAGATGGTTAACAAACGATATAATGATGTCAGGCTTGTAGGTTCTATAAATGAGCCTGAAGAAGAGCCTGCAGAAAGAGGACGTGGCTAGGATAAGGGTAGAGGATAAGGAAGGGGAACAGGCCGAGAAAGGGTAGCAACATTGGAAATGTTCCCTGGGAAGATTCCCCTCATGCACCCCAACAAGGGTGGATGAGAATGTGAAAATCAAAGACTAGGAGAGTGTTGCAACAGAGAAGGAAGCACGGGCTGAAACAACAAGTCTTTCTCCCTTAGACCGAGTGATAGTTCAGCAAATTAGGAATTTTTTGAAAGGGTAAGTAGGCTATTGATTTCTTCCCACAGTGCAAGCTGCTCAACCTCTTGTCAACCACTCCACTACTTTTATTGTACCAAGGTGGATGGAGCATTAGGAACTAATGCCTTTTTATGTCCCCTATTGGGTCATGTGGTGATTGTTACTGAGCATAAGATGTTGATAATGTTTCTGAAGCTGAAGTTGTCTATGTTCTATGGTTCTGATAGGGAGGATTCCTATGAGTCTATTCTAGATTGGAATTAGAGGCTTCAGTAGTTAGGAATTTTACACAAATATGGACTGGAGTTCATGACCTTCAAGCTTTAGGTTGAGGCTTAACATTGGTGGAGGGCCTATGTGGTATGCAAATCATGAAACTTGCCCCACTCACTTGGATGTAGTTCCATGCTTCTTTTCTAGAGAAGTATGAGTCGTGGACATTAAAGGATCACAAGCAAGATGATTTCATAGCCCTGTAGTAGAATGGCATGATTCTAATTGCTTATGAGGTTAAGTTCTATGCCTTGCCTAGATATGCTACAAATTTGATTACTACATTGTATGAGAGGATTCATGTATTCATCAAGGGATTCCACCCCGAGTTACAAGTACTTTTTGTTACATGACCTATGTCGGTAAAAGTTTTAATTCAATGATAGGCTTCGTGAAGAAAATTGAAGGAGTTTGACGTGATGGGCAAGCCAAGGCTTGGCTAAGAATCCAAAGAACATTCGTAACTTTCATGGTTCGTAATCTAAACGTTCCAATAGGCCGGCAATTCCACCATGGACAATTCATACAATCATTCCCACTTCTTCAAGTGGTTACTCGGAAATTCCAAGCAAAAATGTCATTCAAGATAGTCAGGGAGCCGCACTTGCGTGTGGAACTAGGACATCTTTTGACCACAATTTTTACACTTTAGAGAACTTGGGCATATGAGGAGAGATTGTTCCCATCCGTGCATGCCTTACCCTGTGCAGGAGCACACCAAAGTACTGGTACCAGCGAGCACCAATATGAATGGCAGTGGACGTCTACAAGGTGGAACAGTACGAAATCAATGAAGACGTGGAAGATAGGTAAATGGTAATGAATGTAGGGGAGTAGTGAAGATAAGTAAGTATGTTGCAAGTCAAAATGATAGGGCTTAGTTTTATAGATTTCCGGGAAAGATCGAGGCTGACGTGTTTGATGTAGTGATCTCATGTACTTTTCTTGTATGTGACTGAATGGCTACTATTTAGTTTGCTTTGGGTTCTGCTAATTTATTATGTTAGTAAGTTTGCCTTGTAATTTCATGTGGTTTATGATGTGCTTGATGCACCCATCTACGTTTCTATCGTAGTTGGAGATTCTGTCATAGCCACCCACGCTTACCATGCTTTTTATATTCTATTTATTAATTTTTAGACTAAGGCTGATTTGGTTATTCAAGATATGATGGAATTTGATATAATCTTAGTTATGTCTTGGTTGTCCCATTATCATGATGTGCTTAATCATAATGCTAAGGTGTGACTCTAGAGATCCCCTCTAGGGAAATATTAGAATGAGTAGGGGTGTACAAGCCTAAGCCAACTAAGGTCATATCTTTCGTTTGGGCTAGGACACCACTGGGTAGGCGTGTTTGACATTTTATACTCATATTTGAGATGTTGAAGTTGATTCCCCCTCTATTAACCCTATCTTGTACTATTTGAATTCAAGGATGTGTTTCCTACAAATTTTCCTGGTATGCCTCCGGATAGAGATATAGATTTGTGCATTGATTTGGAGTCTGACAGTTACCCTATCTCCATTCCTCTTTATCGCATGGCTCTGAATGAAGTGAGAGAGCTTAAACATCAAATCCAAGACCTTCTTTTAAAAATTTCATCCATCTTACTATTTCTCTGTATGGTGCTCCTTGTTTGTTAAAAATAATTATGGTGGTATGAGGATATGAATTAGACTATCAACAATTTAATAGGATCACAATCCAAATTAAGTATTTGATGCCACGGATAAATGATCTCTTTGACCAGTTCCACGGTGCATCAGTTTTCTCTATTATTAACAGAAGGTCTTGTAATTATTTATTAAGGATTAGGCTTGAGGATGTACGTACAACAAAATTTAGGACCCGCTATCAGCACTACGAGTTGTTAGTGATGTTGTTTGGGTTTAGTAATGTGCATGCAACTATCATCAGTTTGATGAATGTCATGTTAAAATGATTCATGGATACTTTTGTTATCGTCTTTACTGATGATGAGATTTTTATTTATTTGAACAGTAAAGATTCGTATTATTTTTGGTATCCTTGGAAAACAAAAGGTTTATTTAAAAATTTCCAAGTGTTAATTCTTATTGTTTTCAATTTCCTTTTTGGGGAATATGATTTATAAGGAAGAGGTAATGGTAGATCCCGGAAAGATCAAAGCAGTCAAGACGGGGTCATTCCTCGCTCTGTGACTCAAGTTAGGAGTTTCGTGGGGCTAGCTATCTACTACTAGGGGTTTGTGAAAAACAAATTCTACTGTAACACATTTGACAAGGCTGACCCAAATAGAGGTTCCTTTAGAGTGGACTAACAAATGTAAAGAGAGCTTCCAAAAGCTCAAGACTCTTCAGACCACAACACCAATTCTGACACTGCCGGTGGAAGATAGAGATTTAATTGTCTATTATGATTCTTCATATTCGGCCACCCTGTGTTGTGTTGATACAGAAATGAAATTTCATAGCTTATTCATCACATCAGCTGAAGGTGCATGAAAGAAACTACTCAATGTATGACTTGAAGTTTGCAGTAGTAGTGTTTGATCTCAAGATCTGGATACATTACCTTTATGGTGTCAAGTGTGAGGTTTTTATTTGTCATCATAGTCTACAATATGTATTCACACAAAAGTACCTTAATATGAGACATTGAAGATGGATGGAGTTACTCAAGGATTATGATGTTACCATCCAGTATCATCCGAGTAACACTAATGTGGTGGAAGACTCACTCAAAACGGTGATTATGGGTATTCAAGCTTGCTTAGGTTTGTCAAAGTGAGCTTTTCCAAATTATCAAACCTTTGACTCTAATATCATGCAGTTGGACATATCACAGAAAGGTGGGGTTTTAGCCAGCATTTATGTTAGGCCAACATTAGGTAAGGAGATCAAGGCCAAGTAGTTTAAGGATGAGAGTTTAAACGATCTAGAAAAAAGATTATGTATTAGAAGGCACAATATACAACTCTTGATGCGGGTGGCATGATCTATTTTAAGAAAAGAATTTATGTGCCACGATTGTTTGACTTGATTTAGAAGATGTTGAAAAAATATTGTGTTTCGTGGTATTCCATTTATCTTGGTATGAAAAGGATGTACCAAGATTTCACCTGACTTTATTGGTGGCTTGGAATGATGAAAGATAACTGGGTTTGTGGCTATGTTCAATAAGTGACATCGGGTAATGTAAGAGCAATGTCCTTCAAGTTTGCTTCAGCGAATGATAATTTTCTAAATCGAAGTGGGAAACGATAGGTTTATTTTGTGGTTGGTATTCCCAAAACCTTGGGGAAGTTTAACTCCATATAGATTTTGGTTGAAACACTACCTAATTCAGCCTATTTCATTTGAGTCAGAGTAGACTATGATGCTCAGTAGTTGGCGAAGGTTTATGTGAAGGAAATATTGAGGCTTCATGGGTACATCATTCAATCATCTCAGACGATTGTACGGCGTTCACATCTATGTTTTAGGGGAATATTTCATAAGGAGTTGGGCACTCAACTCACTTTTAGAACACCTTCATCCATAGACGAAGGGGCATTCACAAAGAACTATTCAAATGTTAGAAGATATATTTAGGGAATGTGTGATTGACTTCCGAGGGCATTGGTATAAGATCCATCCTTTGTGTGAGTTCTCCTATAATAAAAGTGACTACAAAAAAATATAAATTACATTGGGATTTTCCTATGATTAGTATGAAAATCTGCTTGAAACTTATTATCCTGCATATTTCTATGCATATCCACAAGAAAACCCCCATAAAATTAAGAGTTTTCTTATAGTGAGTTACAACTCCAACATTGGCATGACACCGATTGTGGCACTTTATAAGAGGGGATGTTGATCACCCATAGGGTTGTTTGAAGCTAGAGATGTGAAGCCTTATGGGATTGATTCGGTGAAATATGCTCAGATAAATTGAGAAGCATCCAAGCCAATATCTTAGTAGATAGAGTCGACAGAGAAAGTATACATTACCATAAGGTAAGGGGCATGGAATTTCATGCTGGTGAGCAAGTTCTTCGTAAGTTGTCACCCATAAAGGGATTAATGAGACTCGAAAAGAAGTGCAAGCTAGTCCTTACATCAAGTCATTTTAGATTGTTGACTGTGTAGGGCGAGTGTCTTATAGTTTTTCTTTACCACCTAGACTATTTGGATTCCATCCAATGTTCTATGTGTCCAGGTTGAAATAGTATCATGGCATGGACATTACATCATAAAGTGGAACTCAATTTTGATAAACAAAGACCTTCAATATGAGAAGAAACCAGGTCCAATTATTGATCGTGATGTCTCGATGTTGTGGACAAAGGAGATAAAGTCTATGAAAGTTAATGGAAGCATCATCCAGTTGAGGAAAATACCTATAAAACCATATGTGAGACAAGTATCCCAGTTGTTCCACAATTCAGTATTACTCAACAGTTGCGTTAGACACTTCTCTTCTCCTAGTTTATCAATAGGGGATGAGTCATGGGTACATTTTATCTATTGTAGTGACTTTTTCATGTCGTTATGGAAAATCCAAAGGGGGAATAATTTAGGCTAGCAAACTTCTAAATAGACACTTGGAAATTTCTCACCAAACAAGAACTGGACCAAATTTGAGTCAGGTGAGTTCTAGGGAAATCTGATAATGGTTGGGGGATTCAGTTATGAGTTTGTCACGTGAATGGATATCCAAGACTCTAAGGAGCCGGTATGGCTTTATAGAATTGAATTCGGGCTAGTAGAATTCCTGAAACTTATATTGGCATGAAAGGATAGGTTTATGATGCCAAGGTTTTAAGGTGCATTGCGAAATGGTAGTTTGGCACTCAAATTCTAAGTTTTTGTCTCTATGAAAACCATCAGAAGTGGATAATTTTGCCAGGTGAGGCTGCAGTAGTGAGATGGGGCATGCTGTGGTGGGCCATTCGCAACTTAAACTAGAGAAAACACCTAAGAATGTAATTTTCAGTAAAACATCGTTCATAAGAGCTAAGGAATGACCTAAGGATGTTTCTCATCAAATTCTCGTGCCAAAGGTAATTTAATTACTCCCTTATCCATATTTTGAGGATTATTTCAATACTTGTTCATTATTGTTGTGAGGTTTTGGTCTGAAGTTAATGTTTTTAAAATCCCTAGTTGAGCATTTGGATTGAGGGATTAGCCTTAGGTTGATATTTTGTTATAATTTGAGTAAATTAAGCCTTGTTTATTGATCATTACATTAATTAATTTTATAGGCCAAAGCCAAGACCTTGGAAAGGGAAGGCTCAAGTGTCTTTGAGGTTTATGTTGGTTCTTTTGTTAAACTTATTGAGTTTATCGAAGCTCAGTACTTAATGCATTATTTGAATTTGCATCCATATCTTTAAATGGTTTAGTTTATTTAAGTTTATTTGTTGGATTGTGGTAGTGGTTTTCCTAGTGGAGGGTCGATGTTAATTGGTAGTGTGGGTCTTGACATCGATAAAATGTTAATATCCACTTTACCCTTTTGATCACTACCAAAACATTCTCTTAAAAATGTAAAATAGTTTTTAAAACCCTTATAATTAAATGAAGAGAAGACCCAAAAATTCTCTTGTACTATGAACAATTAATTTATTTTAGACTATGAAAGAAGTCTCAACCATTCACTTGTACTATGAACAATTAATTTTTTTTTGACTATGATAAAAGTCTAAACCATTCCCTTAGTATGTGTTTATTTTTTGGTTTTTTTGTAGTTTGAAAATCTACACATGAATGGTTAATGTCACATCCGGGTTTACCCCCTAGACCTAATCGGCGTCGTCGTCCTTTTCAAGGACTAAAACAATCCTGTTAGTCTTATATCATTACATTCATAGGTTGAAAAATGCGAAAATATTTAAAACTTTCATAATAACTACTAGGAAGTTTACATAGACCTCTACATACACATAATTTATATTCATATCGAGTATATATAGACCGTTCGTATAGAAAGGTTACATAGCTTTCTACTTTTATTACATATAGATATATAAAAATATAAGAAAAGTCTCAACGATTGTCTCATCTCATACCATGTAAACGATTATCACAATATGGGAACAATTCCCACATCAATCTAAAAAGACCACATTTAGGTCATACAAAAGTATTGTACTAAATAGAAAAGGAAAGAAATGAAAGAGTCTTTAAGCTCATAACAAGTCGATAAGCTAGATTATGGCATAACCCTCAGAAGTGGAGGACCTACTCCACTTGGATGAAATAAAACATCCAAGCCTTCAACAATGTTGCCTTCAAAACTCTTCAAAAACCGTAACAAAATGGAGTTAGTACTCCACGTGTACTAAGTATGAGACCATATGCACATATGCCAACAAAACATGCTATAAGGGACTTTTAGTCAAAACATGTCATTTTACCCCTTTAAGGACCCAATGCAAAGACAAACAAATCATATCAACCTACCAAACATGCTTACTATCTCAACAAGTAATACTTATCCCAACATACTTGAAACAATGACTTACTACAACCCTATCATCAAGGAAAAATATTGGAAGAATGAATAAGAGTCAATCATATCATAATAAGCAACCCAACTACTTAAAAGTCCATATCAAGTGATCAAGCGCAATTACAAAGAAAAGCCCCATAACCTTACTCAATCAAGTATCCTCAACAAGAAAACATGATCAATGTCCAACTTTACATTACATGGAATTTAGGTTTACATTTCATCATATATTAACATCATAACCCAAGGCATACTCAAAAATGAACTAATTAACATATAGTATCAACAAGGTGCCATGGTCATCATATATGCATCATATATTATCATAACATAAACATATATAAGTACCTCCTCCTAAGACGCCCCTCAAGGATAACTAGTGCAATTTTTAGGTAGAATCCCATTCCCCTACCTAGACTAAGCTAGACCTCTTAGGTTATCGAAGTTAGATTTCAACTACTTTAATTCATTTTAGCTTTTGGAACATCTTTCCCTAACCGACATAGACCACATGAGCTAATGTGGAATCGGGTGTCATAAAATCCTACACCGAAAGAAGGCGGACTGCTTGCCAAGGTAGTACGAAAACATGAAACATAGCAACTACGTGGATCCACTAGATAGTATTCCTATGGGGGCAACATAGTTCAAGAACTAGGAGATATAGTTGGGACCCTATTTATGCTCCATGCTTTATAGTCTCTAATCTCAAGAGTAAAGTAGTGTTCTTACCTTCCCTATGTGGAAAGGGTGACGCCTCAATCTAGTTCACTTTGATCTAAGCTAGAGTCCCTTTTTGAAATTTTTTTAAGCCTTTATTGATAAATCATAGCATAGTTTAGGTCATGGGGTATACCCCTTGTATATTCATCATCAATAGATCAATAAGAATTGTATGAGTATAGGTCCTTTTATCAAAATCCGTATAAGTGAGGCTAACACATTAGCATTTCATAGCATATCAAGGCACATTGATAGTTTTTACGTTCCTTATATCACATACACCGTAATCAACCTCACCACATAGTCAATACAATTCAATTCATCATACCACCCTATAATCCTAATATAAGGCATACTCCAATGTAAACATCATGACTTAACAACAATTAATCCCAATTGGTAGTAAAGATAGAAATTCTAAGACTTACCGAGTCTTCCTCATAGTCTATCCTCAAGGTCTTACCATCAATCCATAATTCTACCCAACTTTTGTAGTAACATCATCACACAATGATAATTAATAAGATAACAAGGACAATTGCATTTGTGTAACACAATTCAACACTAGATCATAACTCAAGACAAGATACGTAGGATAATTTCACAATAAATAACCTAAATCACATCTCAAGAAATAGCATAATAGGCCTATAATACATATTAATTGTATTGTAATAATACCATACGACAGGAATCTTATCAATAACCAAGTCAATTGAATGATCACAATATAATATAGGTCAAGATCGAAACCTAGGGTTAGGAATTGAGGATCATGTTATTCAATTTAGACCAAACCATAATAAATTACCATAAACAAGTTAAATTAAATGTTAATATTTTCAATATAACCTAAATAAATCATAAACAATTCAATTCATAACTTCAATTTTTTTATTGGATGAAACCCATAAGAAAACTCAACTTTTGAAATCCATTTTGAAGGAACCCTCTGAGGAAGTGTCTCAAAGGTTAATTATATCCCATACCTTAACGTTTGATGACAATTTAATGGTGAATTCTTCCCTTTCCATCCCCCAAACCCAAATCCTTGCTAGTCTTTAATGGTAAGTTCAAGTAGAGAGAGAAATAAGAGAGAAGGAAGAGAGTTATTTGTGAGTTATGTTTAGAATAATGAGGGTTGGAGGTATTAATATTGGGACTTAATCAACTTAATTAGAATACCTCAAACCCCTAATTAATAAACGAACCCCCTAACTAATTAAATGAAACTAACTTAAATTGTGCAGGAAATTTGAACCTCACAGACGAGACCCCGAACAACATGCCATTTATGAGTCGACGGTCCCTCACCCCTTCGTCTTGCACTCTGTCAATATGTTCAGAGAATGTGCAGGCGGAGGCCTTCCTCAACATATCTAAGTATGGGAATACGGTGGCGTCGATGCCCCGTCTGTCCACACACAGACCATAGGTGGGCACGTCGATGCTGAGCATGCATGCCCTGTTTCTTCTAACACAAAGGTCCTCTTGAAGGGAACTTGGTTGGTCCTTGGGGATTCGTACTCAGACTTTTAAACCATAAAATAAATCATACACCTATTATCTACCCTTCCACCAATTTTCGTACATTTCTAACTCTTAAAAGTTAGTCAAATAAGTTAAGGCACGCTAATATCCCTTTGAACCAACATCCCGGATGTCATGGACGTTCTTGGTCATTTTGGTTCTTAAACCTCCTAAACTACCTATATCCATTGAAATGGACTTAGAAACAGTACTTAGACCTTATGGCACCTAGGCTTTACGACACGTCTTGAATTTTTCAAGGCGTTACAGTTAACACATGTCATAGATTATTTTTTACAGTCCGAAATGATAGTTTATTTTTTCATGTTTTACCACTACAGTGTAGACAAAGAAATATTATTGATAAATCCATATTAAATTTTGGATAAGTGCATAAATTCATTATACATTGACCAAGTCAAATTATTAGTTAATAAAGTTTGATTAATATTTAAGAAAAAATATATAACTTAAGTAAAGTCCTAATTTGAGTTTGTATCAGTCTAAGTTGACACGAGGAGACCAATGAATACTCTTCAATCCCAAGGCCCTCTAAAATTACTTGAAGACCGAAATACCCCAAAACCCAAAATCACGACTATATAAAGTGGTACTCATAAGACCTAAAAAAGGACAGACACACAAATAAATGCATAGAGAATTCTTGCTCTTCCATACTGATCTGGAAGTCTTCTGCATACAAAGAAGTCTTTTCTCCAAGTATTGAGAGACAATTATTCCATCAAATCAAGAAATATCGTGAATAGAAGAATTAGGAGATTGGATATATTCTCTAAAAGATTTCATAAAGATTGTAGCCTTCACATAAATTTAAATTAGTATACTATTTTTCGCATGATATTTTCCTTTCCAGTTTGTTGTATTTCATGAATGAGCATTAGACTCATAAAAATTGGCACGCCTAGTGGGAAAATCATTAAATGTCATCTCTTCTCTTCAACAAAATTAATATTCAACAATAACGAGATGACTTTAAAATATATAAACTCAAGATCTGCATTTGCATCCAAATCTGGAACTATATCCGTACTCATATTTGCATTTCCATCTACAAAAGCAGATGGATCCAAATTGTACATCACTGTGGAAAATATCATTGATGTTACTATAGGAAACATTAAACCTATCACAAGGAACAAAAACAATTTTTTGAGACAACAAGCCTCATGATTGTCTTCAAATGTGCCATTGTCTTTTACTTGTATCCAAAATGATTGAAGTCTTCGGCAGAAGTCGCAAAAAAAGAAATCGCTGAAATGATCTAGAGGATTATTTCCCAATTGGGCCTATCTACATAAAAAAAATTTGCTTCAGCCAGCAATGATATCTTAAGAGTGATACCTACCCCACAAAACATGTTTTCATCTCACTTTGGGAAAATTGATGTCATTCCCCATTACCTAAGATGGTAACGCACACGAAGGTGGTCAAAACTTCTACCATATAAGAAAAACTTTAAATTTAGATAAAAGCAGTTGAAGGCCTATTAAAGTAAATCAAAGGTTAAGACGTCCAAATTACAAAGTAAACAAACATGATGGAGAATATGGAGAAAAGAGAATCCAACAAATTATGTGCAAATCATCGTGAAACTCATGAGAAAAGAGTGTCTTTCAAGTGTATGTCGAATGTCTGATTTCTAATGACAAATTTAAGGACATTATCAAAGAGGCTATAAAAGATAAATATGAGTCCACATTCATGTCTTCTCTCACAGGTGTAAAGTCGTATTCTCTAAGAATAGATAACGCAAAATTACATTTCGGCTATCAACCTCCTAAGTTTAGTATCTAGACGTCATTGGAAATCAAAAAAAACATGTGGCATACTTTGTCTAAACTTACAATAATACTGGGACGTATGGTTATTATCGTTTTGAGTAGTTTGTTAGATTTCTCACATGAATTTCTTTTGAATGGTAGATAGATCTTAAGTCTTGTTCCATCGATACCAAGAAGAGGATGGAGCAATAATTCCTTACACGTTTTCATAGCACAAGACAGGTTGTGAGAATGATAGAGATTGCAAATGCCCGTCAAAGAAGTGATAAAAAAATTCTTTGACTTTATGAATCATTGGAGGAGTTTCAACGTTAAAAGAAAAGATCGCAGAAGCGAAACTTCTAGTTTCAAAATATGCATCCAAGATATGCATTCGGTTGTTCATTACATATTGTAAGGCTAAAACCTAAATTATTTGAAGAACATGCGACGCATTCTCATGATATGGAACTTAACATTAATTCAAATAGAGATTAAAAGTTGTCCAACTTTGAACTTTACAAATAAAATATTATTGACATTGAGAATGAGAATATGTTTTCATCCGAAACCAAAATTTAAGAGTCTACGAAAGTTGACATGCTCATTGACGTACGACCTAAACTATAAGTCTTAATTCTCATCGATTCAAGAACTTAAATACATGTCATAAAGCTTAGAAAATTCGAGCTATGTTTTTTAGTTCTGATACTCCTCAAATTTGAGCAATGTTTTCAAATCAAAATACTCATCGACACACAAGACTAAAATACATGTCATGAAAATCTTCAGACTCAAACTAAATTTTTATGATTCCAAACTCCCAAAATTTGAGTGAAGTATTCAAATAAAAATGCTCCTCTGTGTATGAGCTTAAAATGCATGTCATTAACTCATCAAATTCAAACTAAATTTTCATGCGCACAAGCTCTTGAAATTTGAGTCAAGTCTTCAAATAAAAATAACCATAGCTCATAAAATTCAAGTTAAATCTTCATGCCATTATGCTTATTAAATCTGAGTTAAACCTTCATGTTGTGAAGCTATTCAAATTCAATCTAAAGTCTTCAAGTCATGAAGCTACTCAAATTGAATCAAAGATTCAAGTCAAATTGCTCCTCAATGCTTCATCCTAAAAGTCATATTATTAAATTCATAAAATTCTGCTAATTCTTCAAGTTTAAAAGCTCATAAAATTCAAGCAGACTCTTCAAGTTTCAAATATTATTAACTTCGAGCAAATCTTCAAGTAATGATTCTCAACGTAGAAGTTTAAAATGGATGTCATAAAGCTCATCAAGTTCGAGCTAAGTCTAAGGTAAATTTCCCGTTTTGAAAAGTCTTTTAGTCTTTATTAAGCATTTCTTCCTAAGATAGGCCTTAGGAGATTAACTCCTTATATACATATACATAGCTCATAGGTTTATGATGAGAATATCCTTTCATCTAAACCAACATCATGTGAGAATATCCTTTTACATAAACATACATAGTCTACTGTAGATGAAAATTAAGGAAACCATCCAACAAACTCTAATTCCCTAGATTATCATTAACATGTTTCATTCATATATTCATGTATGTATATGTGTACATATATGAGGTAGTCATTAACATAAACACATTTGGACAACAAGTGATCATACTTTATTATTCTCATACTTAACATGCACAATAAGAGATAAAGGTGCATATAAGAATCATCCTTTCAGTTGAAACCATGAACATATCATACTCTTAGTTATGCATGAGAGGTGTGTGTACATATTGGTCATCATGATTACTTAAGAGAAACCACCTAGTTATTGAGTAAACCATCCTTCAAAGGATCAAAACACATATACAATATCCTCAAGTCATGAACAACTCACATATAGAGCATTAGGGACTATAGAATACATACCCACATTACATCATAGGAGACAAGAATAGATTCACCATTCGATAGAAGAATCCTAATATCCCTTAATATCACACGTTCATATAAGGTTACATTGATAGGGGTAATTCTACAATAGTATTCTTCACAACCAAGCATGTAGACCATACCTCACCATAACATCATCATTCACATTATTCTTCAATTATCAATACCCCTAGATGATGATAATAGAATGGAGACTAAACAAAACCTTCACGGCACACCTTCATTCTCATGAACGTCATAACCACAATTCACATTACATGTCTTGCACTCAGTCCATGATAACGAAAGGTATATATAGACAAAAAAATTTAAACACCGCCACTGTAAGTGGACTGAACCATATAATGTCTGTCCCTATAATATAGACAAGAATTTAGGTTACTTTCCAATCCTCCAAGCCATGATCAGAATATATCAATCCTCGTCAATTTATAATCAATAGATATAGATAAAAATAGCACTAAACAATACATCACAATCTAATCACAAATAAATTAACATTTAATCAAGATCACAAGACCACTTTATACGTGAAATTGAGAGATTAAGAGATCACGGGTTCTTCAAGGAATTACCTTGAAATTCAACTTAAAAACATCTTTAAACACCAATTCCTAATTATATTGACTTTGAAAACCTTTTGACATTGATCCCATGTTTAGATTAAAAGTTAGGAATTTTGATTTTAGAATCACATTGGAAAATTTTGATAGAACTTTTCAGATTAAAGGTTATCCAAGGATCAAGGTTAACATATGTTAATACAAGAAAATACCATGAAATTTGGAGAAGAAAGAACTTGTATTCCATCCCCTAGCTTGATCTTGACCTTGATCTCTAATGAAGTTCTAGTGAGAATCTTATGTCGGAGGGAAATGTTTGATTAGAAGAATGATTCTAATTTGGAATTTCATGTTATTAACTAACAAAAAATAGGTAAAAAAACCTTCCATCCTTAATTGAAGAATGGGTGAATTTCCCAATTCACCTCTCACTTGGTAGTGTCTAGATAGTAAGTTGCATGTCCAAATGATAGCCCCATTCACGGACTATGGATTGTTTGATAGGGTCTTCTACACGTTTTGGTTTGTAAAAGAGGACCCTCATTTGGGGGCTAAGCTTCCACGACTAAGTGTGGATCCAATCCCCTATTTGACGGGGCGTCAATCAGTCTACAGGGTGTCAACCAAGTTTATGGTTTGACACTATTTTTGCAACTTCTGGTCAATGCTTGGGTCCTCGTCAAGCACCTTTTGGGTGGTACTTGAGGAGTCATGCCTGGATGTTCCACCCTAAACACGAACATATACATACTAGTGGTACCCCCTATCATTTTAGACTCCAAAAACACTTCAAACAAGGAAAATACACATAGGAACACTATCACACAAACGACTAGTTTCCACACGTCTTGGTCATCTATTGACGTTTGATCTCAAAAACCTCATCAAACCAACCATTACAAGTTTTGAAACACCTTATAAACAGTTATAAACTCATAAATAACCTGTGAGGCTCTAGATCATCCTATTTCATTTGATAAACCTAAAAGTTTCCCTCACTTGGGACATTCTTCCTGGAATGACACTTACACTTTCAATTATGTTCAAGGACTCAATGACTCACATCGAAGCTCACACATCAAACATAGTATAATATAATAGTCGATCCACCTAACTTACAAGAAACAAAAAGTTTATACCATTATGTACTCAATGCTACAAAAGCAAGTAGAAACTTTATTCATTCACTGCTAATGCATCACATACGTAGACATTTCTCATGTTCATAGGAGGAACTTCCTTCTCCCAATAATGACATTAAATTTAATTTTCATCTCATCAAAAGTTTAATGTTCAATGAACTTTAAATCACACATAGGCATGCTAAATAATTACAACCAATGTGCCTAATAAGAACGTCGTACTACATGCACATAAATCATGAGTAAGGTATATCAACAAAATCAATATCATTTAAACATAATACCATCAAGGACACATATATCATTAACATGTTTAGGTATGTTCAAGGAGATTGTCCTTAACATACTCACATGTCATGATAAAGTTTACATAGAAGCATTTCACAAAGGTCAATTCATTTCAAGTCGAAATTCTCAAGTTCTAACCAAAGTATACTCATACTCGCTTCCTCATGAAAAATGGTAGATCACACCAAGCACATCACAATAATAGGATGTTATTTCACTAAATTTGAATTTCTCGCATAACATTAGTTTTCATGAACATGCATCATTTACGAAAATTAGTAGTATTTAGCAGCACACATTAATTATATTGGCTAGATGCACCATCACTTCTCAAGAGTGAGATTATATTAACACTTTCTATATAACAAAGTGACACATTTTTAAAGGGAATCATCTTTTTTTATGTAAAGAAAACTCAACAACTCCTTGTGGGGCCAAGATACTCTCACATCAAAAGTGTTATCAAGGATATTCATTAAACCATCACATGAATTCAAATGAACATTTATCATATTAAATTGCCTAAAAACATAACAAACATCCAATTTATCAACATATCTTTTCATTCAATAAGAATATTTCACTACATGCATAATATAATGTTATCTAAAACATACATGACATATGGAAAACATGCAACTTATACTCATATGCAAGACTCCATAACATGAACAAGCTACTACGAAATCTTTGGTTTAAAGCTTGAGTAGGAATAGAAGGAAAAGATAGGGATATCAAAAACCTTACTACTCAACTCATCATCCTCACTTAGGGTAAGACCATATACGAAAAACTCATCTCATTAAAGAGAACTTGGACTTACCAATCCTTTTAGTAAAGCACAGCATCCCCTGTTGCGATATGTTTATGCAAACCTTCTTAACATCAGTTTATTCTACTCTAAAAAGGAACCACTTCTTATTACATCTCCACTTCATATCCATTATTGGAAGTGATTCTTAACATAGAGAAGTTCTACGAAACTCAATGTAAAAACATTATGGGCACTCAAAACCTTAACATCTAGGAAACTTATCCTCCATTTGGGGTAAGACTAATCCAATATTCATCACATTGTGCCCTTAAACACGAATGTCAAGGAAATTAAAGACTAAACATCCATGCTCCTCTCATAATGACTTTTGCGCCATAATCTCATAACAAGGATCTTACTAATTCCATTACCAACAGTTACCAGTTAAGCACCACTATTTCTCTAAGTCTATCACCAAAAGGAAAACTAACAAAATTAAGTTAGGTCATACTACCCAGCCTCGTGAGGCCTTAACTACTCCATGATTACCAAGGGTAATTCCATAGTTTTATAATATTCTACCACAAAGTCATAATAAGTTAAGTAGTTCCGGATTTAATCCTACAAAGTTCATCAACTTAGGTAGCTCATATGTTTTAGAGACTTCTCCCTCCAACTTAGGACTATAGAAATCTCGGAAGATAACAAAACACATAACACATATTGGAACTCTTAAGATCCACTACCTTTTTTCTATAGACTTAGGGTTATGAACCTCTCTAGATAAAATCGTAGAGGAAACAGACATTTGGCCATAGAGGACTCTTTCTTTCTTCCAACACTAGGGCAAGGTAACTTCTAGTCCATTTCAACTCATATCATCACCTTTGGTGGAACCTTCCAACCAACCATGCCTAGGTACAAATTAAGCACGTTTCTCAAATAACCATACTTAAGATCAAACTTAAAAACAACTAACCTCTTCAAAGTAGGTCAACATCAATTCTCTTGTTCATCCTGTAAGCTATGTAAGGGGTATATACGACCCTCAAAGTCAACCTTGTAGTTAAATGATAATCCCAATATGGAATAACACCCCCTTTTCTTTTTTTCTCACTCGTAGGATAGGTTCATATAGTAACTAATCAGTTAGTCACACGGGTCTCCTATTAACTAGCGTACTTCACAATTTCCTTAAAAGGTAAACACATTACGTTCCCTTCTTAGTAGCAAGCCTATATAAAAGACTCCAATCCATATAAGGACCACTATGAAGTATTACTCATATAAAAAGGCCAACGTTCCATTAAGACTATACATGTATCTTATTCTTTCAAAACTTCTCAAGTCTACACCATAAATTTCTACTATCATTACTCATAACCATAAATCAACCTATCATTAAAAAAATGACTTCATTCAACCACAACTCTTAACATACAAGAATTACATCAAAACATAAATTCTCAATATAATATATAAAATCTCATAGGTCACATACAACCATAAATGGAATCACATCAAAATATTCCGAATCCACCTTCTCATGTATTCATCTAGTCATAAAACCATAGTAAGAATCAAAACTCACCTTTTCTCCCTCATGCCTTTCGATATTTGCACTTCCAAGAAATCACATCTAAAAGTCCACCGGACAAGAAATATATGAAAGAGTACATATAGATTTAAGGTCTATGGCACGACAAAAGAGTTAAGAAGAAAGTGAAACTTCTATCGTCTTATAACCTCTCGCTCATATATGTGTCATGACTCACGCCGATGAACAAGACTCCGCTAGACGTGGCATTATGAGACTTGGACCCTAAAAATAATTATTTGTACCCACAAATTTTGACAAGTTTGTCACATCCTGGGAGCACCCCCTAGAAGCAACACGACGTACTTCACCTCTCAGAGGTCTTATACAAGCCCTTAGAGATCTTTCATCTCATTATCATAAAATTAGAAGAAAATTTAAAACTTTTCGTAGCACAACATAATTCTAAAGCATCACTTCATTTAAAAACTATAAGTACATAGTGAAGACACTAAGTCTCTCTTGACATATTAAGACAGAATTCCATTAGAATATAATATAACAGAAAAGACCCTTAACAGCATAAATAAATAATCTATACTATTACATGAACTTAATTTCAACTCTTGCCATAAAGCCCTTTGAATCATTAAATATACACTTTAACTTGGGAAAAGATATCCAAGCTCTTAATTCTAGGAATGATCCTCTAGCAATCACCACCTACACTTTGTGTAACATGACGAAGAAGAATGGTGATAGTACAAGACTTTACTAAGTATGCTAACAATGCAAAAATATGATTTAAAAAAGGCATTTAGTTAGAAATCATACATCATGCCTTTATAGTAAAACTTCATAGACATTTGATACAATTGGTACAAAATCGTTCACATACATTATCCTAGACAAGGATACTATTCACAACAAAACAAATAGCCATATATCACATTTAAGGCATGTTTAACATCTTCATAGAATTATCTTTATTTTTACGTTAACTCATCCATCCAAAGCAACCATTAAGTAATACATAGTGCAATGCATGAGTAGTGTCACATTCCACCATTCATACATAAGTACCACCCTTAACTCACCATGGTGAACATTCATACAACATTACTCAATTCAAGCATATACATTCATAAAGACAAAACATATCATGAAACGTTTATTTCACATAAGAAGAACCACCTAAGACAACCCCAAGACACACTAATCCAATGTGCATGTAGCATCCCATTCTACAACTCACACGAAGTGTTCCTATGAAGTCACCGTAGACTTAGGCACATCATATCAAGAAGATACAACACATGCATTTAACCTTAGACATAAGACCAACATACATGATACACCTCATATAAAAACTCGTCCAATTATCACATCATAGTCATAATCCTACTTGTCTTTTGGCACATTTCACGACAACATGCAAACCAATACTACCAATATCATCATAATAAAACAATAGTCAACATTGCATATTTAGAGTTCATTTCATCAAAACCTCACCATAAGACCTTACTCATAATCCCAAACTAAGTCTACTAGTACCATGTATAAGTGAAGCCTCATGACCTCACTCATACCATGTAAACCAACAAAGAGATCACAACCATTGCCTATTACTTTATAAATTAACTTGACAAGTATAGCCAACATATGCATACTAAGTAATACCTTCATCTTGTAGAAACAATAAGACCAACACTATGCATATCATTGTAAAAAGTAGGTTAATACCATAATGTCAACCATAAGATACATATGCATACACATATACATATAAAACTCCTTCCTAGAATTCCCTTCAACAGCTACTTGTGTAATGCATAGGTAAAGTCTCATTCTCTTACCTACACTAAGCAACATCCCTTAGGTATTCCTAGTTAGTGTTCATCATCTTACTTCCATTGTTCATTTTACATTCGGGCTACTTTGCCTAAACAGACACTAGACCATGCGTGCTAAACATGGAATCCAGTGTCAACCCCTCCCACAAAAAAGAGGGCATCCTACTTGCCAAGGTAGGATATATACATGATAAGAACATCTAGGTGGATCCACTTGCTAGGATTTCTATGGGGGCACATAGCTAAAGAACTAGGAGGCTGTTACTAGAAACCCTCTTCATGCGAATTAACATTAGAGTTTCCACCTCATGAGAACATATGGTGAACCTACCTTTCTTTTGGGATGAGACACCACATTTGGTGAACCTACCTTCCTTTTGGGAAGAGACATAACATTTGGTTAATGTACATTCCTTGTAGGAAGGACACTTCTCATTGTCAAGTTAACGTGGTGCTAAACTAACTTTCCCTTTCTAAAAAGCCTTTAAGTCTTTATTAAATATTTTATCATTATATAGGTCATGGTAGATTAACTGTTTATATATATACACATAGCTCATAGGTTAATGATCATAATGTATTTCCATAAAAATCTACATGATGTGAGAATATCATCTCACATAATCATAACATAGTATAGTATAGAGTACAATTAAGGAAACCCTCCAAGAGACTCTCATTCACTAGATTATCATTAACATGCATCATTCATATAGTCATATATGTGTATGTTTACATATATGAGGAAGCCTTTCACATAAACACATTTAGAGAACACATGATACTACTTCATTAGTAATATAATTTACATGAATACTAAAAGATAAAGGTGCATATAAGAATCGTTTCAATTGACACCATGAACATATCATACTTCTAGTTATGCATGAGAAGTATGTGTATACATTTTGATCATCATGATCACATAAGAGAAACCAACTAGTTATTGACGAAACCATCCTCCAAAGGATCACAACACATATACAATATCCCTCATGTTATGAACAACTTACATATAGAGCAATAGGGACTATAGACGACACACCCACAGTACATCATAGGAGACAAGAACACATTCAACATTTGAATATGAGACTCCTAATATGCATAATATAACTCATTTATATAGGGTTACATAGGTAGAGTTAATTATACAATAGTATTATTCGAAACCAAGCATGTTGTCCATACCTTACCCTAACATCATCATTCACATTATTCTTGACATTATCAATACCCCTAGATCATGATACTAGAATTGAAGACTACACAAAACCTTCATGGCACACTTTAATTCTCATGATCATCATAACAACAATTAAAATTAAATATATTTTCCTCAAGGCCATGATAACAACATGTATAGATTGAGAAGAATGTAAACACCGCCACCATAAGAGGACCAAACCATACAATGTTAGTCCCAATACTATAGGCTAGAATTTAGGTGAACTCACAAATCCTTCAAGACATGATCAGCATATATAAATAATCAAAAATTCATAATCAATAGATAGAGGTACAAATAGCATTAAATAATACATCACAATTCAACTAACATCTAATTAAGATCACAAGAAGCACTTTATAGGCTAAATTGAGAGATTAAGGAAATCATGTGTTCTTCAAGGAATTAAATTTAAAATCATCATAAAAACATTTTTTAACCATCAGTTAATCATTAGAATGATTTTGAAAACATTTTGACAATGAACCCATAGTTAGATTGAATGTTAGGAATTTCGATCTTAGAATCACATTGGAAAAGATAAAGTAGCACTCATTAGATGAAATATTATCCAAGTATAAAGGGTTACCATACTTTATTCTAAGAAAATACCACTAAATTTTGATAACAAAGCACTCGGAATCTATCCCCTAGCTTGATCTTGAACTTGGTTTCCAATGAAGTTCTATAGAGAATCTTTTTTTGGAGGGAAAGGTTTGATTTGAAGAATGAATTATTATTTGGGGTTTAATGTTCTTAATAACTTCAAATAACCCAAAATAGGTAAAATAACCATCCATCCTTTAATTGGAACATTCACCCGTCACTTGGCTGTATCTAGACAGTAAGTTGCAAGTCCAACCGACGCCCCATCCAAGGACCGTGGAATGGTTAACGTGGTCGTCCTACATACTGTGGTTTATGAAAGAGGCCCCTCATTTGGGATCTAAGCTCCCAAAACTAATTTTGGATCCACTCCCCTATTCAATGGGGCGTCAATTAGTCTATAGAGCGTCAACCTAGGTCGTGGTTTGACACTGTTTTGGGATCTTTTGGCCAATGCTTTGGTCCTCCTCAGAGACCCTTAGGGTGGTAGTTATGGATTCGTTCACAGAAGTTTTTACCCTAAACACGACCTTATACATACTATGTTATCCCTATAATTTAGACTCCAAACAACACTTCAAAGCAAGTCAAACATATGAAGGCACGCTAGCACACAAACCACTAGTTTCCTGATGTCTTGGTCGTCCATTGAAGTTTGACCTCAAACCTCATCAAACAAACCATCAAAATTTGTGACACACCTTATAAAAAACTTATGAACTCTTAATGCAAGTATGAGGCTCTAGATTATCCTAGTTAATTTTGAGGGTCCTAACAAGTTTTATCATGACCTAGTCTATGCGTGGCTGAGTACTTCAACAGTGCCTAAGGGTCTTTCCATTTCATACATTTTGAAGAGAAACTTAGTTTTCAAGGGGTCTCTATCAGTTAGTTGAAGTTAATGACTCTAATGTTTAGACACATTTTGTTAAGTCGGTTCTAGTAGTAAAGAGTTACTGAAATCTTTCTAGATGATCTTCCAAGAGTCCTTTCGAGAGTGAGAAATAAACATTGGTATAACTATTCTTCCCGGTACTCTTTATATCTCCTTTCAACCACATAGAATGGAACCATCATACTTTAAATAGTTAAAAGAGTATCTAAAAGATATTTTTGACAAAATGTTTTGTTCGTCTAAGTGTCTCATCTTGTGGTGCTCCTGTCTTATTTGTGAGGAAGAAATATGGATACCTTAGAATATGTATATATTACCTCCAGTTGAACAAGGTTACTAGAAAAATAGGTATCTTCTTCCGAGAATTGATGATCTTTTTCATCAACTTCTGGGTGCCACTTGTTTTTCAAAAATATACATGAGATCTTTCTATCATCAGTTAAGAGTACGACAAAGTAATATACCTAAGTAAGATTTTAGGACTCGTTATGTTCATTGAGTTCCTAGTTATGTCCTTCTGTTTGGAAAACACTCTTTCAACATTCATGGACCGTATGAACTGGGTATTCAAACCTTATTTTGATATGTTTGTTATGGTATTTATTGATGAAATTCTAATATATTCGAGGAATGAGGAAGATCATGCTAATCATCTCAAAATAGTTCTTCAAACTCTAAATGATAGATAGCTATATACCAAATTTTTTAAGTTAGAGTTTTGGCTTCATTATGTGGCATTCTTGCATAAAATTGTTTCCAGTGATGGAATTCAGGTTATACTCAAAAATTAGAGAGAGTGCAAAATTGGCCTAGACCCACATCTCCAACTAATATTAGAAGTTTGATAGGTTTGGTTGGATATCATAAAAGGTTCATTGAGGGGTTCTAATCTATTTCAGCACCTTTGACTATGTTTACATTGAAAACAGTTAAATTTCAATGGTTTGAGTCTTTTGAGAAAAGCTTTCAAGAATAAAAAAAAGTGGTTGACTAGTACTCCAGGATTTACCTTACAAGAGGGTATGCAAGGTTTTGTTTTGTATTGTGATGCGTCATAAGTTGGATTGGATTGTGTGTTAATGAAGAATTGTAAAGTTATAGCTTATGCCTCCAGACATCTTAAAGTTCACGAGAATAATTAGCAAACCCATGATCAAGAGTTGGTTGTCCTAGTATTTGCTTTGAAAATATGGTACCAATATCTTTATGGTGTTCATGTGATGTGTTCACCAATAAAAAGGCCTTTTATATGTTTTTAGTGAGAAAGAACTTACTATCAAACAGAGGAGGGGGTTAGAGTTAATCAATGATTATGACATGAGTATTCCATATCACTCAAGTAAAGCTAATCTTGTTGTTGTTGATTTAAGCATGTTATCGATGGGTAGTACCGCCTATATTGACTAAGAAAAGAGAGAGTTAGCCCAAAGATGTGTATAGACTTGCACTATAAGGAGTTTGACAAATGGATTCCACAAAAATATGATTAGTTGTGATGAATGGGGTTGAATCATAATTAGTGTCTGAAGTGAGAGATAAACAAAACCAAGATTCTATATTGATTCAATTGAAGGCAAATGTTCATAAGAAAAGAATAATGGCTTTTGAACAAGGATGAGATAGTTTATTGAGGTATCAAGGTAGGTTGAGTGTACCAAGTGTGTATGAACACCAAAAAATTATCTTGGAGAAAGCTCTTAGCTCCAGATATTCTATCTATCCCGGTTCCACAAAAAAGTATCATGATATGAGAGAAATATACTAGAGGAATAGTCTGAACAAAGTATTGATGAGTTCGTTGCGAAGTGCCTGAAGTCGTGATATATGATTCCTTCATATGTACCTTAACATCGCAAGTCAAAACCAATATAGGATAACTTGAATTTGAAGCTTATGTTTCCTTAATGTACATCTTGGATTAGTATAATAAGACCAAGGTTTATTTGGATGGAGGATCTATATTATACTAAGAGATAGCTTGATGTATGTCATGGTAGCATGAGTTAGTAGTAGTCATATTAGCATAGGATTTAGGATCTATACTCTCCTAAGGGATAACTTTACCTAGCATTGTAGAATGCATTTCATGGTAGCATTAGTTAGTAGTAGTAATGATAGCCTAGGATTAAGGATGTATATTCTCCTACGGGTAGCTTGAACTAGCATTGTTAGGATGCATTCATGGTAGATTAATTTTGTTTGGCAAGACCATTTCATGGTAGTTTTTGGATAAAGCACTTATACTCTCCTAAGGGCAGCTTGACTTGCATGCAAGGTGCATTTTAAGGATAGCATGAGTTATATTAGTCATGGTAGCTTGGGATTGAGGACTTATACTCTTTGAAGAATATCTTAGGGTTGATAATTAAACTCTCCAAGGAAGAGCGTGCATTTATATTCTAATACACTTTTAAGGATACCATGACTTAGTTGGTTTAAAACTATTTCAGGGTATCTAGATAGGTCACTTGTACATTTCCTAGAATAGATTGTATTTGCATCATAGAGTGTCTTTAAAGGTAGTTATCTTAGCTTAACCTAGTTATACTAGAAAAGAACATATCATGGTCTAGCCTATTAGACGGTTATGCCTTGGATAGCTTCAACTAGTCTGGTAATATGTCTCCATGTTAGCTTGACTTAACACAGAAAGGTAATGTTAGTAGATTATTATCTTGGTTAGCCTATTAGAGGGTACTTCCTTGGTAGCCTTAAAAAGGGTAAATAAAATAGAGGGATATGACCCCAACTAGTGAACATTCATGATAGTCTAAAGAAGTACTTAGTATGGATAGTAGTATGAGATGCTATCAATACATGGCATAATTATGACATGAAGCTTATTGTTAAAGGTTCCCTTATGTAGTATTCTTAGCTTTGGTTTTTGCAATAGTTTCCTTCAAAGATATGATGGACTAAGGTGGTAGTTCCCTTGTATTTATGAAGTAAGCTTTTTAAAATACCAAAAGGAGGGTGAAAATGACTAAGATAATATCAAGGTTGTGCTTAGTGTAAAAGTTTGTATGGGATTACTTTATACATTCCACTTGTGTATATTGGGGTTATTTCGAAGTATGGTGCTCTTATGGTATAAAGATTTATGACTTAATCGCGCATGTAATCTATGAATAAGATGACCAAAAAAGGATACTTGTCTTAGGTAGAATTATGGGTTGTTGCTCTTGCTTTGAACTTTTTTCTTTTGAAGTAACTTGAGAATTATGTTAAATTGATATGGATGACCAAGGGTGAATTATGTTGATATGATAATGACTTATATCTTATGCTCATTAGGTATGTCTTATGTTGACTTATGTTTATATGAAGCTTATGTTGGAGACTATTCTATAATTATGATGATTATGTTATGACCATGTTATTGTCTCATATGCTTCTGGATTATGTTGACTAACTATTTGAGATATTCCTATGATGTTTTCCTAGATTTCATACTTAGAACCTTTGTACTAACGCATATTGCGTACATAATCACAAAATGTGGGGTTAGAGAATTGAGTGGCTATTGGAGGGTAGAGTTTCGAGGAGCTAAGGAAGATTGAAAGCTTAGTGAGTGATCATAGTTTCGAGGAAAAACCTATTACCTTTCTTATGTCAATAATTTTTATATTTTAAGACTGTA